>OY757918.1:60831218-61031218 GCA_963585895.1 Sepioteuthis lessoniana
CAGCCTACATATATCAAAACTATGTTTTCATTTGATTAAGTTTTAAAAAATAAAATAAAAATCCTATTTTAATGTTGACATTTCATCCAATAATTTTTTTTAATAGTCATCCTAAACAAGGTGAGTTGGCCATTACAGGCGAAGGTTTATAAAATGACAAATGAAGGGTAAAGATGTAACAGGAGTGTGCTACAATGTAATAAATGAAAAGTAAGGAAGTTACAGGAGCATGTTACAAAGGGAAATAAAGCAGAAATCCAAGCTAAAAACATTTATTAACTTTAATCTAAAGTTGAAAAGTAATCATAAGGGAGTTTGATCCACAGTACAAATGTTCTAGGAAAGAAACTACAGGAATAGAAGAAAATCTCACCAGTTTAAATTCTTCATTGCAAAAATCTATTAGGTTACTTACCTTAGGAATAAGACAGACTAAGCAAATATATTAAAACTATGTAATCAGTATTAGGACAAATAAGATATTTTCTAAATATTTTATTTGTCCTAAACAGAATTGAAATACCTATATAAAGAGTTTGTTGACCTATCTTTTCTAGATAACTTAAAATTTTGATGTAAAACTACTAAATTTGGCATGCCTAAATATTGGACATAGGAGAAAGAAAAGAAAAGAAAAAAATTTCTCCCTGAGGGTGTCATTGAGAGAGGTGATCTTTAATATTGAACAATAATTAGTGAGAAACTATGCTGCTACTAGACATAACTAATCATACAGAATTTAAATTAAATTACTTGTCTTACTAAAATAACTGTTCACACTTAATTGAACATTTCTAATTGGGTTTAAAGAAATTCCTTAAGCTGGAGATGTTAAATAATTATAATAGCCTTACTTAAAATTAACAATCCAAGGAAACAAAACAATATATGCTTAAAATCAATACATATTTTAAGTGTTACTCACTTAACACCCCCCCCTCGCAAAAAACATCCCTCAACAAATCTAAATCTTTCTCACAGAACATTAAACTTCATAATTAAAAAGAATTTACTTCTTAATATACAAGTTTATTTTTTTTATAGTAACAATTTTCATTTGTAACCATTTGATGTAAATTTTGATTAACAGCAAAGATTGTAAAATAACCAAATGTCTTTTACCTACCATAGACAGGTGCTTCAACCAGCAAAAGTGATATTTTTTAGTTAATGCTTATTCTTATATTAAAAAAATAAAGTTTTTAGAAATTTATCTGTACCGACAAATATTTCTTAAATGAAGAATTTTTTAAAAATTATTTTAACATAACCAGATCATTATAGTTGATTTGTAAACTATTTTAATGGACTTGAAAGAAAAATCATAATGTTCAAGTAATTAAAAAAAGATTCAAGTATTCGAAGGTTGCAGAAAGGAAATAATTCCTCTAAATTAGATACCAATTATTTATAGAACTTGAGAATTTTCATTGACTATCTAAGGCTTGAACTCTCTAACCCTTTTATTGTAATGTGCTATCATAATCAAATTCCTTAAATGTGCCATGTGCAACTATAGTCAAATTTCATATTAAATATGGTTTACTGGTTCAGGGCAATTTGCATTATACTTGGCTTTATTGCTCTTGAAAAACACATGAATTCATCTATTCTTCACCCACTTATAGGTAAATAATAGGGCAGACTGAGTTCTTTAAGCTTGAAACAGTAACCTGACTAGGAGAAGGAAAACTCAAGCAATTCAAACTAGATGTACTCCACTTGAACTTGTGTCACAGAGATATTGGGTAAATGCATATAGGTTCATATTTCTTACCCATTGGGGAATTTTACAAAAATCTTTTGTTATTTCAACACCAAATTTGACTAATTTTGCCATATTCTTCATTCAAATTGTTGCTATGGAAACTCTTAGAAGTATGTGATGATATCAAGTTTTAAAGTAACATTTTTTAAAGAGTTTTTTGCTTGTGCTTGTTTACTGGAAAATGCATCAATGAAAAGGTTAACTGTAAAATAAATTAAAATATATACTTTAAAAAGCCATTATGAAAAGTTGTGTCAGAAAATATATCAACAATAACAGTATCATCATTCTGAAAATGGAAATACTAATTAGCTTTCAATTTTGACTATTGAGCACATTGTATTAACAGAGAACAAATGAAATCTAAGTTTCTCATTTGTTTTTTGTTTTTTTAAAGAAAAAGACAAACAGAAAACTGGAATTTCTTTAACTATGCATTGTTCTCTGAAAGCAAATAATAAACATTTCAGGCAATGCACCCATTCAAGTTTTTTTCTTATAAATAGAGAATAGAATAAGAAATTAACCATTTGCCTTTTCAAAAAGAAACAAGTATTTCTATACATAAAATTTTAAAATCCTCATAAATAAAATAAACATACAAAATGCCAATAGAATTACCAAAATAATTATTAAGAATCCATAGCCCAACAGCTAAATTTTGAACTGATAATTTCATTGTATAATGTTTAAATCTATATATTACTAAAATTCTCATGTTCATATAGTCATAACCCAATACAAATGGTACATATATTTCTGTTAATGCAATACACTTAAAATGCCTAATTAAGAGAATAAACCAATTTCCAGTATAATTTGTAACTAAATTATAATTTTGTGGAGGCTACATTCTCACAGAACATCATCCAAATTCTTAATATAATAAAGATAACTATGAAATGCTAATTAAAATTAAAATCCTTCACTTCTTCCTTAAAAAAAAAAAAAAAAAAAAAAAAAAAAAAAGCATCATCACGTGCCACAATTACAAGGGAACTAAGTGGGTTCAAAGATTGTCTACTTGTATGATACTATTTAATAAAACCAGAGAATTTTTACTGGTTCAGCTAGTGTTATATTTTAACATAACTGAATTTTTTACTTATTTTTTTACTTACGATATAGTAAAGAAGTTTTTAAAACTTATGTCTTTCATTCATGAGCTGAGAACCTTTCAGGATCACTAATACAATGATATTTTCTGAGTTGTAAATTTCTGTTAATAAAAAAAATGAATAAATTTTCCATTCAACTTTTCTTCTTTTAAAACATTAAATATTTAAAAAAAAAAGCAACAAATAAATGCATTTGAGATATTCTACTCAAATTTATCTTTTATATATAAATCAATTAACTACTATTCATATTTCACTGAATAACCAAAGATTTAAAAACTTAGTACATAAGGTTATAATTATTTTACTTTTTGGGCTATCATACTTGTTTCAACCATTAATTCCTGATTAATTAACTTTATTTGTACTATGTAATAAGCATTATGCTAGTCTATCATAAATATTCATTCACATTACATACCACATTATATTATTGATAAAATACACTAATTACAGACATTATAACCAATTCTGATAAATGGTTGGTTGGTTTCACAGCATGTTGACTCTTGATGGGTCACATCTAATGCTAAAGTCTTTTTTCAAGCATTTATACATTTTTAAATAATAACAATTTGTAAACAATTATAGTTTCAAGTAACTAATCTTTATAATAACAATTTGCACAGCTGTATAGTTTCAAGTATTCCTATCTAATAGTAATAATTTCCAAATAGATATATCTGACCCATTAATGGAACCCTAACGTGTACTAAAAATCTGGGTAAAAAGTGAACCTAGGAGTAATAGCAACAAAGGGCCAACTCCATACTTTCTAAAGCTCCTAATCAGGCACCTCATCACCAGATGTAGCTTAGTATCATACCCAGAAAACCTTTGCTTTTAAGGGTAGGGAATGTTGCTCTTCTGTCAGGGATTCAGTCTGTATATTTTAGGCCCTGCCAACAGAGTATTAAAAGATGTAAATAATGATGAGAGTAAAAACATCACCAGGGTTTCTGGATTTAAGTAATGAGATCATAATATCTAATATAACAAGCACAATTCATTTTGATAGGATTATTTACTTATGGATCAGTATACCTTAGATCAAAGTGTATTTACCCAAATCTTCTACTACAGCTGAGATGCGCTACAAGGACAATTATTTTTTTAAGTGGAGTACAGCTGGCTTGTTTACCTACTCAACCATACCAAAGTTAAAGAGCCCAGCCTGTCCTACTATTTTGTTCCATGGCTTGGAGAAGAGAAGAATCCATGTCTTTCCCAAGGACATTACTATGAACTGTAACACAAACAACCTAATCTATTATTTGAACTCAGCTTACCGAGTCAGTTTCATACAATACTCATGATGCCATATGCAGTTTCACAGGATCAAAGTGTAGTATATATGCACTATGCTTAGGATCAAAGCATAGTTCCTTCGTAACTAAGCATGCACATCAGGATGATTATATAAAAAGTTGGGGGTTTGTGGTTTCTTTAAATATAATTTCCATTCAATGAATGAATGTGTTATGTCACCAGTTCATTTTTCATCACTTCTTTTATGCTAGAGATTTTACAAGAAATTAGTCTCTTTATGAGTCAATTCAATATTTTAAGGAGGAGAAACAAGAATATATTTTTGCAAAAATTTGAATGAAAGAAGCAGGTGTGACATAAGCGTTATTGTCATAGGAAATGGATACAGCAACCAGAGTTCAGGATGAGTCTGTATTTCACTTTGCAGTAATGCCCTTAAGAAAGCCATGAATTAATCTCTTTTTTTCTCAAGTTATGGGTAAATACTAGGACAGACTGGGCTCTTTAGCCATGATATGGCAACCTGTCTAGGAGAAGGAAAAACTGAATTCAAACCAACTGTACTCCACTTAAAATAGACTGTGTTACATCCAGCTTGTAGCAGAAGGGTTTAGCAAGCATATTTGAATGAAGTTAAAGAAAAAAAGAAAGTCTATATATAAAGACAGAAAAAAGTTTACAAGTGTAAAAATGTTTAGACCACTTGTAAATCAAATGATTTGAAGATTCAAACCTGAGAAAGGAAAAAATACTGACTTGTTTGAGTCTTTTACATTAGTAAATCAAAATTTCTTTATTTTACATGAACTGTTGTCAAGATAATAATAGTTTTAAAAAGTAAAATAAATACTCCAACAAAATTAGGTAAGAAATCTCCAAGATTTTTCTTGAAGTAAAATAGAATGTAGAGAATGTACAGCTCTGAGTTATTTACTGCTTCAGACATTAGCTGCAAATAACATTCAACGATAAGGTACAAATTAGTATCTTCTAACAGTCAGGTGAAATGCTATAAATAATAACAATAAAATAGCATATTAAGACAGGTAAACATTCATGCATTTGTACTTATAACTGCTTTGAACCTTAAAGCTTAATAATGCAAGTTAAAAAAAAAAAAGACTATTAGTCATTCTAAGATTCTGAAATTTTCTAAATAAAATTATGTTTATTCATCTACAAAATAGTTGCCCATTCCCATCCAGAAAACATAAAAAACAGAGACTCACAGATCATAACTACTATAGTGATTTTGATTCTCACTGTGTTCCTTATACTCAAACCTTAAATCAGACTAACCAAAACTTTAGTAATTATCAATCTTGAATGACTGGCCATGTTTAGCAAACAAATTAATACAATAGTAAACTTAATCTTCACTAAATGTCCTACACTTGCAAACTTATACCAAGATAATTTCAATAAATATATATACATGCAAGTAAATTTGATATCAAATTACAAGAATATTTTAATGTGTACATTTGAAATTTTCCACTAAAAATAGTTGGAAAAAATTTAGAAATTTATGTAGATAAAATTGATTTATTGGATATTCTTTCTAAAAACTTTTTTCTTTAATATATTAGCATTTTCTCTAATTATTGACAATTCAAACCATAAAAGCTGAGTATTCATTTTTTTTTCTTATTTGAAGGTATTGAAAACAAAATGATATTATTTGAAAACTGAAATATATAACTGTTCATTAATCATTTTATAATTTATGAATTTTCCAAACTTTTTTGCACTTTAAAGTAAATTCTTTTCAACACATTACTTAGGTTTTATTTTTATTTAGTCAAGCTAAATAAAAGGAATGATTTAATTAAAAATTTAGTTGATAAAGATAGGATATATTGAGATTATCAGACACAGTTTGGAAAGCTTAAGGTATGAAAATCTGAATGTGCAATATATTTTTAGTTACTACTCAGATACACAAGGCAGAATTATATCATTTGAGAACTAAAATGTATTATTGTTCATTTATAATTCAAATAATAAATGAGACTCCAAATGAATTGTCCTCCTACATTAAGGATGCTTAAAAACCTGGTATAATCAAATGTTAATAACAGTTAAAAAGAAAAGAAAAAATTGAAAGGGTCAAAGGGAACAATGAGAGGGCAGAGGTTAGAAGTTAATCACTTTTTAAACAGTTTTATCTTTCATTTGTTGATTTATAGAGTCTCAGTCAAGTAACTTTCCTTATCTGTAAAAATGAAAAGCTGAAACTAAGCTGACTATCATCAAATCTAATTTTCTCAGATTTATGCTTAGGGCTTCATAACTGGTATTTTAACCTAATATGCACCAGAATTTTATTTAAAGAGAAAATTTTCCAACTTTTCTTTAATAATTAGCATGAGGGCCTTCCAAAATTATGTATATATAATATTAGTATGACTATTTATTATATATAAAGATTTCTATTTCATTGGCAAAATCTCAAATATAACAGTTTTTGTAAATGTCCCACAAATGGGATGATGGTATCACAACTGGATAAAAATATGAATATATTTTAATAAATTGAAAAGTTGGCAGTACTTACCCATATTACATACATACTTTAAGATAGTCACTGATGTTCATAAAATACTATGTGAAAATCCTTTATTTTTTATGCCTAAAATGCATCTCACTTTCAAAATCTGATATCAATATTTTCATCATTAAAGAATCTCAGGATGGGAAACATTGCTTATGATGTATGTTCTTGTTTGACCTTTCAATGAGATCTTGAAACCTCTCAGGATTTCCAATTTTGTTACTGGCTATATAAAGTTGGCTATGTAAGAAATCAATTTTGAAGTAGATCTGGGACAGAGTCTGTCATAGTGCTTTGTTTGCAATCATTCTAAAACAGATTCAAACTAGAAAATATCATCATTGCATGCCAAAGGGAAATAGTCTGTAACTGGGAACCACAAAAATATGAGACAGACACACTTTTTCAACAAGAGGACACATTTAAATTTCACTTTGCACCAATGCCCTTGGGGAAAAGCATGAATCCCTTTCTTCTCCTTCCAACTATCAGTAAATAAGTATGGCAGATGGGGCTCTTTAGCCTTAGTAAGACAACTGATCAAGAAGGGGGAAAAAACTTTGAATTCAAAGATGATACAGTATAATGACTATAGAGGCATTATGTCTAATTTCTTTATGGATAACATAAGACCAAAAAGTATTTGAGCATATGAAGAAAATGAGAAAACAAAAAAAATATGTTTTTACTAGAGATTTTAATCTAAACTTTATAAAACAAGAGCGAGAGTGATATGATGATTGCTTGTTTATTACTGAACCATTTGTTTTTATCAGAAACTTTCAAAATCCATATGTGCCATTAAAGTTTTACTTAGTAACAATATTTTCTAATGTGCAGCTGAGCAGCTTAGAAGGAATATCACTGTAGAATAATTTTAGATTTTGTCAATAATTATGATTTAATCTACATGTGATAAATTTTAAAAGATATTGAATCTAGAAAAGTTGACTTGAATAAACAAATAACTTTAAAAAAAAAAAAAAAGTAATGATTTTGGGAATCATGATACCAGTAAACATTAAAATAATCTATTAATATTAGCAAACTACAAGGTCAGGCAGAATTTAAAATTGTTGCCATACAGGTACCAGTAAAAAGGAGTAGGTAGGAGGTATATCTGAGCAGCAGCAGTCATATCATGCCATTTAAGTTACCCTCATGAAATTGAACATCTAGAAATGTTTCCAGGGTAGCTCATGTACCAACATTTTGTGGCTGGCTTGCTCACTAGAACTATCTCTATGTAATTACTTCCTCTGGAAATCCAGAAGGCTCAAGTCTTTAAATGTGAGCTGCAGACAACTGAACTGGTGAGGCCTCTGGAATCTATAGCTAATGAGGGCAAGCATTTGTATGTAATCTTTAAAACAAAGTGTTAATAATAACAAAATGGCAAACATTGTTTTTTCTTATAGTAAAATTACATTTTGAATAGGATTTATGCAGCTTTGCTTATTTATGTTCCAAACCCAAGAGATCATTTTGACTGATCTTATATATCACAAGATGTATTCTAGCCAATAGTCTTACAAGTTCATAATTTTCCCTTGAAATGTAAGTGGACAAAAATAAATACCAAACAAATATGGAAGCCATGTTTGTTGTTTTTGTGGCAAATAATACATAACTGAATTGACTGGATCTAATTACAAGCAAAGTAAGAGACGCATTCAAAATCCAATATTATCTTTAGCAGGAGTGAAATAAGCCATTTTCAAATGTTTGTTGTTTATTTTAACAGGGCTTATTTATATTCACTTCATACTAATCACAGCTTGAGGGAAGCAGGAATCTTTCTTCTTTCTCTATCCACATCAACAAATCCCAATGTTCAATAGAGAAGAAAGTGAACACTAGCAGAATCCATTCTCCAATAACTCTTACCTGTCCCGGCAATACCAACAAAAGCTGTTTCCTTCATATTCAACCTTGACCGAGGTCAAGAAAAATAATATATTATTCATTTGACTTTTTTTTTTTGATAAACAAAAACTAAAGGGTTACTTGTAGTACCATAAAAGATTCTTAAATTTAACTACATTAAACACTAATTATCAGCTAATAAAATGGGCTTCACAAAAACATTGTAGACATTCAATATTTTGATGGGGGAAAATCACAACTTTTTCTTCTAACTAAAAGATTTCTATCAATAAAGATATTCATTTTTCACTTAACACTGATGCCCTTGGAACAGCATGAATTCATCTCTTTCCTGCTAGTTATGGGTAAATAACAGAAGACTTGGCTCTAGTATGGCAACCAGTCTACATAAAGAGAAACCCTAAATTTAAACCAGCTTAACTGCTTAAAAATTGACCTGGTTTCACATCCTGCTAAATAGTGGAGAGGTTGGGTAAATACAGAAAGATATTTTTTAATATAAAACTAGCTGTGGAATCCAACATTTCTGGAGTGGGGGACAGTAAAGTTATCAACCGTACTCAAGGGTGACCCGAAGGCTCCTTTTTCGATAGCTACCACACCAAGTGCTTTCCCTGGATTGCTCCACTTTACCTTGATCCTTACCTTATAATGCTGAGTGTTAAGCAAGGTAGCATCAAGTACCATTTTTTGAGTCTTTGGTATGACTCAACCAGGGATTGAACCCAGTTCTCCTGGGCCATTGGCAAACACTCTAACCATTAGACCAAAAAACAAAAATAAAGAATAACATAGCAAATGGTATTCTGACAGTGTTTTTTATGTTGACAATGCTTCTGAATATTAGTAGTTTTTTCTTTTGGATTAAAAATGAACAGATTTTTCAGAGATTCTAGTTTTGAACAACCTATTCTTTAGCAAGGTCATTATCTCTTCCCATGTGACCCTAAATTGACCTTTAGCAAACTCTAAGGTCATCACCATCTATGGCCATGTTCATTCTCAAATTACTCTTATAAATTAATTTTTAATGCCACAGTTTCCATAAGCCACAACCAAGCTACATTAACTAAACCACTGAAAAGAATATTTTAAACATTTAAAACTTCATGATAAACAATGTTTTTTTTTTATAAAAGAAATTCTTTTCAGATTTTCACTTTAGCATTTAACATCAAAATATTTTTTGAATTTAAATAATAGAAAATCCTTAGGAATTAAATGTCGATATTTATACTGTCACTGTATCATATCAGGTCATGAAAATTTGATATTTGATTTTTAAGCTTAGTTCAATTTTATAAAATTAAAAATAAAACAATTGTTAGTTACATTGCCATTACTGTTGTTGTAGTAGTTCATCAAAAGTATAAGAAATGGTGGGAAGTAGCTGATTGGAAAAGGTGCCAATGCCAAGGCAGAATTGGTGTGCTAAGAATTAATTTCTTAACCTGTTAACTTATGTAATAAAAGCATACAGAAGGGTTATGTTTCACTTCTCTTAATCTATTGATTTCTTCTACATTGAGCATGACATACAAAAAGAAGATAGGTAGTTACAGCAATATCAATATAAAGAGCATTACAAATTTTCATAAATAACTTTGAAGATATGAGTTAAATAAAATCAGAAAGCAATTTTAAATTTGGTTGAGGAAATAGTTGGATATAATCAATTATTTTATCACTATAAATTCCATGTACAAGATTTTTATCATAAGATCATTGTTCATTTCCTCTCTCTCTCTCTCTATATATATATATATATATATATATATATATATATATATATATATATATATATATATATATATATATATATATATATATATATATATATATATATATTATATATATATATAAAATTAACAATGATTTTTTTTTCCTTCTTTCATTCTGAGAGTACCTATTTCCACATGAAACTTTTTTTTTTTAACATTAAACTTTCCCCTCAGATCCAATATGCAGGAACACCAAATTCAGTAGCTCTACAGTTTGGCCATTCCAAAGATTTGCTAACAAATAAAAACAGCCAAAATATAAAATCTTTCAAAAAATGAAGCAGTAGGATTAAATCATCCTAATCAGATATATATATATATATATATATATATATATATAATGAATATTATTAAAAAACATCAGATAAAAAAAATATGGCATAAAAATGAGGTATTTACAATAAATAATTTTTTTTAATTTAATTAAAAAATAAGTAAATTAAATACAAGGCTCCAAATATGTTTTTATTTAAGAAACAAAGTAACATTTTCACTAATATAACTTGGGTTAATTAAAGTGTCAAGTAAATTTTTCAATTCAGCTGATAAACTGCTTTAACTAATCATTATTGAAGAATAGTTGGTTGACTGACTCTTGGTACAATTTGAGGGGAAAAATCTCTTGTCTATGATTCAATACAACAAAACAAGAAAAAAAAATTGGGACATATTTTCACTTTCTATAAAAGTTTGCACTTAGTGACACTTAGGTTAAATGACCAAATTAACACTATCCACAAACCAGACAGGAGTGCAAGATCAATGCTTTATACATATGTATGTGTTGAAATACATTATTCATGCAACCATTATAACATTATCTCTTTAAAATATATTGCCAACAACAAGAAATTTCAAATACATGATAAAAATAAAGTCACAAGAATTTCACCCTCATTCATATGTCATTGGTATCCAGCATTTTTTAGTCTTACGATTTAGAATTTAAATAAACTTCTCTCATTGAAGCTGATTTCTTTTTATATTTTTTATTTCATAATTTGAACTCATTAAAAATCTTTGTGAAACTTTCTGAAACAACATTAATAAATTTCATTATTGTTTATTTTTGTTAATTTTTTTTGTATGCCTTAAAAAAATAAAAAATAAATAAAATGTTTTTTAAAATATCATTAAAGTCCTTTTTTTTTGTTTGTATTCAGAGTAGGAACAAGAAGAGCAAACACTTGTCAAATTATTGAAACTAATTTGTTTTGTTTACAATTGTTTATTTTCATTCATTTTGTTATAAATTTAACTCATTTTTTGAAAATCCTTAAAATTGTTCTTTACAATTTTGTCTTCAGTTTCAAAATGTTCCTAAATTTCATTATTTTATACTTGTGTCCCCAGATATTGCTTTCCAAAGCTCCTGAGTAATGGTTACTTGAAGTAATCCCTGACTGCAAGTTTAGATCTGTGTATTTACCCAATTTCTCTGAGATGAGCAGGATTCAACACAGGATTACCAAGTCAATTTTGAAGGCATAGATTTATATGTAGGTAAATAAAATATGCTTGTATAATCATGTTTTACTAAAAGCATTTTGTCAAAAAATGTATAGAGATTGGCTTTATATTTTTTTTCAAATTGGCAATGACTGATCATTTTTTATTATATATATTTTTCAACTGTGTAGACATCATAATCATTTTTGATGTGTGCACATCATTCAAATTTTAAGCTGAAGTCTCAATACATTTTGATAAACTTTTAGCTGTTATCATTTAGATCAAAATTGGCAAAAAAAATTTTTCTTTTAAATCAAACTTGAATTTCGAATGCACAGAAAAGAAATACAATCACATGAATATAAATATATATGCAAAATAATACATAATCACATAATATTTTTTAAATTTTTTATATCTAATTCTGTTGGTGTGATAAAAAAAACAAAAAAAAAACCATCATCCAATTAGAAAATTCTACAAACTGATATTGGGGAAAAATATTTGTAAAAATAGAAAAGACAAAAAACACACGTTACTTGAAAATTATCAAGCAGCACGTATGTCTAGTCAAAAGAAAAAACACCGATAGAATTACCTAAGCTAAAACATAATAAAGTGCTTAAGACATGAGATAGAACTAATATTATGAAAATTAATTCCTACATGACCAAGAGTGAGTCTACCTAGGTTTAACCAAATGGTTAATCAGGATTGCTATGGTCAAGAACGAGCCACTTGGCGAAACCTAGGTAGACTTGCTCTTGGCCATGTGGGAATTATTTTCATATAATTACACACATTATATATATATATATATATATATATATATATAACAGGTTTGATTAAATAAAATAAAATCTTCATTGTTTTGGAGTTTTTTTATTTTTCTTTCATGTGTCCTTATGATTTTTTTTATGTTACAATCTTGAAATTTGTTGATAATTTCTCCAAAAGAGTTATTTGTGTTATACCAAGTACTTTCAGTTTTCATTAGAACCATTATTAAGGTAATTGATATGCTATTTTAAAATTGAACTTGTTTAGTATTTAAATTAAATTATTACTCCATTTTTGTTTTTACTACTAAAATGAAGCTTTATTTTATCATCAAGGTAATGCTAAGTGGTAGTGGTAGTATATATATATATATATATATATATATATATATATATATATATATATATATATATATATACACATACACACACACGTTATGATATATATCATATGATATAATGCTTAGCTCACCAGAGCAATGATTTATATCAGCTTTATGCAGACACTGGATTGCAAGTCTGAAGGACTTGCAAAGAGCGATGGACGATAGATACAGATGATGAGAGTCAGGGAGCTCCATACAATACTTATGACAATGAAGAATATATATATATATATATATATATATATATATATATATATATACACACACCCCTAAGCTAACTAAGCTAATCAATATAGAATGAGAACAGATTGCTTTTAAAAGATAGGACTTTCATATAAGCAGAGAAATGGAAAAAAATAATTAAATTTAGTACACAAAATTTTTTCTTAGATTTATGGTAGAAAGAAAATCTAAAAACCCTTTCAAGAATCAATATTGGTTTATTAACTTCATAGTAAATAGAGAGACAGACAGACAGTCAATATTCTCTGAACTTTGAATTAACAAAAATAAGAATTCGTTTCAAAGAGCAAATGTTAAAAGCTATTTTTGATAAACATTGATAAAAGGCAACTATAATGGCAGTCATCGGTCAAACCATGAGAAATTGAAAATCTGACTTCCCAACCAATATTCAGCTATTACAGAAGGCAGTCAGCTGTAAAAATCTGATATTTACGAATGTATTGATGAGGAATGAAACAAACGGGAATATACACTGTGAATACGTTGACCTACTGACTGCAGTCATGTTTGGTTCTTCCTAGGCAAATATATTACATGCATATTTACAATACCAGGAAATGGTTTATAATAGTGAACAATGAAGATTATATAAAATACAGTTATTTTTTTTTTCTTCATTACAGTCTACAAATTCTTATAAAACAAAGATATATTCCCTAGACATTTTAGCAGGAATTTATTTACATCACAAAATAGTCATTTCAGAAAAATATTCATTTTTTATAACTGTTCTTATAGATTTCATTTTATTTTATTAACTCTGCAATCAATAGAATATTTTGAAAAGGTGCTGAAAAGTTCTCAACCCAAAGAAGGTAATTATGTTTTTTTTTTGAATGGTTAAAGAAATTTGAACATGTCCAATTGTGTTAAATTTAGAATGATCATGTGTAATGCCATGTACATTTCATTGTCATTTTCTTCTTGGTTAGGCAAGAACTTTTCAGCACACCCTTGAAGAATAAAAAGAATATTTTGGTTAAATTACATCAATTAATGGAATATTTACAACAGTTGCTAGTCTAACTAGAATTAAAATGTTGCAAAACCTCTGGAACAAATATTCATTCTTTTTAAACGAACACTCAATTTTTTTTTTACTGTTCTTGTTCATACTTTTTTCCTTTATGAAATCTAAAGTGATTAGAATAACCTAACTATTGATAAACTGTATTCTGCAACACAGTAAATATACTCAACTCAACAATTCCTACAATCTAAACCTCAAAATCGTTAAATCTTATAGGGTTAAGATAAAGTTTGAAGTCAAGTTTGTGATCAATGAATTACTTTACTGATTACATTACACTTTTTTTCTAAAATTTACTATCATGTTTTTATTATTCCATAGAGGTGAATCTTAGTAAAATCTCTAGTGAAATAAAATTTTGTCTCGGTTTTCATTTGATTTCAAGAGTGAAAGAAAAGGGAGATGATTGTAGTGATATGTGTAAGATCTGAAAATCCTCAAATTCAGGATGGCTAAAAAGTACTCATAACTTAGCTCCCAATAGCTAAAATGATCCAAGTAACTCTAAAATTGATATATATCAAATATTTTTCCAAAATTTCTGTCTTTCTCAAATCCATTAGAATGAAATGCAAAAAGCCTTATCTGGAATTTGAAATGATGGCCAATTCTATTTTCTTTGATGATAAACATTACACTATTCACACTTCCATTATCAAACCCAATTCATTATCAATGTTTGCAAGTAAGAGAATTATTTGATTGACTAATCTTCTAGCTACCAATTATTACCATTTAAAGTAATTTCAAGAAGTTTTAAAAGTTTTTGGGGACCTGCAATTTTAAAATCTACAATTTCTAACATTTCAATATCAAACTTCTGTTTTAATCAAAACATTTTTTAATTTGATTAAATGCAGACAATCCTTTTATATAAGATAGGTTTCATAAAACTGTTGAATTAGTAAATAAATGGTTATGTGTACAGATACACAAGATTCTGTTTTGACTTCATGGTAACACGCAATGCACATATATTCAAGTTTGGTGCAATGGTTATCATGTAAGGTTAACAGAATCTAAGTTTGATTCTCACTGGGTGCACTATACTTAACTAAGCTAAGTTTTATAAATGACAAGTATATTCAGATGCAAGTCATATATATATATATATATATATATATATATATATATATATATCATACTAGAAGGGCAACTTGGTGTTGCCTGAGTGAAGAGAATAACTTCACAAATAGCAGTATACTAAGAAATATGTTATATATTTCTTCTAAACTAATTAATTTGTTTGCTTATTCTTATTTAGAAGTGCATCTA
Source organism: Sepioteuthis lessoniana (assembly GCA_963585895.1). Taxonomy (NCBI): domain Eukaryota; kingdom Metazoa; phylum Mollusca; class Cephalopoda; order Myopsida; family Loliginidae; genus Sepioteuthis; species Sepioteuthis lessoniana. The sequence continues at coordinate 60,846,764 of OY757918.1, forward strand.
AGTCAAATCTATATTGAAATAAAGTTTGGTCTAATTTGTTTTGGTTTTGATTTGATTTTGAAATAGTTAAAGACAAGGGAGATAATTATAATGGTGTGTATAAGATCTGAAAATTTTCCAGCTTGAGATACCCCAACTCTGCTCCTGGTAGCTGAATTGACCCAAAACCAATTTCACTTTCATTACCAGGTAAATCTAACAGTACATTATAATAGAAAGGTTTATGCTAAAATGTCCCATTTTCCAAATAATTCAGATACAAACAAACAGATGAAGATATCTAATGTTATCATACATACATACATACAAAATTGAAACAATAGTTTCTTCATTTTGATTAAAGGGATTAATATTTTATAAAAGATACAATCAATAAGTAAACACCCACTTAAGAAAGTATATTCAAATCACAATAAAACACTTTTAAAAAAAGCTGACTAAAATTTCAGATCAACGAATCAGAAGAATGAGAGACAAATATAAAAGTCTAAAAAGAGAGTTCATTTAAAGAGACAGCAGTAAAAATAAGTCATGTGTACCAAAGTGAAGACATCTATTCAATAATAACAGAAGATATATGTACATCTAAATCAGCCACAAATGATTTAATATTAAAATCTATTTTATAAAAGAAAAATGTCAAAGCAGGTGGTCATTCAGATCAATAGTCTTCAAAAGCAACAATAGAAGATTCAATGACATCTTAAAGAAGTTATTGATTTGACCATGCAGGGTTATAATGGATATATTTGATTGCCAGTAAATCAAACCATTAGGGAAATTTTAATCTCTATTTCTCTCTCAATACATATAAAGACTAAAATTTTCATGTTTTTATATATGACTAAAATGGAGTATAAGTTACTTGACTTCCATATTTATTAAAAAATTGGAACTCAAAGTAACAGGGCAAGTAATGTGGAATTATAATTTGACATAGTAGGTTTTAAACTTATTCTGCTAAAATAGAATTGTGAACTTTTTAACTCTTTTCTTAGATAATTTCTCATATATATATTTATACATACATGATGCTTTCAATAAGTTTCCAGACATTTTTTGTACAGGCATTTACAATTGTAGTGGACTCTTGAAAATTCAGTATTTAATTGCTATACATCTTATGAGGTGACTGACCTATTTTTATGATTTCAGGTTCAAATGAACAGCTACAGCAGAAATTGGAATACACCCTACTAAAACCTGATTGTTACAGCTGGTGAATTTCAAAAATGCAATCTGGACGTGAGGACACTTTAGAAGAACGATATGCAATAAAATTGTTTTAAACTTAGAAAAAATGCCATAGAAATGTATGGAATGCTTCAGACTGCTTTTGGAGCATCTTGCATGAATCAAGCATCAATTTTTGAGTGGCATAAGAGATTCAAGGAAGGCAGGGAGCCTGTGAGGGATGATGAGAGGTGTTGGAGGAGTAAGGAAGTCAATACACCAGAGTTGATTGGCCAAAGGGTTAGGGTTACTATGTTGAGGTTTTAAGGGAGTTTAGGATGAGATTCTGTCGGAAGAGGCCAGCACTCTTCAAATCAGCTCAGTGGCATTTCCACCAGGACAATGCACCAGTTCACAACTCCATCCTTGTCACAGACTATTTGACCAAGATGGGCATCAACACAGTTCCTCACCCTCCCTATAGTCCAGACCTTGCTCCCTGTAACTTTTGCTTATTCCCTACGCTGTTGTTACGAGACAACTGAGGAGATGAAAGAGGCTGTGATGAAAGTCATTGACACGCTCACACAAGAGGACTTCCATGGGGCCTTCCAGAAGTTGTTGGAATGGTACAAGTGCATTGCAGCCGGAGATTACTTCGAAGGGGACTAGAGTTTCATGTGTGTACTTTCAATTAAAGTGCCCATACGAAAAAAGTCTGGAAATATATCTAATGATCCTCATATATATATATATATATATATATATACACACACACACACACACACGTATATGTATGTATGCACATGAATATGTGCTTGAAAAGTATTCAAAATAACACTATTTATCAATACAGAACAATGAACAATGAATGAAACGTTAATTTTCTTTGAAATAGTCCTCTTGGCATTTACCTTACTAATTTCAGCAAGTTTTTCATCATTGGTTGAAATATTCCTCTTTAGATGGCGTGAAGCTGCACATATATTTTTTAATATCCTTCAGGACTTCAAGTCTTATCCAAGATAAATTTTCAGTTTAGGAAGAAAGAAAAAGTTATATAGAGCAAGAAGTCTAGTAATCATCAAGTGTGCTGCACTTGCACAATCCTGTGTTTCACCAAAAACTGTGGGTCATAAAGTACCAAGACTAGATTCATCATTTTTTTCCAATTTAGTACTAACTCATCTAGATATCTGAACAGCACACTTTATTATATAAGTTATTCAACTTTGCACACATCTTTATTCAAATTTTAGAATCCTAAAAATTCAATCTTCAGTTTCGATTACATACACACACACACACACACACACACACACACACAATGGATCAAAAGTAACACATCATTTTTTATTAGATTAATACATTTAAAAGCTCTCAGAGAAAGCAATTCTCACTCCAATTTCCTAATGAAGGAGAACTTGAGGAGTCTTCATTTGTGCTGAATGTCATTTTTTAATCATAAGTTTTACTATAACAAGGATACCAACGAAATTCTCATCAGAATCCTTCACTCCTTTCTGAATAGAAGCACAATACAATCATGGACTAATTTTACAACAGAAACCCAATACCTTCATGGTTCATCTAGTTATAATCTTTTCAAAGTCACAATTTACAATGAATGAATACAATGTTTTGCTTAAACAAAATTTAAAAAAAGAAGAGTGTGTGTGTGTGTGTGTGTGTGTGTGTGTGTGTGTGTGTGTGTGTGTAGCCAATTCATATACAAGTGATAAAAAGAAATACAGTATGGAAAATTAAATTGACATATTTACTAGGAATTCCTTTCAAACTTTAGCCAACATGTGTAAGTAGAGAGGTACACTTGAAATAGGTATTGATAAATCTAGCAGAGAATAGTTTCAAATATTAAAGAAAATGCAAGGATTATATGTTAAACGAAATGTTTACATTTAATATTATCAGCTTTTAATTGTAAATTTTATTTTTGGATGTTTAAACAAATTTAGTAGAAATATACCCGTCGTTGACTTGGTTCAGAAAGAACCTTCAAAAATTGTACTCCAATTTATAAAAGTTACTGCATCGATATCATTGAATGTTTTGGGGTAGAATATCCACAAGCTTCAGCCAAAAAGACTATAATATAGTCTATTATACTAGTGAATTCAATATTCATTTATCCTAATAAAAATATCAACAATCATGTAGATTATGAATCTATATCCATTCTTGTAACTCAAAAGAAAAGAATGACAGTTTTGTGTAAAAGAAGTGCTTCCTTTAAACCAGATATAATCTTATTCTTTTTAATATTTTGGTTTATATATTGAAGCAGCCATCACATAGACTACAGCTTTTGCATATAATATGCAAGTAAATAAAATCATAAGGAAAATTATGAATACATACATATTGCAATGTTTATTCAAGAATAACAACAAACACTAACAATTAAAGGTTTATTATCAGTAATGTAACATCTTCACAATAACTATTTATGATACTTAACTAATCAAGAATGATGCAGGCAAAATTTACATTACGGACATGGCTGCATAAAGATATAGATATATTTTTTAAAATACAGAAAGTAAAGCAATTAGAAAAGAAAAATGAGAAATAATTAAAACTTTGTGATTTATCAAATCAGTTAACACTTGAAATATGTAATTCAGCATTTTACCCAGTTGCCAAATAATCAAATTGGTATACATTCCCAGATAAAGATTCTGACTTCCAGTAAACATCAGCAATATGATTTTAATGAAATTAAAATCAGAGGTATTTGAATTTTCACTGGGGGCGTTTACCCACTTTAAGTTCCCTAATCGCACTAGAAAATGAATTTCATGTAGTTCATTTTCTTTATTTTTATGTATCTTGCATGAAATTTGAGTGTATCTGCACTTTCAAAGAGGCTCTGCACTATTTTATAAACCTCAGTCGTGGAGTTGAATATTATTATAAGATGTTGAAATTTTGGAAATCGACTTTACTTAGTGCCTAGTAGATATATTTTTATTTTCATCAAAATCGGAGGCATTTAGATTTTCACCAGGGGAATTTGCCCCCTTCACCCCGCCTAATTCAACTGGAAAGTAAATATCATGTAGCTTATTGTCTTTCTCATAAAATCTTACTTAATACATACTTTGTTTTTATGTATCTTCTATTCCCTTTTGTACTATAGATGTACACACATACGTTGAGCTTTATATATAGATATATGTACTTTGGCATTGTCTGGTTGAGAGTAAAAATTGGAAGAATCAAATAATAACTGATCTATAGAATTTATAGTTTTGCCTGAATTCTTGGTTTAACGGCATATCAACCTTCATGGATCATTTAATGCCAAAGCCATCCTTATAGAAGAATAGTAATGGTAATATTTATTTAACCCATAGCAGGAGGGATAAGAGGTTCATGCCTTTCTCAATGGTAATAAAGCGAAAGTGAACGTAATAGTGCGACAGGAGTTTGAACTAGCTTTCTACGATGTCGCAACCTAGCACGTAAGCCACGACTCCACATGAAATGTGTCACTGGTTGATAGAAAAGAGATTCAGTGAGCTATTCATGTTGCTAAGTTATAAGCATGGAATTAAGTTCAACAAAATAAATATAAAAACAACGATTCGAGAAACAAGAGTTTTAGAAAATAGCATTTCCATTTATGAATCAAAATGAGAGGGGGTGATTTATACCCTCTGAGATTACAGAATGATGTTCTCTAAAAATAGTAATTTACAAGAAAGTGATTTTTTTTCCTTTCTAACTCACCCTGAATCTTATATATCCTTAATCAAATTTATAAATCAAGATTTTGAAATTTATTTCTCTTCAGTTTAAATTTGCACTAACATGAAAATAAATCAGATTTGTATCACAAAGTTGTCATAGGGAGGTATTGCCCCGAGGTCGAAATCTCTCGGATCGAACCATTTTGGCTCATTATTATTATTATTATTATTATTATTATTATTATTATTCCCACTAAAAGAGGAAAACACGACCGAAAAGTTGAACAGATACTATATTAATCCTAGCCGAAAAGATGAGTAGATCAGATCTGATCTTACATTTAATTATATCTCCTTCATAGGGTTAGTATGTGACACAGGGACAATTTAATGTAGCGGTGGTACGCTCATATGTCTAAGTACTGAGAAAAATTGGCCGATCCCAACAACTAATGTCACAAAGGCGTCAAACTCCGTTTCTCTTCTAATATGCAATGAAGAGGCGCTGCTCTGCGGTCGGAATCCTCAGGACCACGCTCACTATCAATTCATACACACTTTGCTTTTTTTCTTTTTTTGCCGTGTCACGCCTGAAGACAAGATACACGGCGCCAAATCCCGGTCGAAGACGAGAACACGGCTGAGGATGTTAGTTGGATAAATCCCAGCCAGAAGGCCACGCTTACTGGTTTGTAAAATTTGCAAATATGACACAAGATCAATAAAAAAAAAACCCCAAGAAGTGATGATGATCTTCACTATTCTATCCTATTTTTAATTAATTCAATTCGTGACTAGAATTCTTTTCAATTCCCCCATCCAATGTTTATACTTATTATTCACCACAGCAGTATAGATCTGATCTTTTAGTCTAAATGATAATAAATGTAAATACTTCGTGATTTTGATAACCAAAACTTTGCAAGCTTTAAAAATTATGTTTATAACAAAGTTAGACATTAATGTTTTGTTTGAAAATTTTAAAAAGTAAGCACACAGGTGTGTATTTTCTTTTAAAACTTCCATTCAGTCGATCTTTTTACAAAATTGAAAATATAAAAATCCGTGTCAAATAAATCAAGGATTTTTATAAATGAAATTTTTTTTTGTCCCATCCCAATGAATGAATCAATTGATTATTGTTTGTATTCAATGAAAGCAATATTAGTTTATTAGACAAAACAAATATTTGGTAGAAGTACAAATACAAGTGAAATACAGGTGCAACAATTAAATTTCATCTGAGCGTGAAAATAGGATTAATAATAATGACACACAAAGAAGCAAACCGGCAAGGAATAAGTACAAAAAGTATAAAGTAAGCACAGGATGAACAAAAAACGCTTCACCTGCTTATGAAAGAGTATATAAATGTTGCTGCTGCATCTCGTAAGGAAGAGATTTTGTACTTTGAATTAGATCCGAGCCATGAGCACAACATGCAGCTGGACAAACAGTATTACATACGATACACACACACACCCTACCCAACGTCTACCCACCAACACATTGTTGACATAAGATAATTATCAACTGTAACACGGCAACTGACCAATTAAATCTGCCAAGTTTTTAACAAAGAGAACAGGAAATACTCAAGGGCACCAAGAAATAAAATAAAATAAAAATGCCGTTCATTCATCTCTAATTCAATATTTGAAAACATTTTTAATGTACTAATTTTAAAAATGCTTTTCAAAATATGAAAAACTGACGATAATCAACACCTTTTAATTTGAAGGACTAGAATTTGTGAAAAGAAATGTTGCGAAAAAAAGATGAGTCTCAAAATTTTTTTTTGTTTGTTTTTATTCTTTATTGATATTAATTTGAATAAAGTTATCTATTCAACATTTTACTTATAAGAATATGTAAAGTAAAAACTTCTTAAAATAAAGTTTAAAATCAATCAATCAATATCCTTATATACTTTTTTTTAAACATTATTAATTTTTACAAGTATTTTCTTTAATATCAACTCAAGATTCTAAAGCAACAAAACAATTAAGACGAAAGAATAGTTTAAAATAATATCAATGACTAATTCTTCATCAAAATAAAATAAATAAAAGTTGTGTCTAGAAAGTCAACCCTTTCTAAGTTAATCATTAAAAAGCTGAAGTTTTTTTTTCCATCAAAAGAAGAAATAAAGTTGCAAAATACTTTTTAATCATCCACAGATCTTAAAATTACTTGAACTTGTTTATTGCACAAACAGTTTCTAAAAATTCCATTGAACCAAATTGAGAATCATTATTTATTTTTAATTATCATTAGTCATAAGTGAAGAAATTTGAATGCAATCAACTGAGTTGAAATGACGGCAGTTAGGATTTTTAAGTCTCGGCATCAAATTTATAAAGCAAATAAATCAAATTCTATCTTCTATGTCACACAAACAAACTTTTTTAGAACTGGATTTTCAATAAAACATTCATTCATTTAAATCTCCATACAGCTTCCATTCATTTAGCGTTATATGGAAGGTTTTATATTTTTATCATTTATAACTTGAAAAACGAACTTTTAAGAACTATCAATAGTCTAACTAAAAAAAACTACATAATATTGTTATTATACCAAACCAATAAACTGAAGAACTTAAAAGCATTTCTTTTAATAAAATTTGCCAATTTCATTTACCTTTCAACACAGGCAAAAATACTTTCTAGTACTAAATTTGCAAAAGGAAGTGAGAATTAAAAAATAGAAACTATTCAAATGATTTTTTCTAATTGTAAATGTTAGAAAATGAAGTTATAAAAAAAAAAACATCAAAAAATTCTTTAAGCTTTAACATTTTTCCCCTAATAAGTAGAGAAAGAAAATTGTGTTGAATAATAATGTGTAATAATGAGAAAAACTATTAACGGAATATCAAGCCAACGGTAGGCAATACAAAAATGCTTTCAAAAATAAAATCTACAAGAGATGAGAAATATGGAAAAACAGAACAACAAATAATAATAACGATGATGATGGAAACATCAAAAGATTAAAAAGGAAAATGCAGAATTCCCCCTCCCAAAGTCATTGAGCAAAGTGTCCAAGTTTTTGTTATTAACTTTCTCTTTCCCCCTCCCACCAAATATGCTACTGTTCTTTTTTGTTTCAAGAACGGATTCACAGGAAATCAGACAGTGCAGCAACAATAAAAACGGTAGCGTAATTATTTGTGAAAGAGGGAGAAGGGATATGGGTATGGTTGGATGGGAGGGTGAAAAGAAGTAGTGGGGGGTAAGGTTGATATGAATCAGCCTCGGTTGGCAGCAGTGAGCCAGAGTCGACGGCAAATACGATGACGAGGGACACGATTCTCCCCTTCTCTCTCTTTCGGTGAATAAAGAAACAGCAGAGGTAGGAAAAGCATTATTGGTGTGTGTGTAGTCATTGAATATAGCCCTTCGTCGTCGTGCTTAGATGATGATGATGATCGCGGCTCATAGTGTCATCGGGAACAGAGAGAGGGAGTCGGGTTAAATAAATAAACCCTGCAGATAAAGAGAGAGAGGGCACCAACAGCCAGTGGGGCACTGTTGTACAATGGCCATAAAGTGAGGGGTCAGTATTATCAATACAATAATATAGTTTTCTTTCCTTCTTCATTTACACTCTTTATCCATTGTTTTAAATTCATACAGTACTTTTAAAAAGTTTTAAGTTCACGATAAGTAATCTTTAAAAAAAAAAAAAACATTAATAAAATTGTCCATGATAATGCTAACTAAGAATAATTATTGATAAAACTCACAGATTGCAACATCACAAAAGAAAAACAAACGTTTAAAAAAAGTTAAGTGTTAAAAAATAATAAAGAAAAATACAGAAATCGGTTACTCAGAACTTAATTCGGTTAAGCCAAATCTAAGCAAAAATGTACTGCTATCGAACCACGAATTTTAGACCAAATTAAATAATGACATATCAAAACATGACTCAACACCTTCGATCTAGAAAGAATCGGGACCCCAAAACAGAGTGATTCATTAACAAGTTAAATAAAAAACCAGGAAAAAGATGTTTAGCAAGTAGAGCCATGAAATTGAAGGCCGAAGAAAAAACGTCAAATTAAACTTTTTTTTTTCTAAACAAAATATTATTCATTGAAAAGAAAGAAAAAAAAGAGAACTATATTTTCATTTGTTTGTGGTAGGGGAGTTCTTGAGAGTATCAGTTTCTGAAAGTTTTCATCAATCTCATTTTTTTTTTTTTTTGGTACAACAAATAATGGCTAGTCAACACTTAATACTTCAGCAATTGTCAAAACTTGATTTAATGTCTATTTTAAGGGTTAAAAGTGATTTTATAGAAATAAATAAAAAAAAAGGGTCTACTGTCAGTAATGGGAGATGTAAATTAAAACGAATAGATAATTCTTTTCAGTAAAAAAAAAAAGTAAGAAAACGGGGTGGGGGTGAATACACTACACTGTTATACTAGACTTGCACACTTGCTCCGCAAGACGAGCAAAATGAAATTTCGTTGTCAACTAATAAGCACATGGCCTCTTAAGTTTATAGCATGAACAGTTTGAATGATATTAACTCCGACGGTACATATATTGGAAATTATTTCAAATCACAGGTAAAGTGTCTTAAAAAAAATAAAGAAAATTTGTTAAAATAGATTTTTTTAAATCTTAAGAAATGAAATCAACCAATTTTTTTTTAATGATGAGCGAGAAAAATTTTTTAAAATCAGTTAAGATTTATTTTAATTTTAAAGCATTTTAAAACAATTGTGTTCAATCTACAGATTGTGTGTGGTATATGTATATATAACACACACGAAAACTGAAGAGGCAAGAGAAAGAAAAAACAAGATCAAAGCTAATAATAATCTGATCGGAACAAAACAAAAAAAAAAAAACGCACGAAAGTTACGACGAAAGAGAAAAGGAAAAAAAAGGTTAGGGAAAGACAGTCCCACTAAAGAAAAAAAATCAGTTTCTTGCACTTTAAGTACATGCACACGCGGGCGACTGCAAACTAAAAAAAAGGGGGGTGCATTATGATGAACCAGAACCTTAATTTGTGAACAGAGGAAGAACAGGTCATAAGGAAAAGAAGGGCTAAGCATGTAACACGAGAAAAACATTAAACACTTGTGTACGGTAAACATACAAGTGATAAAAGAAAACTAAAGTCAATGAATTCATATTGCTTCAAAACTTTAAAGAAAGAAAAGTTTAGAAAATGTTTTTTCTTTTTAGTAATCTTCCGAAAATTGGAGATGAGCGAATAAAATTTGAATGTAAAAACATTTTCAAACATTGGCGGAGACCGGCGCTTTTTTTTATGACACGAGGAAAGCGATAAGCGCTCTAAAAGTGATGAAGAGAAAGAAAAAGAACAACTTACAGAAAATAATCACAACGAATAAACATCTAAGAAAAATCGTTGCTTTTGAAAAATGAAGTTAAAATATATATTAATTATAGGAAGAATCAAGAACGGTGAAGATTTTGTATTAGTGTGTCGTTTATCACTAATTTGGGTGTCCCAAGAATACGAGTTCGCTAATTTTGGGGGTAACCAAAAAAGATAATAAACAAAACACAAAAATAAATTTAGGAATGATTTTGTTTGTTTTGTTGGGGGGGTTCTTAATAAAAATTAAAGTGAAATCGGGTTATAAGTTTATTGGTCAGAGCTTTGGGGGGGGGATTAAAACTGATGCAGTAGCGGCTTTCCGCCGGAGTGACAATAGGCGAAAAAAAGTGAAGGAGGAGGACTTACCGTGTGTGTGTAGAGGCGACAGCATCAGGCTCCAAACTAATTCTGATTGCTGAGTTCCATTCACTGAAGCAATGTTAACTTTCTGACAGAGATTGGCAAAGGGACGCAACTCTACACGCACTTGCTCCACATGCGCTCAAATCGCAACATTTAGATTATTGTACACACGGCTTCTTTACTCTCAAAACACTTAGCACATTCTCCCTTTCCTTCTCTCATCTTAACAGATCTCAGCTTTTATTTGTACTCTTTTTTATGTTTTTATGTAATAAGGCCGGTTTGTTTGTTTCTTTTTTACCTTAATGTTTCTCTATTGCATTTTCTACAGTCAAGATATTTGCTTTTGGTTGTATTTTTCTTTTATAAAACTTTCTCGTTTGTATTTGTTAGTCTTACTTCAACGTAGTCGCTTTAAATTTTATCGATCTCGCTGTAGATTTTTTTAAAAATCATGCTTTAACCACTCGTTAGATTGTGTTGGATAGTGACTAGGATTATGTTTGTTTTCTGTTTTTTTTCTTATTTTTCTTTCTTTTTTTTTTCTTCTTTTTTCTTTGATAAATTAGCTGTTTAATTCATTCATTCATTCATTCATTCTCATTTTTAAATGATGTTCATGGTCTAAGCCTACTTTTCTAGTTTTGAACTTGGCTTCTTTCTTGAGAGAACTTGCATATTCAGCAGAAATTATCTTCATATTTAATGTGAACATCGAAAAACTACAATTAAAAATAGCTTAAAACTTACATTGTTTAAAAATAGGTAATAATAAGTATAGTATTACTTACTACAGAGACGTGCTAAGTTTGTTTATGTTTACCCTATTCTTTACGATTTATTGCGCGTGTAAATCAGGGGATTTTAACAAACTTAGTTAAACAATTTGCTTTTAAGACAAAATTTCGTTTGTATTTATTTATTTATTTATTTAAAAAGTTGAAAGAAGATATTGAAACCTTACGACGGACTATAGGACTGTGACTGTAAGAGGCTAGCGAAAATAACTTTACCGGACTGTAAGAGAGAAGAGTGTTCTGGGATTTATTTCATTTTTGCATAAACGACGAGAGAAGGAATCACATTTATCTTGAGAGAGAGAGAGAGAGAGAGAGAGAGATCCTTGCGAAGATTCAAGTGCAGTCATATAGGTAACCATTCCCCCTATCCGTGACCATTTTTTGTTTGTTTCTTTTGAATAAGTTGCTGTTTGCTTTTAATACACTTTTTCAAAGGCGCATGTTGAGAGATTGGTTCAATTATTATTGTTTCATTTCATATCGTCTTTATAGAAGTTAAAGAATAAAGAGATAATACAAATTTTTGTTTTCTTGTATACAGATTTAAGATTAAGGTGAGGCTGTTAACGTGTTTTTCGGATTGGATTGCTTTAGTTCGGAGTCGTTTTTTTTTTTTTTTTTTTAATCATTTGAATTAAAAACCAGCCTGCTGAAATGTGGGAATTAAATATTTTAAGCCTAAATTACAATTTACTAACGTAATGATTTTTTTTAAGTTAATCAATCACTGAAAAAGTGGCAACATCAGAGCCCTTTTGTTTTTGTTTTAACCCGTACACGATAAAACGCGTATACCGTTCTTTACTGAAATTTAACAGCCGTCCGTTACTGAGAAATGAATAACTGGCTATTTATTTGCTAATAGCAGTTGTACGATTGAATACAGAGACAACTAAATAAGACTTAAAAAAGAAAAAATGTTTCTTTAATTACCACTAGATTCGTTTTTGTTGGCGGGGGGGGGATAATAAAAGAACTAGAACGTATCTTGTCTGTTGTTTGAAGACGAAATAAAATTTGGCCCATACAACATTACTTTCACTTACACTGCTCTCTAAAAACCTCATCTTTGATAACAAAACAAATCACTTTCATTACTGATCTCAATTTGTAAAGAAGTGTTATTTCACACTAACAAAATAAGTGGGGGTGACTATAACAATATATTTTATTTGTGTGTGTGATATGACGAAACTGGGGAAATGGTGATAAATCAGAATATTGGGTAGTAGTAGCAGCAAGGAATGAAAGATTCTCTGAAAATCAGACACAGTTGACACTTTTATACATGTTGTTCATCACAAGGTTTGGTGTAAGGTTCTGGTCAATGAACATCGTCTTTTGCCTGAACACTATCATATATCACCATCGTCGTCATCATCACTGCTTTACTTACCACTCGTTTTCGGGTTCTTTAAAACACGTAGTAGGGGAGATAGGTACTAACAAATAGGGATCTCTGAAGAAATATAGGGTGAGGTGGGGAAAGTTGAATGATAAGACAAATGTGAACTTGAGTTTTGTAAAAATTTTGTTGGTAACCCAACTCGAGAAAATCATAGAATTTTTTTCTTCTGACGTTGTTGCATGTTTAGGGCTAATTGTTTCTTTTCTTTTCAATTCGATGGAAATCAAATTCTTCGCTCAGAAAAAAAAAAACTTTTTTCAGTTTATTGTCAAAAAATCAATAGGAACACAACTATATTCCTAAATTTTTAAACTTTAAAAATATCAGTATTAAGATTTCAAGTTTAATTTTTCGCTTAATGTATTTTAAAAGACAAGTGTAAGTAGTGGGATATAAACTATTTTGTAAAATAACAATTCGATTAAAAAAAAACTTATGATATTTTCAACTTTGTAAATTTAAGCTAATCGGAGACTTTTTTTTTAAATTTAAAATATATGCCGTTCTTTGCATTTTAATTGTTCACAATTCGATGTTGAAAAATTTGTGATCAATGTTATCCGTCCTAGATTTTAGATGACTCGGGATCACTTTGGATTCTCGTAGTAAAAACCGTCCCTGATGACATTCATGTTTCTATTTAAGGAGTGAAGTATTCTTGTTAATATTTCATAATGATCTCGGTCATTAAGAATTTTGATTATTAAAAATGATGCTCAATGCGAATGCAGAGCCTATGCCATCAAATTAGTGTTTAGTTCTTAACAGAAGTATTCTCTAAACTGGAGCATTTTAACTGTATTACGCTCATAAAGATATCGCTTTGATGTGCCGTTTTTTGCAGAGTTACGGTTACAAACATTACACGAATTTATAAACGCAAACGACACACACTTGTAGTGTAACGTTTTACAAGCTAGTCTTGCAGATTTATTTACTATTGAGTTGTGGGTTCAATTCTCATTAACTTAACCTATACTTGTGACCTTATGCTAAATTAATCAAATTACAGTTAAACTATAATGTACCTGGCATTTGGTTGGGTAAATTATAAAGCTCAGCTCCAGGATACCTCTTCCACCAGGCAGCACCTGCCCATCACCTCAAAGTGGTAAGGGCTAACTTTATTGCCCGGCGCCTGAGGTGCCCCAAAAGAGAAATGTCTACTTTGAACCCGCACCGAGGAAAGCTTGCTTTCTACGTGACACTTCACATTAAACTGACCTTGTGTCACATTCTGGCTTTGCAGGGTGCTTGATAAATCCTTTATATATCCGTGTACTGTGTTAGATTATTTGCAAAATTTATTTTTTCACAATTTTATATAATGTTTCTGAAATTTATTTTCACAAAAGTGAATATATTTTTTGAAAACAAATTTCAGAAAATGTATTTACTTTCTTCAATCTATATCTCAAAACGGTTACGATTACTTTGATGCGTGGTCAAAACAGGTCAAGTTTAGAAATAAAAACATTTGTATCATTCTTTTAAAAAGGTAAAACTTCGAACATACTGAAAGATTTTTCTTCTCAAGGGACATTATTGTTTTTCTATTTTTGTTGTTTTTATTATTATTGATATTATTATTATTCTCCCAAGTAGCAAAGGGGTTACTTTCTTCATAGTAACCTAATTTTCTATCTCCCCCACTCTCCCTTTTTTGTACATTCGACTTACTGACATGAATCTTCCCAGAAATACACAACCTCTACGCACAGATGAGAGGAATTCGTCAATGTAGAATCTACTACCCTCCCCCACCTTATTTTTATCATATCTTCCTTTCTTTCTGTGTCTTTCTGGGATTTTTTGTTTTTTCTTTCTTTTACCGCGAGCCATACTTTGTTGAAGATGATCCGTATTTTCGAAATGGCACCGACATTAATATTGGGTCCCCAGACAAAAGGAGCTTGTTCACGGGAATTTCAACAACAGCACACACACACACACACACACACACACACACACACACACACACACACACACACTACAGAAAAAATTCTTGAAAATTCTAAGCTCTTATCTTCTAAGATAAAAACTTGTACATTAAAAACATCAAACAGTTATGATTTAAATGGACTTAAACAGTTTTTTTTAGTTCCTATTGTTTTTAAAACTTGTTTACTTAAATAATTTAGGCACCTAGTTATCACAAGTCTAACAAGACAGGAAAAATACCAGAATTTCTGTAGATGTTTAAATGCTAGATGCCAAGATTTGTGTACTTTCAAAAAGAGAGGGTCCTGAAAATAATCTCATGTTGTATATGCGATGTCAATGACATATACTGTCCTAACAATAACCGAGCAGTTTTGCTTTAACCCGAATCTATGGTATTTTAACTTAAAATTCAAAATGTATTTTTAAATGCTTACATTTTATCCCAATCGTACACACAGGGGTGTTTTCGAAAATGTATTACTCTACGTTTCTATCTGGTTTGTAACAACTTAGTTTCATTTGTGTGTGTGTGTGTGTGTGTGTGTGTGTGTGTGTGTGTGTGTGTGTGTGTCCAGAGTAACCGAATTGTTAAAATTTCCGTTAATTTTTCTGTAATGTCACACACACACACACCAAATCAATTCTATTAATAAAAACATTACTCGGAAATGTAGCTTTCAGATTTCCAAGTTATGATAAAATATCTGACATGTTGCAATAAAACTTGGTTCTTCTTATACGATATTCTTGTTTTGTTTTTAGTTTTTAACTCTCAAATTCAAATTGGAAGCATATTGTATATTTGAATACTTGTACTAAATATATAAAACTAAACAATTTACCCAAACCTAAACTTAATAAGAATTTAAAGAGAAAATACTAAATTTTAGAACCTAAGAAACTTCAGGACAATTTGATAGTTTTCAGGAAAATAAGTAATAAATAACTCAAACTAAAATTTATAACCAAATAAACAATAAACAATCTAACCCTTATGAAAATACACGTAAATAAACACCTCATCAAAACTATAAATCAAATTCTCATTATAAACCCTAAACACTTATAAATCGGTTCACCTTTCCTATGATGCCTCGACAACCTATAAATAGGAACAGTTCAACCAAGAGTCAATTGGTCTGAAGATCTCGGAACTGACAGTCATTATGCTGTGTTGATTCTGTGTTCATACTATTTAAGTTTTATTATGCTCTCTATCCATGATAGTGAGCAGTCCTCTGTAAATAATAGAAACCTTGTACACAATGTGAAAAAGTATTGAAACTGAATCTTTGATTTTAAGATTTAAATGAAGATAAGAAACATATGATAAACTGAAAATTCATCTTAAGGTTAAAATTTGAGGACGCATTAAAAGAAATATAACAAATAGCCTCATACGATATCAAAAGAGAAATTTCAGAGGTGGTTTGACCAATGGATAACTCGCTGGAATAAGTATTGAATGCTGAGGGAACTATTCTATAACCAAAGATATGAATATGTAGTAGTTAAAAAATAAGTATACTCTTTATATATGCATGTATGCAATTTTATTTTTAGTTCAACAGAGTTTTAATGCTCTAGTGCTTGGTAATAAATATTACCTAATTATAACCGTTTTGATTGTATAATGTTCTACTAAAGATAATAAAATCCTAGTATCTTTGGTTTCGAAAAAATGCTTGGCGTGTACTTATTTATGGGCGTTACTGTATATGATATATATATATATATATATATATATATATATATATATATATATATATATATATATGAAATAGGACTAAAAGTTGGCACTAAAATTCTATCAGTAACCAGTAACTTTTTTAGCTTTTTAAAACCTTTCCACTTATATTCAAAAATGCTCGTATGATGAAGAGCGAAATGTTACACAGGAAATAAAAACATTCTTAACATCAATTTCAGGTTCTCAAGTCTTGTTTTTTACCATTTTGTCAGATATTATATCGAATAGAATTATCATAAGAATATTATATATAATTATATCATAAGTGATGTAAGAAGATGGTTACAACTACCAAATGATTTCCCAAATCGACATTTTGAATCTAATTTCCATTAAAAAGATTGTTGAATGTTTTCCCCGTATCTCTTCTCTCTCATTTGTCATTTTTGCTTCGATGGCTTTAAATTTTCAACCCAAAATCTGGTGTATATATTTATACCCGACTCTTCCGCTACAGACAGGATTCAACTTCAGGTCAATTTTTAATCGGATACAGCTAGTTTAGAATTCAGTTTATCTTCTAGACCAGTTGACCCTACCAAAACTAAAAAGCCTAGTCTGTCCTACTTCTCACCTCTATCATAGTAGGAGGGGTGAGAAGAGATGAAGTCATGCTTTTCCCAAGAAGATATATGAAGCGAAACACAAACAGACTTGTCCAGGATTTGAACTTGACTTGCTTGAGTCCTTTTCCTACGAGATAACCTTATGTTACGTTCTCCTTCAAAAATCTTATGTATATAGAGAACGAACTGAATCAATTATAACTTAGAGATTTAAAAATATTTAAATAAACATAAATTTATAGTTATTATTCGTCAATCCAGATTAGGACAAGCCCAGCAGATAAATATTTAGTCCATAATGTATACATGCTCAAGATAGATCACATTGAATGTTAGTAATGAATATTTCTCTTGAGACGTGGATGTTTCACCTAAAGAAAATGATTTAATATGTTAATGCTTTATTAGATATACGCTAAAATTCACTTTCATCTGAAGTTTGATATTAACTGGTTGATAAGAAAGGAATTTTTCTCCAATAGAGATTTATTTTTTAACACTAGCATAGTATCCATAAAAAATGACAGAATTCTCTATATATGGAGCACCACTTCACTAGAATGTAGTATCTGTGCACACTGCCAAAAATCAAAGTGTCCGTCCCGGGCACTACTGTGAGGTTCAGTGTGTAGTTTCTGTGTAAATCCTACAATTATTTAAAAAAATATGAGATACGCATGTTGATGTTAAAAATCTGGTAAGTGTAACCTGAATCCGAACATTTTTAGACCTTATTTTTCCGATGCATGTATCTTTGAGGAACGAGAAAAGTTTTGGTAAACTAGCCAGGACTAAAAATGTTCAGCTTCAGGTTACTGTTATTGCCAGTTGTCATTAAAAGAGAAGTGAAGTACACAGTTTTTTTGTTTTTTAACTATCAGATGGTCATTTAAAAAACTAAAACCATTATTATTTCAAAGAGAATAGAATATAATACAGTATTTGTCCAGACCAAGACACAGTTTTAAAGTTTGCTGTAAGAACAAAAAAAAAACTTTCAGTAATATAATATATTTACCATCTAAAATATGACACATTTAGCATCATAGAAAATGTAATTAGTGACCCAAGTTCAAATCCTGGATAAGGTTGTTTGAATTTCACTTCATGTTAAGGCTCTTGGGAAAGACATGAATCTATCAGTTCTTCTAACTATGAATAAATAGTTGGTCAGTGTTCTTTAGCCTGGATTAGGCAACCAATCTAGAAGAAAAACTTTGAATTCAACTAGCTTTACTCCACTTAAAAATTGACCTTGTATCACATCCTGCCCATGGCAGAGAGGTTGGGTAAAAAAAAAACATTCACTATGCAAATAAGAGTAAATTTCAATAATTGTCTTTTTATTTATGAATGCTTATGCACATCAAAATTATCTTTTAGGAGTTAGTACACAGCCATCTTCATTTTTGCAAACTTTTCTCTCTCTTCCAATCCTATCTCCTAACAAAATTTTAGAACTTGCTGAGATTTTGTCATAAAAACTTACCAGAACCTTACTTGAGGATGGTGTGCAGAAAACAACCTCAGAGATCTTGTTAGAGATTGATTTTGAGGGAGAGGGGAAAAAAAAGATTGAAAAAAGAAAATAGCCAACAAGCTGTTCTTAGATGTAATTTTGGAGTGCATAACTAATTATAAATAAAACAAATCCAATGACTTGAAATTTTCTCTTATTTAGATTGTGAATGTAAGTATTACGTCTTATATATATATATATATATATATATATATGTATGTATATATATATATATTCACATTACCAAAAGCATTTCATCAGCATCCTACTCTGGATGGATACTTTTTAAAATTTCAAAAATGACATGATTATTTACAAATGGATCTGCACATTTGCCACGGAACAGGATGTTTTATCTGTACCCTAGAATCAAAGTGTTGTTCTGCAGTAGTTCTATCTAGGATCAGCATAGTATCAGTACCCATGAAAATCTCATGGTTATTTTTAAAACTATGATATAAAGTATATAGATGAAAAACTATAAGATGTAATACCCCCACTAAAATATATGCAAAATAATTGGGGGAAAAAGAAAAACAGACATGAATGAATATACTGATGATTATTATGTAGATACTACATTTTGATTCTAAGCAGAACCCACTAACATTCTAAGATATACTACATTCTCATCCTAACAGAAGTTATGGACTGAGAAAGAGGAAACAGGCAAAAAAATGTCTCACTTTATTACTTGCATAGAACCTAACATAAATGACAGGAATTTTTACATATGGATCAGTACTTCTGTTTGAGATGAAGATATTAGTCATGGAAGTGAGTTGAGGATACAGGGTCATTGGTAAATCAAATCCTTTCAAATCATGCAGTTAAACAGAAGAAATATATATATATATAGTAAAAATAAAATTACATGGTATGAATATTATAGCAATATCAAAATCAATATTTTAAAAAGTCAAAAAATTTTCCCTAGCTACTCTGAGTTTCACAGTGTTTCAATCTTCAGGTGAGCAATAAGAATGAATACACTAATTTTTCCCTTAAATATATTTGTTACTTTTCATAACTCTTTGGAGTTATGAAAAATCTGTCACCTGACAACCTAGTGTGGTGGCAAATGGCAAAGTAGATATTTACTCTTATGTCTAAATTTGGATACCAACTCTGATCATTTATCTCAGCTACAAGTGAATCTTTTAGTTTATTTAAGTTTCAGTTTCTTTGTTTAATAAACATTTGTGAGTTATTTGATAACAAAGCTGTCCTCATAGAACTGTAGTGGTACTATTTAATCCATATCTGGTGGGAAATAAGAAGGTTCATACCTTTCCTAAGATTATTTTTCCAAAAATGAACATAACAGCATGACTGGAATTCAAACACATTTACCACGAAGTCGCAATTTAGTATGTTAGCCACTATGTCATGGGGACCCCCTCCCTTAGTTTATTCAGGATTATAAGATTTGCCAAATTGCAATACAGAACACTCTGTTCAAATTTATGTTTAAGTGATTTCTTATTTCATCAAGTTAAATGGTTGTACACTTTCCAGGTAGACTACTCTCCACACACACACACACACACACACACAGAGACACACACACACACACACACATATATATATATATATATATATATATATATATGAGAGTATGTGTGCTGAAAGTCACTTGATATTTCAATGAATTAAAAACATCAACCAATCACAAAAAAGATTATGAAAAATGTTCATTAAGTTCTCTTAGTATAACTAATCTATCATCATATTGAATTCTTGACTATGAGCCAAATGTGAGAGAATTGCATTATTACTTATTAGAGTGACCTCGAATCAAATCTAAATTATTAGTATTTTACATTAGCCAAAGAGACTGATTCCTACCACAAATATGATATTCAAATCCTGATATTTGGGCTCTCATTACCATAACTTACCCCAAAATTTTTAGAAGTAAATCAAGACACCTCGCACCCATACCCCACCCTGATTAAATTGCATTTTGAAAAACCAAATGACAGACTATTTACAATAACCTTTTATTGAAAATGTGACATGATTAAAAGAAAATGTGATTGTATGCAAAAAATAGTTGCATGCTGATTTAATTCTATTTCACAACAAACTTCTTTTAAGTCAGTTTGAAAAGAACTTTGATATTTATGTTATAAATTGAAAGGTTTTCATGTATGGAATTTTGTCAAACTTATCTCAGTTACAAGTGATTCTTGTAGTTTATTCAGAATTATAAAATTTGCTAAATACAAAACACTCCATTCAAATTTAAACTAAAATGATTTCTCATTTCATTAACATTAAATTGTTGGATACTTTTCAGTTATATCTTTTATAGGGTTTATTAAAATCAGTTGATATTTAAAAGAATCAACAACATCTATTAATCATGCAAAAAGTGATGATAAAAAAATGCTATCATCTTTTAGTGATATAAATGGCACTTGCAATTTTCATAACAGACTAAAGGTAGTAAAATTATTTAACAAAAATGAATAAAATTCAATAGCAGCCTTTTATACTTATTAAAACTCCTCATATTTTATGCAAAGATTCATTCTCAATGACTGCCAAATTTACACCATTGAAACTGTAAACAAAAATAAAATTGCATTGATATATATAAGCAGTGTACTTATTTATGGACTGCTGTATATTCATATTTTTGGCTACAGATACCGTAGAGCTTGGCAATAAATAACATCTAATGATATATGTTTCAATAATATTCGTCGAAAAATAATATAATCCTGGTATCTTTGATTTATAAGTTTATAAATAAATTGTTTGGGTGTACTTATTCATGGGTGATTATATATTGATTTATCTATCAATTCATCTATCTCAGACTGTTCCTATCTATCTACCTATCAATTTATATATCATCTCAAGAAAATGATTTCTGAAACTCTATACTGTATAAATGATAAATAAATACACTCTTACCAATTTCTTAAAAGTTAATTTTTTCTAAACTAATAATACCAGGGTTTTATCATTTCTCATGAAAAATTATATAGTCAGAACAGATATTCATTATCAAATTATATCACATTGAAACTCTGGTGACAAAAATAAAATTGTATTATTATATATGATATAATGATACAATTTTAAGAGTATTTTTATTTTTGGACTGCTATTTATCTAATATTATTCAAATCTGTCTATCTATCATTGTAGTTATATATCTTTATTTATTCATTAAGCTTAGCTTAGTTGTGGCACAAGGCTGGAAGAATGGGTCACTTAATAAGAATTAAACTCACTAATAATCTGTTAATCAAGTTTGCTATTTGCTAACCATTTACACTACATGAAGTGTCATAAATATATATATATATATATATATATATATATATATATATATATATATATATATATATATCAAGGAAATAAATTTTGAAACTTTATATATTCATAGAGTTATTCTGCAAGTTTCTTTAACTGTTTATCTGAGAACATTATTCAATAAATTGGTTACTAGATTATCTGTACCATCAAAGAAGGTTACAATATGTGCATTGTAATTCCTGTGATATTGACATGACCAGCATGCATTCAATCCATACCAAATCAATAGATTTGAAATGTCTGTCTGGATTTGGGCTTGAGACCTACCATCGTTTTCCTATTCACAACTACTTGGTACGGCCTTCTCATCTTTATTCATTTATTCAGTTACTGATGACACAGAATGCTGAAATTGATTTATCAGTCCAGTGAGACACATCAGAGTCCATCAAAAGTCAGACAAGAGAGGTTTGCAAAAAGAAAAGAACTTTAGTTTTCTTTCGTTGTGTCTCTGACTTATCCTTCATGTATTCATAACCATTTTGTGTTATCAGTTTAGAAAGAAAATATCACTTTCTCTGAATAAGGCAGCTAGACAATGTAAATATCATTGCTTCCATTAGGAATTAGCGATGATAGAAATACTAAAGGAGTTTTATTTTATTTTCTGTTGAGTTGTTGATGCTAATGTAATAACATGGTTCATAAAAGCATTAGATTGTCTGCCTAAAAATTTAATTCGCACCTACAATTTTGACATGGTCTGTTTTTATAATGATAGTCAATTAAAGGGCACCTTTAGTGTACTTTAAGCTCAGTATCAAGTCATACTTTCTTTATGGAATTTACATTATGATTAAATGAAAATAAATAAGGAGAAAATATTCCATTTATTGGTTATTTCCCTTGAAAAACTATAACGATTGGGGTGAGTGTGAATGCAGCACCAAAACTATTTTTGTTAAAATTTAAATTGTGTTGGAAATTGCTTTATTCTCTAAATTAAAACATTATAATACTATTGTGCTAATAAAATCTCACTACAATGTACTTTTTTTCGGTTGTAACATACAGAAATTAGATAATCATCCTATCAGTGGGGTTTAGAATATGCTAACTGTATCCCTTGTTGAGGGATAAGACTCCCAATCAAAAATAGGGGTGTCCTGAGTATGACACTAAACTGCATCTGATGCTGAGGTTCTAGAGCTCTGGAGGGTGTAGAATCACCCCTTTATTGCCATTACTACCAGGTCCACTATGACCCATAATGTTAGTGCTTGTTAGGGTCCCATTTATGGGTCAAATAGATCTGTTTAAAAGAATTACTTATATTAGACAGGAATCGTTGATAATATCTAACTAAATTGGAAAAAAAATTATTGCAGTAGAATGATGACAATATAAATGTTTATGATTATAATGAAACCTTTTCAAATGAATCAAATTTTAGCATTAAATAACCTAGTCTTGATACTTTAACACTTCATATATCTATTCATGTAGTCACAAGTAGTATAATGGAAAAGGAAATTTGCAAGTCAGGTTCAAGTTCCACCTGAAGCTGTTTGCATTCACTTGGTATTAATTCCTTTTTATCCCTTTTCAACTACAGATAAATTAGCCGGGCTGATTGGGCTCTCTACTCATGGAGGTGGACAACTAACCTAGAAGAAAAATAACACTGAAGAAGTCATTCTGAAACTACTCCACTATATCTCCAAGAAGTCATGGTAATTCACATCTTACTGATAAAGGAAGCTGTGGAAGTCCTGAAAGAATATGAGACTTTCATACTTATTTAATGATTGATACTTTAAAATAGAGTTTTGTTATTGTTATTATTATTGTGTAACTTTATAGAAATTCTAATGTATTATCCATATATAAGAACATTTCTAACAGTTTTCTATAAAAATTTCATTTTCTTATAAATCAAAGATTGACTTTGGTTTGGTTTGGTTTCTTTGTTTAATGGCATATCAATCTTCATGGTTATTTAATTCCAAAGCCATCCTTGTAGAAGAACAACAGTGTTACTCTTTAATCCATAGCTGGGAGTGGGGATAAGGAAGTTCATACCTTTCCCTATGGTATTAGTCTGAAATTGGACATAATTGTATGACTGGAGTTCCAATTCACTTACTTCAAGGCCACAGTCCAGCACTTTAACCATTATACCACAGAAACTCCTCCAAAATAACTTTCTATTTACTCATGGGTGATACTCTTTGGTTGATTGGTTGCTTTTATGGCAGGTCAACTCTTGTTGGGTCATTCTATACCAAAGTCACTTTAACGATTATAGTCTCCCATTATATATGGTTTAAAACTGTATCTTCACAATCATTTTAAACAGGTAAGCACGTTCTACTTATTTGTAATAACAGTGTTTTAAAAAACATTGTATTAATGTAGTTCAAAATCATTTTAAACATTATGTCAAACAGATCTATTTGACCCAGACATAGGAACCTAACAAGTACTACCATTTCAGATCAGAATGAACCTGAAAGTAATGATAATAAAGGAGTGATTCTGAACACACCATACTTCCAGAACCAGAACCTCAGCATCAAGTGTAATTCAATGTTATATATTGGACACCTTTTTTTCAGTGGGGGGAGATACCCCTTTTGCAAGACATATTCTAATTGTAGCCAACTGGGTGAGAGTGATAATGTAAGTTCAAACCAAATAAAAATTTTAGTATCATATAGATAGATTTTATAACTAACAAAGCTTTCAAGTTTAGTAGTTTAGATTTGGCTATACTTTTTTCTCTTAACTTACAGTTTTTTAGAAGTTTTTTTTATTATTCAATTATATTCTTCACCATTATGCTAGTTCAGTTAAAAATCTATGATTTTTGCATATCAGCAGCAAATATGATAAGTAGTATATTGATTTTGTTTATTGATCATGTCTATCAGATTAGAAACTTTGTAAATTTATGACTATTTTATATTGCTTGTATAACAATAGTAAGCAGGATAATTTGGAAAGTGAGGAGGTAATAAAAGTTTATTTTACTGCTTTTCATTTTTTTTAAATTTCTACAGATTAAAAAATATATGGAGATGTTTGATTTGCTCAAATAATTTTTATTGTTTCAGACATTTTGCTTTTAGAAAGAACGAGATGACCCATGAACCTGTTGGGTTCCCATTGTAACCATGGTCCATGATGATATTGATGCTTCTATTTAGGAAGGAGTGAAGAATTCTTATCAGTATTCAATCATTATATCCTTTATATCAAGAATATAGATGATTATAAAATTCAGAGATAATACAAACCCTACAAAATTATCATTTAATTACAAATTGGACTGGAAATTGTTTTGTTCTCTAAATTTTAAGGTTATCTTGTTATGATGTGTATCATTTTTACTGGGTTACAGTTACATATGAAGTGACTTAAAAAGAAGTGTATTTCATCAAAATTGAAGCCGTATTTATTGAGAAATAAATGAACAGAGAATATAAGATTAATTTTCTGCAAAATAGTTCTCTTGTTATTCAACATACTTATTGCAATGAACTTTCCACAAGTCAAAACACTTTTGAAATTCTTCTTTTGATATAGTATGAAGCTGCACTATTGTCTTTCTTTTAATGTCCAGAATCATAATAAAATAAGCTAAAAAAATTGGTAAAATTTGAATCTTAAGTTAAACTTTCAGTTTAGAAACCCAGAAAAAGTCATGTAGAGCTTGGTCTTGTGAATATGAAGAGAACTGCTCTTACATAATTTTGTGTTTCATTAAAAATTGCTGATCAAAATTTATTCAGAATTAGCATTGACTCATCTTAACACCATCACTTTATTATATAGTTGCTCAGCTGGGCATGCATCTTCATTTAAGTTCAAATTCTGGCCAGGGCAGTTTGCATTTTCTCCTCACTAATTTCTTCACAAGCTCTATGTAAGATAGCAGGGCTAATTTTGATCTTGGCTTGGGCTGGTTCTGTTTATACTAATAGACTTATACAAAAGTCCTTTCAAAAGGTAACTGTGAAAGTAAATACTATGATGGATCATTCCAAGAATTGTTGGACTTTTTATGTTATTTTTGCTGTTATTGCAATGTGACCCATTTTATAGCCTTCATTAATTGAATGGTCTGTTTGAAAAGAAAAACATTTTCTGGAAAAGGTAATCGCTCTCTTTCCTTACAGATTGTATGGCTAAGAATGGTCTAAACATTCTGGTAACAACAAAAGCAACACAAAAAAATAACTTCAATAGTTTGAACAATTATTTTCTCAAAATTGTTGAAAGTATAAATGCTATGAATATTTCCATACAGCAATTATTCAATTAAAATTTCATTTTTCTTATAAGGGGCTTAAATTTTTGAATACTCTTGTTAATGAGCCAGACAACAACAACACAGTTAACTAATTATACATTTTTTTGAAGAGCTTATTTGATACACTTAATGGGATAAAAATGATAAGCATTACATTTAACATTTGTATATCTGAATGTGAAAACTGATATTTATTACTTATTATAATTAAGTTATATAACCTAAAGATGAAGTAATATTGCTCTCACTTGGCTAATTTTTCTAAAGATCTGACATTTTGATATTGTAAACAATACTACCACTGTTATAACATTTAGTGTATGAAATATAAATGCAAATGTAACAAGTATTATGGGATGGAAGTTGTATTATTTACTAAATCAAAATGAAAGAAACTGAGCTTTATATCAAAACTTAATACTTCATGCACTATCAGATTTTATTCTTTATAAATATTTAAAGACATCATTCTAGGAGAATAGAATTTTATAGAAAATGAACAATTATTTCAGCTATGAGAATTGATTGATAAATAAGGTCTTCAATTCTATGAAACAAGTTTTAAACCAGATAGAATATTTTAAGTTTAGATTCTATACACTCTTTGCATAGTAGAGGACCCCAACCACACTGCATTACTGATATTGTCATAGTTTCAGTGGTAAATAGATTTTTATGGTTGAAGATGCCAACCACACACCTCTGGTTCTAAATTCAGAGGTTTTGCATTTCCTAAACTGGTTTGTCTATCTACAAAGCTAGAGAACCCAGTCTTCCTTACTATTTATCTATAACTGGAAAGAGAAGAGATGGTTTAATGCCTTTCCAAAGGTTCATTAATATAAAGGGAACTACAAACATCACCCTATCAGAGAAGCTTAGAATATACTGTCTCCCCTGCAGAGGGGTAAGACCCTCCCTAAAGGAGTGTCCTCGGTATGACACTAAACTGCAGTTCTGGAGATCTGGGAAGTGTGAAGTATCCTTTTGTTGCAATTACTCCTAGGTTAGCTCCAACCCAGAGTGGTAGTATCTGTTAAGGTCCTGTATATGAGTCAAATAGATGTTTAAAAATTATTCATATTTGAGAGGATCATATGCAAAAAAACTTCTTATGAAACAACTATACAAAAAATGTCAATATGAACATACAATGAATGCGATTCACTAAACTCTAGGCATAAAATAACCCAAAATAGTTTGACATGTCATTAAAATCAATCAATCTGAAACAAACAGGATTTGAACACTGGTTACTGAATCCATTTCTCCCAACAATAAACCTTACACTGCCCTAACTTTTATAGTTACTATGTGATGCTACATTTTAAATGTCTTTTCCACAATTCTAATAAAAAATGTGATCCAGTTGTACACACAAATTTAACTTTGGTAATGACCAAAAAAAATTAATATTTCAACACTTTTTTCAATTTCATGAAACATCCAGCTTCAGAGTCTCTTAGCTTAATTTTGCTGATTTTCTTGAATCACAATATCCACTCTCCTTTGAATTTTCTTGTGCTTTACTGAAATCATCCATCCTGCTCTTTGTTCATTAAACACACTCATTTTGTCTCTATTGCAGCATTTCAAATCCATTGGCAGACATTATTCACCTACATACAACCATTACCATAAATTACTTTTATGCATCTTTGAATTTTGACTGTCATATAACATTCTGGTGCCCAAAATTCTATTACTGATCTCCTCAATGTATGTAACACCAACTTAATACTCATAAATACATAACATTATTACTTAATGCAATAATACAGTGAGTCTGACACCAAGCATGTTTAAATACGACTTCTTCATACATTTTTAAATATATTTCTATCTCTACTATTAGTGGACAGTACTTTATTATCTATTTTTTACTAGTTTCTTTATTCATTTACAAAGTCAAAAATTAACCTTTGCAAACTTACTCAATACAAATGAAAAAGTACATTACTTTTATTTTGTAATTTATACAGTATGACTTTACCATCAATTGATATTCACTGAGGAGGCTACTCTTTAAGATAAGTTGTGTTAGTCTTGATATTCAAAAAATATCACAGCAATAGCACCACTATTAAATATATAATTTAAGTTCAAATCATTTCTATTCTAATTAGAAAATGTTTGAATATTAAATATATAAGCTATGAATTCTAAATCAAGAGAGTGTAAAAAATGTTAAGATGTTTTCAATGCTATACCATAATTAGATATCGAAATTTGCAATCATTTTCAGAATTATCTGTCGCAGATGATTATATGAATATTTACTATAACAGAAAATCTAAAATAAAATGTAATCTTTTTCTGTCTCTAGTCATATATATATATATATATATATATATATATCATAGTGATAATTCATATATATATATATATATATATATATATATATACGAATATTATAATAATATCTATATATAAATATTAAAATAAAAATATATCAATATATGATATATATGTGTGTTTTGTTGGGTGCTGCTTTCAGGATTTTTCAAAACAGCATATAAAATTCTTGTGTAGTTGCCATCTAGTTTTTCCCCCATGCATTTTGTTAGTGATAGTAGTGCATCCATATAGTAGTATGATTAAAGGTACAGCTTCAAAGAAATCCGTTTTATTTTATCAGAGTGATCAGATTTTCATATGATCAACAACTTGACAATAGCAGTTTATGCCTTCCATTTGTGTATGTTTACAGCAGTTGAACAGCCACTTACTGCTCATCTAACAAGCCAAACAAGACATCCAAGGCATAGTAGGAGAAATAGGGACAAACTCATCAGGAAAATTCTCTTATGGACTCTTACACATGGACACAATAGTGTTGGTCAACAACAACAAAATTACACAATCATGTGTGGACACTGGATGTAGTCTAGAGGACTATATATATATATATATATATATATATATATATATATGTGTGTGTGTGTGTGTGTGTGTGTGTGTGTGTGTGTGTGTGTGTGTACACATGTACCTTAGAAAATATCATTTTATGGAGTATTACATGTTCATCATGTTATTTTTGTCTTTTAAGATTTTAATGTAATATAGGTGACTGTTATATTAAATGATAATTGTTTTAAAATAATCAAATTTTTGAAGAAATCCAAAATCAATAGAAATACCTTAAAAGACAGTAATTACCAATTTCTTATAAGTAACTTCCCCAAATATAAGGAATATAGTTCTGGGAGACCTGTGTTTAATCCCAGGTCACGTCATACCAAAAACTTTAAAAATGGTACTTGATACCTCTTTGCTTAACACTCAGCAATATAAGGTACATATCAAGGGTAAAGTGAAGCCATCCAAGGAAAGGAGTAACACCCTCCCCTCTACACCTCGGTGTTGTAGCTATTGAAAAGGGAGCCTTCAGGTCGCCCTCGACTACGGTCACTAACTTTACTTACTGAGATATTGTACTTTATAGTACTGATATAGATTAATTTGATACAAACTTTAAAAAATCAAGTTTATGACTAAACACTATTGTTATATTTCAGATTTAGTAAACATTTGTCAAGCTAATTTTGGTTTAATTATGAAGATAAAATGTATTGAAAAAAAACTTTGTTCATTAATTTTTAATACTCTTTTTAATTTATTCTTTTGCAGTAATTTCATTTAAATATACTTATCAGAGAAACTTTTGGCATGAAAATTAAAGAATTCAATACAAATACTTCAAATCACTTTTTGACTTTAAAACTAAATGAACAGTATAGCAAGTAGTATAAATGCACAAATGTATATATTTAATAGTTATGTTTTATTTGTTGCTGTCCAAAGCTTTAGATGTCAGGGCAAATAATCCAAATTTGGCACTAATCAATTTAATAAAAAGTAATGGAAAACGGGATAGTTTTATGCATGAATAGTAAAAGACTTGGACATTTTAATGAGCTTTTTCTCTGAATAATTCACCTCATTTTTTTTTTTACCAGCCTTGACATTATTTCGTATTGGCAGCATTTGATTTCTTTTCTTTTGCTATATTTTGATGAGAAAATCATAGAATTAATTTTTGAAAACCAAGGTTTTTTTTAATACTTTATTCTTTTGTCTTTCTAATATATAAACTGTAAACAACCCATAAGATGAAATAACTATATTAACATATTTCTTTTTTGCCAGATGCTTTTATATATGGAAGCATCTGGGGAAAAAGAAAATAAGTACATTGAAAACATTAGACCTATTAACAAATTAATTCATAATTTGCCTAATCAGATGAAATATAACATTAGGAAATTGAGGTGATTAAAAAATAAAATGATCAAGGATAATACAGTTTTGTATCAACATTTACTGATAGCTTGATAGATAAATAGGTAGATGCATAGGTAGATAGATATAAAATTTATAACCTATTGTAAGTTTTATTGATATTATGCTTGGGTTTCTTTTTCATGCTTCATCAGTGTGGCTTTGAATATGCATACTTTCCTAGGTACTACAGTAAACTGATTCCTATAGAGAAGCTCCAATTCAGGAGCTCTGGAGAGTGTGGAATCAATCTTTTGTTGTTATTAGTCCTAGGTTCACTCTGACCTGGATAAGTAGTATCTGATAGGGTCCCATCTATGGATCAAATAGATCTATTTGAAAATTATTTGTATTAGATAGGAATACATGAAACCATATAACTGTTTGCAAATTATTCATATTATGAATAGTTACTTGAAACTATAATTGTTTATAAAGGATTATTGTCAGTTTCTTGAAACTATATAATTACATGTAAAAAGACTGACTCAACATTAAATGATCCAACAAGTTGGCATGCCATTAAACCAACTATTGTGTTCTAAATTAAATGCCCAAATATTAAAAATTATTTACTAAGCTTAACTTCATCTGGGACACAAGCTTCAGGTTGCTTACAATAATTACTCTTACTAGGTGGTCACTTATTTAAGTATAGAACAGGCTTATTACTGTTTAACTTTTGTGATCTGGAAAGAATGAGAGCTTTCAACATGACTTAACTATTGGTTAAATATCAAAAATTGGTAGGAATAAGTTTATTTTCAAAATTTGAGGAGGTATGTATGGCATAGATAGATAGATAGATGTAAACCGGCTGAGATAAATACAAACAAACTGAGATTTTATATATATACCTGTGTGTGTGTGTGTGTGTGTGTGTGTGTGTGTGTGTGTGTGTGTGTGTGTGTGTGTGTGTGTGTGTGTGTGTGTGTGTGAGAGAGAGAGAGAGATTATCACCAGGTGATGCTAAAATTTGGTTTAATAAGTAATACCATATTTTTCTTGTGTAAAATGTTATCTGTTTACAAAAACATTTCCATATAAATGTTAGATTTAGAAAGTTCTAAATACAAAAAAGAATTCTTCCCTATATGAATTCATTTTTGCACTTCTGCATAAAAATTAATAAAAGATGAGAAGAGTTCATGTAAAGTCATCTGAATAGGATCATTTGTAAATGTGTAAGCTGAGAAAAGGAAAGAAAAAAGATTGAAACAAAAAAATTCCAGAGTTGGATGGGAAAATAATCTTTATGCAACTTTTCTTTATTCTGATTTAATCAAGACAATATACAGAATTGGACACATCTAATTTCAAAGAAGAGGTGGATAGGAAGTCTTGGAAAGAGAAAGCAATAAGTTATCTCTGATTATCAGAAAATATCCCAAAAGAGAATGCAGATATTTTGCATAAGAATTGTGTCAGTTATTGCAGTCACTCATTATTCATATGAACAATTCCTCCTGAGTCATTCTCTGGCTTCACAAAATCGCGTCATTTACCGTAGCACTTTGTTAAATGCCATGATTTTGTGAAGCCAATGAATGAGTCAGAAAGTGTGAAACTGACTAATCAATGGCTATGATAACTGACATGACTTGCAAAAGTAAATTGGTCTCCGGTAAAGATTCATTACATCAGCTACAACATATAAACAGGGCATAGACAAATATTCAACATTATTTTCAAACAAATTTCAGAAAGAAAAACACAAGGCTTCTTCTTACTGCTCATCTTTTCCTTGTTCAAAGGCTGACTCAGCTCTGCACTTTGAATAAGAAGAAAACTGGTTCAGGAAGAAAAGAAAACACTTTAGATTATATAAGAACCAAATCGACAATTCTCTATCATGTTGTTGTTTAGTTTTCACTTGATTATTGTTTTTAATACAAATATTATGGCTAGACTTTTTTTTCTTTTTCATGGTAAACAGTTGCATAATTTATCTCAGTCATAAATGTATTAATATTTTTGACAGATGAGAATTTAAAAAAAAAATAATATAGTTGAAGATATCAAAAATGGATTATAAAATACTATTTTTGAATATGAATTGGTATAAATCAAGTGTATGAAGAATTACTGATGCAATGAAATTGAAAGATATTTATTTACAAATATGCAGAAATACACACTGATCTTGTTATTCAAATGAAGTTGCTAATAATTTTTATTCATCTCATGTCTTATCAGTTTTCTAGTTATCAATTTTAATTTGTTTTTTTTTTGTTGTTATTTTTTTTTGTTTTTTAGAGAGAGTTGAAAAAAGAAGTAAGCTGGGAATTCAAATGAAAAATCTGAGAAAAGAGTTGGTATTTTCATTTCTTAGTCTCAAATTAGTATAATTTTGAATTAAAAAAAATGATTAATTGAAAGTTCAAAAACAAAAATATACTACCTCAGTCCCAAAATAGTTGATCTATCTATCTATCTATCTATCTATCTATCTATCTATCTATCTATCCACACACATACACACACTAAAAGATAATGAAAAGTAAAATTCTGATCATTATTCATTCTGAACATTATTGATCACTTTTATGATTAAACAAATCTCAGTTGATAACATGATATTCAGTCATGAGTTAGCAATATTAATCTTATTCTTTTATTATTTTCAATATTGTGATATTTGGTCTACACCAAAATTATGAGGGCACCCTGTAAGAATTGAACTCACTAAAAATGGTTGTTTATACAATTTTCATGTATTTTCATTTTTTACTGATTTTAATGCCATTTTAGATTTGATCAAATGCTGAATATCATAATTGTGTGTGTGTGTGTGTGTGTGTGTGTGTGTGTGTGTGTGTGTGTGTGTGTGTGTGTGTGTGTGTGTGTGTGTGTGTGTGTGATCATAATTCAGCAAAAACAGCATGTAATAACAAACAAAAATAGTAAGTCATGAGTGCAATACAATAATATGTTCTTAGAAAGTAAAGTAATTTCCAGTTCAATTTGCAAATGAATGATAATTTTATGAGGTCATCATTTTTGCTCAGCATCATTTCTTAATCATTCAAATTCTCAGTATAATTATGAAATATGAATTAGAATTCTGAAATAGAAGTATTAATATCATCATGAACTGCTGTTACAAAAGGTCACCTATGGGTTCACTGGTCATTTAGTTTACATTTAAATTTCATACGTTAAATATAATATTCATTATGAAACAGAATATTGATAAAGAAGGTTTTGGTTGATTTAGATAATTCGAAAAACACACATTTAGATGATGTTTGTGTGTGGATGTATAAATAAATATGTCTTAAGGTATGTAGATAAATAAAATACAACCTATAATAATTGTTATATTTGCTTCACTAAAACTCTTGGAGGCTTGCATAGCATAACGGTTATCATCATTGAAAAATGGACTTGACAAACCAAGTCTGTAACAAAGCTTTTTTTTTTTTTTTGTATTTCTTGCTAATACCCTTGGGAAAGGCATAAATCCAGCTCTTCTCTCCCACCCGAAAATAGATAAATACTAGAACAGACCGAGCTCTTTAACTTTGGTAAGGCAACCGGTCTAGGAAAAGGTAAACATTGAAATCAAACCAGCAGTACTCCATCTAAAAATTGATCTTGTGTTGAATCCTGCCTGTGGTGGAGGGGTTGGATTAATACATACTTCACTAAAACTCATATATAATTAGCATATTTAAAAAAAATAAAAAGCAACTTTTTACGCTTTCCTACAGTTTATATTATTTTCTATTCACTTAAATATTTTTCCTTCAAAGATAAGAAACTACACTAATAATTAAATTAAAAAAGAAAATTGTTTTCATAGACATTTAATTTCGTAATAATCTTTATTGTCAATCCACTTCTTAGATTTTTAATGACAGAGTATTAAAAAATTAGAGGTGGGGTTACTATTAAAGCCTATAAAATGGCACTTTATTTCAAGTTTTTATATCTGGTTTCGTTTCAGGAGTTTTGTTGTTGTTGTTGTTGTTGTTAATAGTCTTTTCAAATATATTGCAACCTTTTTTCCTTCACTTCTCTATATACAGTTCTTATCATTAAAAGTGACATTTTTGTCAGCTGTAGCCAGTGATATATAAGTCTCAGCCAAATGTGTGGTGGAGGGGTGAAGATTTTACTTGCAGAAAAGAGAAAAGAGACATAAAGCTTTGATGTTGAGTATACATTTTAGAAATTCTCTATGGGGAATGACTGGTTTGCTAATCAAATGTCAATTGGCACTTAAAAGATAAATTGCTTATTTTAAAGACTTTCTATTTATTTTATAGCTAACTTTAAATATTAGGACAAGAAAATGACAGTCGATAAGAATAGAAACAGCATCCTGCTCACCATGTTGATTGAAGCAGAAGCTATGAAATAATACAAACCGTCATTTTGTAATATATGAAAAATATGGACTTTATAAATGTAAACTATAATATTCCCACGTTTCCAAATAAGTCAACTATGTTCCCGCTCATGGCCTACGAACATCTAAAGACGTAGAGTGTGTGTAAAGTCTTTTTTTTATTCATCGTAATTATTTTGTGTATGACACGCACTCCTAACTTTAGACTACGAAATTCTGGAAAAAAATTCTCGTGTATGCACTGACGTTTTACTATTTGTAGCGGCTAAATTTAACCAAAACTTCGCATTTGTTCAACTTTTTATCGCTTTGTACTGACTTTAAAAGTAAGAATTTATACAGTTTACATTATGGCTTAAAACACAAAATTTACACAGCATTTAGAGCAAACACATGGACATGGTCGCATAAAAATGCAATGAAAACAAATTTGCATTAGGAGAAACAAAACAAAGCACACACTTCAGTGGATATATTTTTCCGTGACAGCGTAAAACGCATCAGTTTAGACGATAGATATAACTTACTTTTTCGGTCATCCCGTTCTGAATATATGTCCGAAAAAAAAAAGTTAATCGTGTATAATAAGCACCCCTAACTTATGGGTTGAAATATCTGGGAAAATGTTGCGTCTTATATACTTTACTTTTGAGACACTCCTTGATTTAAAAAAGTTGGGTTTTTTTTTTCTAAAGTTCGGAAATAGAAGTCAAAGCAAGAACAATATGGCGATTGCTTGTTTGGCGCTATAATTTCATTATTAAACCTTTTTTCTTTATCTGAAATTTTCAAAATTTGTGCGTGACAGTAAAATTTTACATCATAGCGAAAAGCTTTTTTCAAGAAAGTCCAGCAGTGCAATTTAAAGGGGCCCTTAACCTTTTTTTTTTTTTTTTTAAATGATTCATTTATGGTTTTTCTGCACATATCTGTGTTTTATGGGGTTCGTGCCTGTATGGAATGGAGTAGTCTAGCCCATGATTTATCGGCTTCGTTGTTGTTGTTCTGAGATTTCCTGAAACGAAAACAACTAATAAAAAAAGATGAGTAGATTTTGTATAAACGAAATTAAATCTTTATTTTCTCGGTTTATTGGATATTTTGTTTGCAGTCAGAGAAAAAGGACACTTGTTTCGAGTGTTCTGAAAACACATGGATTGGCAGGCATTGAAAGAGGGCGATTCCTCCTTTTTTGTGCCAAGAGTTAAAATTTGGCTGAAGTGGAGTTATGAAAAGTTTTTATTTTATTTTCCTAGTTTATTATTTGTTTTATCATTAAAACCTTATCAATTTATTAATCCCCTTAATATATAATTCATGATTTAGTTTTTCTGGTTTTATATGTGGAGTTTATTCATTAACAAATTACCATTATTCAAACATAATGAAAAAAAAGGCCTTTAAACAAACAATGAAAATAAATAGAAAATGTTTATTCTAATATAGAAATATGAGCTTACCAGATTGAAAAAAAAAACTTTTTTGGTCTAATTTGAATTTAAGATGTTGTTCTAGGAAACTAGTTACATCCAGCATTAGGTGTGTACAAAAGGTTTCATAATTTTCTTTTATTATTATTACTATTTTGAGAGTTCTTCACATTTAGTTGATGGTTTCTCACTGGAGTGTGAGTGACAGCAAATCTCCTCAAGTCTCCAGGATTCTTCCCAGTATTCTGGCCGATCTTAATAAAGCTGTAGTTTGAATGGTCTCTACTCGTCCTTTTACCTCCAAGTCTTCCAGCCACTGTACCAATCCTTTGGTGACTATACCGAGAGCACCAATTACAATTGGTATCAGTGTCATTTCCATGTTCCACAGGTTTTTCAGTTTGTTTGCAAGGTTCAGGTACTTATCTTTCTTTTCGCGTTCTTTCAATTTTATTCTGTGGTCTGCCGGGACGGTAAAGTCCACTATTCGGCAGATTCTCTTTTCTTTTTTTTTTTTCTTTTTTTTTTTTTTTTTGTTGACTATGACAAAGTCTGGTCGTCTGGCTGAGTTTAGGTGATTCGTTTGTATCTCAAAATCCCAGAGAAGTTTTTGCATCTCATTCACCAGGACAGATTCTGAGTTGTGCATAAACCATTTGTTCGTATCGTCAAATTTCAATTTCTTGCACAATTCCCAGTTGTTCACCTTCCCCACTCAGCTGTGTCTAGTCTTATACTCTTACTGTACTAATTTTCTGCATTTGCTTATTATGCGATTGATCTTTAGCCAGAGTTTTATTTGTAGGATGATTTTAGCTGGAGAAGTTGGTTTGTTAGTAGCGAGGGAAAGTTTGTTTGTTAGCGAGGATAGGTTGTAACGTATGTGTGTTTACGTTGTGTTGTTTCCTCGCTGAGTGTTGTAAGGCCCTCGCTAAGTTTGTGAGAAATAAAAAGAGGATGATGAAGAAGATGGCGAGAGTCGAAATGGGTTTTTATTTGCAGCATGGAATATTGGTTTGCTTTTGGTGCTGCAAGACTCGTGAAAGGTTGTGAGTATTGAGACGAAATTGAGTTATGAGAAGTTGAGATGGTTGAGATGGCAGCGTGTGTCGTCGGACGTGTGAGGGATTGTGTTCGTTGGATTTTGACGAAAGACATTATTGCAGTTGTAGGAATTGAACTTTGGATGTCACCGTGTAGTTTTGTGTGTCTGGTATTTGGAGAGAGTATGCGTTATCTCCATTAAGGTGGACCAGAGGTGAATTGAGAGCTAGCGTGTCGAGAGCGGGATTACGCTCTGATCGACATAGCTCATTTGGGGGTGACATAAAGTTGTGCCAGTGCGAGGCATGTTGAATGCATCTGATTTATATTCAACTGGGATTCCTTGTAAGGAATCCATAAATTAGATGGGTTTCCTCGTTTATCCATGTTGTTGCTGCTGCTATTTTAGAGCCAAAGAGAGAGGGTGTTTGGCAGCTTACAAGATTTGGTCGCCGGAAATGAAGGTCCGGGTTGAATAGGATAAGTCATCCTGATTGGGTGAAATTAAGTGTCAAATTAAATTGCGCGCCAAACCAAAATACGAAATTTTTCCTTTCTCTACAGATCGCTTCGTCTCTCTCACTATATAACCCACATTTGCTATTTTTGCGTCTTATCTATTTTTGCTTTGATATAATTGGTCCTTATAGCATTATTTTGAGCTGCTATTAGAAGAGACTATGTTTCTCTTTTAAGATTTCCCTTCTTTAGCCACGTCCAAGTTTTCTCGTGTGAGATTTCGCTTGTTTGTCCTTTGAAGTATCCATACAGCTGTTTTTCTTCCCATTTTTGTTTTCTGGTTATTTTTGTTATGTTGATCCTTGCGATGTCTATATTGTTTCTGGTAGCTGTAATTAGTCTTCCTCTGTGCTTTTTATGTAATCTTCTAGTCATTGTTTTGTTCCATCAACGCTATCCTCAACGTTGGTAAGTCCTCTTCCTCCTTCTTTTCTTGATATATAGCCTGTTAATATCATCTCTGGGATGTAAGGCCTTATGCATCATCATTAGTTTTTTTGTTATCTGGTTCATTAGTTTGAGTTCTTCCCTCGTCCACTTCAAGAATGGTCCCGAATATCTTACGAGAGGGACAACCCATGTATGTATCCTTTTATGAGGTTCCTGCCATATAGTTTGGCTTCGAGTAGTTTTCTCGTTTTCTTGAGATACTCTTTTTAATTTTTTCATTCATCTCCACTTGTTTGATAGTGTCCACTTCCTGTGTTCCAAAGTATTATTATCATTATTATTATTATTATTATTATTATTATTATTATTATTTAAGAGATAAATTATGATGCCAGTCTTCATAGGATTTTGATAAATTCTTTTGATAAAACACAGAATCATAATCACACACACACTCCGCCAATCTATGAGGCTTTTTCTTGTTTCGCAAACTGAATATTCATCTCAAGAGTAAGATTTCAGGATGTAAGGGACATTAAAAAGCATATATAATAACTAGTAAATATATTTATTAATCATCAAATTATCTATTTTCTGTGATCATATGTCAATATTCGGAAAGCTTCCAAATTCCACCTTGATAAAACAACTCTAGTTTCTGCACAATAATGTTGTCCATGACATTTTGAACATCAAAGATATCTTCAAATGTTTAACCAGATAAGGAATGCTAGACTGATCAAAATAAATGAGAATCCAATGGTATCAAGTCTGGTGAATATGCCTTATGAGGAAGAATTTCCCATACCAACTTCATTATGTTTTAACGGTTTGATTATCTGAACAAGCACTATGAACTCCCAGCTTCTCTGTACTGTAAATGGCTTTTTTCTTTCATTGCAGTTCACAAACTTCAAAGGTAATGATTAACACTTTGCACTATTAGTTCATCAGGTTTCAGCCATATTACTGTCGAACATTTATAAGATGTGATAAAAAGAATTGACACCAAATCATTAAATCTTTTGACTTTAAAATTGAAATGAATACATGAACACAACGAATTATGTAATAAAGTTGTCTCGGTCCGGTCAGTGCCAATTTGAAAAAACAAAAATTTACTAAGCTAGTCTCAATACTTTTTGAGTAAATTTTTTTGGGCAAAACAAAGGATTTTCCAAGTGTAGAAATCTCCATATTTATCAGATCTGGCTGTATGTAATTTTTTCCCAAGGTGTTTGTGATCAGTGAATGTGTAGGATGTCAAAAAATTTCTGATCTAGTGCTTATAACCATCTTTCTGATCATTATCGAGATCAGACGGAGAAAAAAAAATAAAACTATGGATGTTAGCCATTTTCATTTTTAAAATCCAGACAAGCATTTTCTTGTACATAAACAAGAAACATAACTTCCTTGATCTATTGTTTTAAATTAAACTTATACCAATGGAATACTACTGCTTAAATACATATTAACACACACACATACACACATATATGTGTGTATGTGTGTGCACATTTGTAAGTATACCAGTAATTATAGTTATGTTTCAAGCCTCCCATTCATCTATTTTAGATTCGAATCATACCAGTTCTAAGTCTTATATAAATTTTAGCGTGATACGTGTAGAAAATCTATAATAACAAAATATAAAGGAATAAAACCTCAAATGACATATTCAAATCCATCTTATTACTTAGTGTACTTGTTCAGAATATTCCGCTTTCCGATGAGGAAATATCTGCAGTAATATACAAAAATAATTCCATAGAAATGTAACATTTAGGAAAGGAAAGAAATGACTGAAACTAACTCATATCTGAATGGTGAATTCAGATATGAGTTAGTTTCAGTCATTTCCTTTCTTTTTATACTGAACAATTACATTTTAGTCCCAAAAATTATGTATTAACAATTAACCATAATTTTCCATCTTCTTCGTGTTTAAAGGAGAGAAAGACCAAAGAAATATAGTGAGAGGATGAATTGCTATGAGTTTTTTTTTATAGATATAAACGTTCAGTAAAACAATGAAGAAAATGTCTGAAAATTACTTTAATCTGGATGCTGAATGTAAATATTACATTATTGTATAATTTTTTTTTTTGTATATTACCACAGACCTTTCCTCAGCAGGATATTCTGGACGAGTACCTTACATGTGACATCACTTTTTTCAAATTCATAACCATGAAAATAATACTTTATTTCAAATTTACTAATTTTTGCATATTTCATGTAGATCGACTCTATCTAAATATACCATTTTGTCTGAATGTGAAAAAACAAATTACAAAATAATTTTTAAATGGATCTTTTTTAGATGATTATAGCACATAAAAATAAGAAGGTTTTTATTTTTGTGACAATGATATGGTACAAAAATATTCTGATTCAAACAATGGAACTTCTAATTTATTTAGCATTTGTATAAATATACATCCACAAATAATTTGGATATGTGGAGGCGCTCGTGGTGTAATGGATATTGTCGATCCGAGTTCGAATGCTGAACAAGGGTGTTTGCATTCAAATGGTGTTAATAATACTCAACTATTCTCCCTCTAGTTATGGGTAAATAGTTGGGCAGACTGGGCTCTTTAACGTTGGTATAGCAACCGGTGTAGGAGGAGGAAACCTCTGAATTCAAACCTCCGCTTAAAAATGGATCTTGTATCGCATCCTGTTCATTGTTAAATACGTAAATAATTTGGATAATGATATAAACAATGAGGTTTAGAAATGAGTGATGAAAAACAAATCATGTTCTTGAAAATAACAATTCATTCATATGTTTCACCAAACATATTTACAAATACTTAATTTCCTTTTTAAAATGATAACAGAATCTTTTGATTTATCCTGGAAACAGACAATGAATGTCAGTTGCTGTTAGCTTTAGAAATTTCAAATTTAAAAATCTGTTTGTGATGACATTTAGTCAATACATTCCGTTATCATTTTAAAAAGAAAAATGTGTAATAAATATTTATAGTAAAAGAGTACACTAGATTGTCTTGAAATTACTTTTAAGTTTATAAATTCTAAAATGGCTAAAATATATATGATTAATAACGTAGACATTTTCTTATTTGACGAAATTGATTACTTTTTAATAAAAAAAATTTTTGGCTGTTAATTCTTGTCTTTAAAAAATATTGCTTTTTTAATTACAAAGACAGATAAATCAACTTCTTAGTTTATGTACTACAAAATACTAATCTTTATTCACAGGTATTCTGGATATGTCACTAAACTGCATCTAATTGTAAGGCTCCCGTTCTGGGGATCTGGGAAGGGTGGAGTACCTTTTCAGTGACATTATTCTCAGGTCCACTTTGACATGGAGTGGTAGTACCTGCTAGGGTACCATCCATATGTCAAATAGATGTTTAAAAATTATTCGTACTCGATAGGATCGTGTACAAAAAATTCTTTACAACACAAATTCCTTAACCTCTAGGCATAAAATAATCCGGGCCGGACTAATATGCCTTTAAAATCAATCAATTAATTATCTATTCTTACTATATCAATCGCATAAGAAAACCTCAGAAATAATGTTATATCACATTTGATCACTTCATCTTTTATAAATATAAATATACGATAGATTTTTGTGTACGAGTCTAAATTTGAAGATC
Source organism: Sepioteuthis lessoniana (assembly GCA_963585895.1). Classification (NCBI taxonomy): domain Eukaryota; kingdom Metazoa; phylum Mollusca; class Cephalopoda; order Myopsida; family Loliginidae; genus Sepioteuthis; species Sepioteuthis lessoniana. The sequence continues at coordinate 60,888,625 of OY757918.1, forward strand.
TAATTTTTAAGCAATTGTATTATATAACCTTTTTACTCTTAATTTTATTCGTACTTACTCTCTTATTACCCTGGATTTTCATTTATTACCGTGTCTATTGTATATCATCGCATCTTTGTTGTTTTTTTGTCACCTTGTGTCACATCTCTGTCTTCTCATGTATGAGATCTTGTTTGTTGCTGTAACCCCAACTGTTTCATTTCTTCTTTTGCTGGGATAATAACATGGACACTATTTTATATCATGTGCGCACATAACTTAAATTCTGGAAGACACGTTTTATTCGCATGACCTTTACATGGTGGAAATTAACTATTTCCTTCGAACAATCTTTAGCAACTAATAAACTGTTCAAACTATTTTCTGAACTTTTAGAATCCCTCGGTCATCTGACTGAGATTATCCAATCAGAACCAAGTTCTCAAATTGATCTCGGAGTTATCGTCTGTCGATTAAACTAAGTTAACTCACGGTATCTTTCCATCTGTTTAACGGTTTATAACTTTATTCGAATATTACACTACATGTCAACAATAGATCTCACCAATCTACTATGTAACAATTGGTGTCAACCCATAGCAAAGTAATAATTTTCTAAGATTGAAATTCAAACATAATAGGAAATATTTATTATTACTACTTTGTCTCCAAGAAATTGATTCGACAAATTAATAATTGGATCAATATAAATCAAAGGTCGACTTATACACGAGTATGGTGCATGATATATATACATAGTTCATTTTGTTTTAGTTTTTCTTTCTAAAAAATCTTTTTGGGTCGGGTAAGCAATATTTGTAATTCTATTTATTTAATTTGCTATGACTTACAAAATTGTCGTCTTATGTTGTATAATGATTAGCGAGTAAGCCTAGCAGACCATTATTTGTGAGTTTGATTCTCACTTGTTTTCCCATGTTTCTCTGGCTTTGTGACAATCTAAGCTTTGTAAATGACAATCTAAGCTAAGCTTCGTAAATGACTACGCCAGCTTACGTAGAGGCGCGTTTAGTGTAACGGTTATCATCTTAGGAACTGGAATCGGCGACCCGAGTTTCAAATCCTCGACAAGGCTGTTTGTGCTTCACTTTGTGCTAATGCCCTTGAGAAAGTGCTGGCCGACCATCAAAAAATCTACTTTCATTAGAATTATTATGAAAGTGGTCAACAAAACAGTGCTTGTTAAAAAAAAAAAAGAGAGAGAATAAAGAAAGCATATTAAAAAGTTTTAAAATTGATAATAAAACATGGTTATTATTTTTTTCATAACCTATTTTCTTTCTTCTTCTTTTTTTAATTATATCACTACCTTTTTCAAGTTATATAGCAAGCTACTCGGAAATTTGAGGTGGGAAGAAGTGATTGTCTTGGTAACACAATTGAATGCAGAAACAAAACCTGGACAAACGATCATACTAAAAAAAACCAGCAGCTTTATGTATTTGGGTGAGTTAAAGGTTTTGCAATATTTTGGTAACTTATTTGCTTTATTCTTCAAGTTACAACAAAAGCAGCCTAGCATTCAAAGTAGAAGCCATCTTGCTGCACCGTCTGAAGCTAAGTGAACGCTGGTTTGCACTGAGTTAGCCACGCTTCCCCAGGAATTGAAGAGCAAAACTTTTGACTCACCCTAGCTTATGGACGTGGCCATCAGAATCTTCTAAACTCTTCTTTGTTTAATACTTCTTGACTGTTAACATTCTAGTTATGATAAGCCATTAATGTGTGTGTGTGTGTGTGTGTGTGGCGTAGCGTACAAAAAATATTTTCCCTCTAGATAATACTGATCCAATCTTAAAACCCTATCTTTTAGTCTCTTGAAATAGTACATACTGTCATTAATTCTATTTGGTTTTGTTGTTTTTCTCCTACTTCATACCTAGAATAAATTCTTGGTTTGTCAAAAAAATCTTAGCATGCTTCTGGGTGGCCAGGGTGGAGGGGCGGTACATGTCAAAACTTTTACATCTATTTAGAACTTTCTGTTGACATATTCTCTTCATTTACATGCTGATAACTAATGCACACATGCCACAGTTAAGTTTGCCTAAGCTTGTCATCTACATAAAATACGTAGGATCATGAAACTTTCAACTAAGCATAAAAAGCTCTGTAGCATATCACTTTTAGAAAATAACTCTTGTTATTGCGGTTTACCAATTTTTGAGGTGTCAGCCATTTTTGTTCGAGTGTGAAGACAATGCAGAAGATAAGTGGTAATCATTTTATATGACAATAAAGAATTCATTTTACATATATACAGGGAAATGTATGAAGATAATGTTAGCAAAAATTAGTCCAATTACTTACTGGTGAAATTTCTAGGTCAGGATTGTTTGGTAATTTCTTCTTTTTTTCCTTTTAATGTATTATATAGTAAAAAAATACACAATAGTTTGTAGATGGGGTGGTTTACTTCTTAGGTGTCAATTCATCATGTCAGGTCTTGGCTTTAGCAAGAAGACGATGTATAGATCTGTTCGTCACATTTTTATGACTGCAAAAAAGAAAGAGGCATTCTACACATCTGCCTTTTATACGCTTCTGGTTCCCAATGACAACGGGTTACTTTCGTAAACTGGTTTCACCATCTATCATTGAACTCTGTATTTAGGGGCAGATAATCGCTTATTTTTGGCACTCCACCATCAAAGAAGCGTGCCTAGAGTTATGTTTATCGTCATAGGAAATGAAATCAGCAACCCAAATTCAAATCCTGGACGAGGCTGCGTTTCACTTCACGCCAATGTCCTTGGTAAAGGCATGATTCCATCTGTTATCCTCCAGCTATAGGTAAATAGAGCAAACTGAGTTCTTCTGTTATAAGGCAACTCGTCTTGGAAAAGGAAAAGTCTAAATTCAAAACCAGCTGTACGCCGCTTAACAAATTAACTTCGTGTCACATCCTGCAAATAGCGAAAGGGTTGGGTAAATACAAATATCATCTTTCTGTTTCATTGCTAAGAAGATTGATATATAAAATGTTAGAGAATTAAAAGAAATTCGAATTACTTCATAGCAGAAATTCATCGGATAAAATCGAAAGCTGTTTATTGAATGGAGTTTAAAATATTCATGTAAATTCATAGTGTAATTATTCAGTTAAAAAGAATTTCATATAACTTGTGTATTCCATAATATTAGATTGAAGCAAAAATTTCTTGCATGTTTGACAAAATGTTTTCTTCATATAAATTCATGGCATCATTATTCAGTTATTACAAAGTTATAACGTATTTTCCCTGGTTTTATATGACCTTACACCACCTTTTGTTGCATACTGACCCTTTACCGAACCGCCAATCAAAGATTCTCTGCACAGGACGCACCTGTGAAAATAAGCAGAAGCAGCCACGTGGGTGAACGGAAATGTGTACGTGTTATGAAATGATATATGCAGATACCTACGTGAGATACGGGCAGCGTGAGTCTTGAGTCAGTCTCAGCTTGCGGTATTTTCTCATTCCATAAGTCAGTTTTTCAAGACACATGATCAGATATGCCATACAAATATTGTGTTCCCATTAATTCTCGTAGATGAATTATCTTTACCATTTTATATAAAAATCATACTATTAATTAATTCTTGTAAATTTAACTTTCTATATTTAGAAATTTTATATAAAGACAAGAGGATTAGTTCCCCGTATAAAACTTGGGTCTGTTTTGATTTCGCCAAATGTTTGATATTAAAGAGTTCAATCAATTACTGGGGAGCAAGAGAAAATTCTTTAAATTTTGATCAAATAATCGAGATCTTATTTTGTATTTCAACAATTAATTTCATTAATGAAAATGCTTGTCTACATCTGTATGTCATTATGAAATGGCAGTTATTATTCTGAGCTTTTCTTTTTTTTTTTCTATTTTTACTTCTTGAAAATATTCTCGAAGTAATGATTGCCAGAAATTAGTAATATCAAACTTCCCTCAATATCAGTGATTGAGAGGAGTTTATAAAAATTTCCTTTTGAATTTGAACAAAACTAGAAATTAGAAAAGTTAAAACCGCCCCTTTTGGCACATGCGTCATCAGCTGGTCATCCCTGCCTTTTTTTAACCAAAGTTTGTTCAGTTTAATAAAACTGAAATTAGTAATGAGCCTCTTCATCTATACTTTTTGTTTTCGGTCTTGTGCTGAAGCAATGAACTATTACTTAAAACCAACTCAGTTGTTTAATATAAACAAATACTTCTGTTATTTCAATTTGTAATCATTCTCAAATTTCTCCCAAATTAATCAAGTGTATACAATTAGTTTATTTTACCATAGTAATAATTAATTATATGTCAGGGATCGTTCCTTGTTGTTGGTAACATAATCCAGTACAAACTGGTGCATGTTATTTAGAAAGAAGATGGACACCACCAAGTACCCCCTCCCATCTCATTGCCTTGATAGATGCCATGAAGGAGAATTATTTGCATGGCACTGAGCGACCTAACAGGTTATGAGAAACAGAAACAGTATCCCCCAACAGTCAATCCCCCAACAGTCAATCCCCCATCCTAACCTTTAAGCTGCGATTAAAATACGGTATCTGTTCATTTCCCTCTACAGTTTTCTGTTTTCTTGCAGGATACAACGAAGAAACAAACAAGTTTAGACCAAGTGACACTTGTGGCAGGGACTAGGGCAATTTTGGGCCCTGCCCATAAGTGAAAAAATAAACGATTTATTTATCTTATCAAAATGATTATTTATAATTAATTAAACATTATTGATTAGGTTCAAAAGTAATTATTTAAGCTGGAGATGAAAAACTATTACAAAGCATTATGGCAAACAATCCGGATAAAAAGTAAAAACTTAAATCAATAAATCTCTTCAGTGTCTTTCATTTGAATTTAAAATATTCCCGAAAGTCTAGAATCTTTCATAGGGCAATATTAATTGTATAGAATTATAACAAAACTATAATTTCTATAATGTGTTCGAGAAGTGTTCGAAAAATACGGAAACTGAAACCAAGATGCGAAGGAACAATAAATGAAACGTTTTCTTCAAAATAGTCTTAAACTCCTGTTTTGATAAGGTGTGAAGCTGTGTTGTATTTCTTTTATTCTTGTCCTCATACTTAAATCTTACCATTGAAATGAATTTTCAGTTTAGGAAACAAGAAACAGTTGTATAGAGCTGAAGGTCTACTGAGTATGAAGAATGTCGCATTTGCACAATCCTGTATTTCGCAAAAAGAATTTCATTCAAAAATTTGTAAAATTAGCTTCATTCTTTTTTAAATTAGCACTCAATCGTCAAGGCAACAATATAGTCATCCAGACATCACTTTATAATCAACTGTGCACATAGCTTTATTTAAATTTTAGAATTAAAAAAATTCAAAGCTTCATCTCCATACAGTTTGATTATACCTTGTATCATTTCTATTATTTGTGTAAATTTTTAAATGACAACAAAAAATTTAAAATCGACATTATTTAGAAAAAGGAAACAAGGAGAAGGGTAATTTGACACTTGCCTAGGATTCTTCTTCTATCTTGTAGATTGCAAACGTGTTATGTTGTTCCTCTTGAATTATGAAACTATTTTCCCATCATACCTCATAGACACAAAGTACTAAAGAATTGTCTTAGTACCATTACAACCATCTACAATCCAAGTCTTGACATTTTGCCCACTGTAGACAGATACGTCAGCTAGTGTTCCATAATTTGCAATAAGGATTGTTTAGTTTTTCATTACAGATGACAACACTTCAAATATTAATGACTGGACCTCCAAGACGAAGAATAACTCTTTTGTGACTGAAATTACATAACCAAAAAGCATTTGAAATTCTATCCCTCAATCAAGGTCACATATTCAGACAATAAACATTTATATTATAATTTGTTTAATAAAAGTTCAGTTTGTTTTCTTCTCTCAGCATTAGAACATTATTTAAACAAATGTATCCAGTTAACATTACTCATAAAAATAAATGAAAAAAATTCAAGACTATTTATGCTCTCTTAAAGCCCCTTATTGACGGCTATTAAGCTCTATGTCAAGTCACATGCTTTTTATATTATTTATATCATAATTAACTGCAAATAGATGAATAAATAAATAGATAAGGGGAAATACTTTATGGTTTAAATTTAATTATAATGATTAAAGTGAGCATGAACATTGACTCCTCACTGTTATTATCAATCTACAAATTGGATTGAGAATTACATAACTCTCTAAAAGCAATTTAATGCTACTGTAGGAACAAAAATCTCGCTACTATGTGCCATTTTTTATGTATTATCGTAATATACAGTATCTGTCCCAAACAAGCAAACTCTATCAATTTTTTTATAAATTGATTTTTGTCTTAACCAAAGATACAAAGATTTTATTTTTTCTAGTAGAACATTACATAAAATAGATAATATTAGATATCATAACAAATTCTACAGTATTGAATATCTTTGTAACCAAAAATAGAATTACATAGATATGTATGAGTGTGTACTTATTTTCGAATTGCTTCAATATTCATATTTTTATAACAATTTTAATACCGTAGAGTTTGACATTCCAAACAGCTGATTACATTACAAAAGTGTTGGACCTCAAAGTTACACCTCGTTACCAGGCACTGAACTCGATGACACATTGCATTACAAGATAAACATCATTGAATGTAATGTTTCATATTTGAAAGTTTTATTCAACTAAAGAATATTGTTATCGGCAAGAATAACAGTTAACTAACTTTTGTTTAATCAAATCACCAATTTCATGTTGAATGAACTGATAGAATTAATGTATACATGGCCCTATGTCTGACTAGGCTAAGCTCAATAGACTGCTGTAATTACAATACTTATCTATTGCATTTGATGACATTCAACCATTCCCCATTTACATTCTATGTAACAATATGATGGAATTAGACTAAATACTAGTATTGGTAGTACATTGCAACCGATTGATTAACTTGACACATCAGATCCAGGGGATATTTTTGGAGTCAATTTTAGGCAAAAACAAAGATCTTACATCAAAATGATAGTTTGGCTAAATTTCTAGCTTTACTATTGGAGTCACAGTTGGCATGATATTAAACGAATAATATTATACGTATAATATAATTAGGACTAATAATATGATATATACGCATGATATGATTAGGACTAATGATATATTAAATACACATAATATAATTAGCACTAATAATATGATATATACGCATAATTGGGGAAAATAGCCTCAACGAGTCAAGTTCAAATTTTGGACGAGGCCGTTTGGGTTTCACTTTGTACTAAAGCTCTTGATAAAGGCATGAATCTATCTCTTCTCCCTCCAGCTATGTAAATAGGAGGGTTCTCTAGCCATGGTTAGACAACGATCCTAGAAGAAAAAACTCTGAATTCAAAACCAGGAGCTGGAGTCCCTAAGGCAGTCCAGTGTTGTTTGCAACCTCATTCTGGCAACACCTCTCAAGTTCCATTGCTTCTTTTCCTTAGAAAACATCGATGCTGTGGAAAGACTTGCTGCAGGAACAACTGTCAGTCCACTATACAATATTGCTTAGGCCTGTGCTGAAGTCCAATTGTAGATCAATGACTATGAATACTATAACATATTAACATACAACACACCAAAACAACTCAGACAAATCTGTAGATTACATTGGAAGCTGCTTTATTCTCTAAGAGCATTTTAATGATATTGTACAAACAAAACTTTTGCTGTAATATGCCATTTGTGTTAGTTTATGGTGTCAGAAACGGAAGATGGATAGTGTTGGTAAATTCAGATGATTTGTTTTATTTATCTTTCATATATATGCTTATCGTTTTGACTTCGTATGTTTGAGAGCACAAATTTTGTTAAGAAGTCATAAGCAGAGCTTTTTTATATGGTTAAATGTTAGAGAGAGAGAGAGAGAGAGAGAGAGAGAGAGAGAGAGAGAGAGAGAGAGAAGGGGGGCTTGTAATCATGGATGTTGAGGGAAGTGGATATAGTGACCCAGATTCAAATTCCAACAGAAACCATTCCAGCCAGCAATGAGTAAACAGTAGTACAGACTGGGCTTTTTACTCTAACCTTGGATGGGAAACCAGTCTATGAAAAGGAAAAGTCAAAGTCATTATTAACATGCTATGGGTCAGCATTGTAGAATAAGGCCATCTAATTGGCCTTATTCTTAAGGAAAGTCGAATCTTGCAGTGAACTCAAGAAAAGTTAATACAATGGAATATATATATATATATATATATATATATATATATATATATATATATATATATAATCATTATAATACAGATTTAAATTTTGGTACTGTAAGTAACTTAAGAACTATGTGACAGCCTAAATAAAGCTTAGTAAATAACTATATAGATTCAAATTATTCAAAATATTCACAAAACTTGTGTTATTAAAAAAAATGTTATGAAAAAATGAATAAACAATCATTTGCTTTTGATTTTATATAAGAAATAAAAGTTGTACAAAAAAGATGACTAAAAGATGAAAAGGTTCAAAAGCACTTAATACAGAGAAAAACAAAGCTATAAGAATTGAAAGTGTACTAACTTTTATGAGATTATTGTTTTCGTCATTTTAAGTATACACACATACAAAAACTTTTTATCTTTGATAAAATGTTTCTTTTGTTGAGGTGGCTAAATACAAAAATATTTTAAACATATTTACATGAATCTAAAATTGTCTGTATCATCACTTAATAGATATTTTATGTGCTACTTGTAAAGTAACCAGGTATAATTTTTCTTTTCTCCAAAAAATCATTTGCTATTAAAAATGGAGAAAGTTGATCTTTGTGTTTGTTTCTTTGATAACTTGAATGCTCCCATTTCAGGCTGCTGATTTGAAATTCTGTCAAACACTGAGGTTGATTTAGTAAAATAGATTTGCAAATCCATGTCTACTTCTGTGCTTTCTAATTCTTTAATTTCCATTGTAATATTTCTCTCTCTCTCTCTCTCTCTCTCTCTCTCTCTCTCTCTCTCTCTCTCTCTCTCTCTCTCATACCCATAATAAATATTCTGTTATTAGCATGGTATGAATTACCAACACTTTAATTTTTATTCTTGATTCTTAACATGAAGTCCTTTAGCAAATTTTTAACTTCTAAAAACAACTAATATTTATAATATATATATATATATTAAACTAAAAATTAACTTGGCATTTAAAGAATATATATATTTCTAAAAAAAGTCCAGTTTCTGAGGCTCATTCTTCCAGGTGGCAAAGAGAGGGGTTACTTGACCAGAATACACCTCTGTACCTTACATAATTGGAGATCATAATTGTTTAACTGACTTTGGCAAAAAATAACCTAACAAGGTTTGACATGCCGTAAAACCAATTAAACAATTAACCAAAACCTTAAACAAAGATAATCCTTTCAGCATCCCCTCATATAAATATGTACTTTTATTTTAAGAGTTAATTGGAATATTCAATTCATTCTTTCTTTTGCTTTTGTTATTATCACAACAAATTAAAGAAGACTAGGCTCTTTCAAAAAGTTCTAAGCCTTTCCCAGATTTTAGATTTGTTGCAAACCTCACACCTTTGCATTGGTCTCATCAGCATAAAAATTGAAACAGAAATCTGAATTTGTTTTTCTAGTTTTATAAGAAGTTGTAGAGTATTGCCACAACAAAAATGTTCTGCAATGGTTCTTTATACTTTGATTATGTAATGTTCTACAAGACAATAAAATCTTCATATTAGAAGAAAATCAACATTTTAAAAAATTGGTAGGGTTTACTTATTTATGGGTGACACTGTATATACATTTACATTCATGTACATTTACAAAAAATATGTATATATTTATGTTGCATATATTAAGGAATGTATGAATCATACTCTAATATGAGGTACTACCAAAAAGTTCAAGGAATTCAAAGCATGATATGGCTATATCAAAGAAAGAAAAAGATTGATGGAAAATGAGGTCCTTACTTTCTGATTTCTAGAGTTGTAGGAAATATCTGGTCAAACACAGAAAATCTGGGTAACTTGAAATGAAAAAAATCAATCATTTCAAATTCATATTGAAATATCAATTTTATTGACTATTGTTCTCATCTTGTTATATTCACAATGTTTTACTAATGTATTTTCTAACCTTCATGTGTCTTTTGTTGTAGTTAGTAACTTTCGGGTTTTTTTTAACTGAATCCTTTATTCAAGCCATTGGAGTAGACTGAAATCCCTGGGAAGTTAAGAACAAGGACAAAGACACCTGAAGAAGGCTGGAGAGTATTGAGGACAAAATATATAACAATGAAGATGACAATAGTTCAAGACATGTAAATAATGTACAACAAACAAAATATCCTAAAAAAAGATTTTAATATGCAAAGAATTCTTTTCAGAAGAAATCTTTAGTAATTAAATATTGACCTTTCTTTGAAGATAAACTTTCCTTATAATATAAAAAATTAAATAAGAGCTTTATTTTTCTGGCTGGATTTAATATAAAGTATGATATTGTAATGATCAATTAAATTTCTGTATTTTTACTCACTTATCTAGCTTGTGTCCAAAATTCACCACAATGTACAGTGAGATTTACACAGCTGATAAATTAAATGTAAAAGTCTATTCTCTCCAATCTGTAAATGTTTGGCTATCATATTCAACTCGTGTTAAATGATAAAAAAATACACTCATTTCTGAACAAATTTGCTAACTGAATTAACCAACTAGTAATCATGTCTGAAATTACAAAGGTACATGTATCATATAAAAATGTCTGTATTACCAGCTATTGAGCTGAGTGGTTACACATATTTTGTAGTTATCTATTATCAATACTGCTCCATACTTTCTTGAAAGTTACGTCAAGAAAGACATCTGCAGAAGGCCAAAGAATACATCAACCAAAACAACTAAGATAGTCTGATATGTGTAGATAACATCAACTGATGATTTTAGTAGCCAAGTTGAATAGAAAATTTACAATGTAAGTAAAAAGGTTGTTACATAGGGATTCTACTCTGTCAGTTTCGAAGATCCCTTTTTCAGTGGTATGACAAGCTGCTACTAGTGGAGTTGACAGAAAGGGAATTGTGTTTACCACCAATCTGCTTTAATTCCACTCATGGTTTGTCTGTATCCTAGACTGCTTGCCTAACCAAGGCTAAAGAACTCAATCTGCTCTACTGTTTACTCATAGCAAGGAAGGGAATAGATAGAGTCTGACCTTTCCCAAGCACATTAGCATGAAGTGAAAAGCAAAGAGTTTGGTTCAGGATTTGAACTTGGGCAGATGATTCCATTTCCTATGACAGTAACGGATATGTTAAGCATGCCTCTTAATATAACTGGATGGTTAACCAGAAAAGGCCGAATGATTAGAGTCAAACTTATAAACACAGATGTGTACATCTAATTTGCTTGTTAGTTCAACTGTGAAAAGAAAGTGTATCATTCTAAAAAGTGGTCATGGGATTCAAATAGAAAAATTACAAAAAAATTCAGCTGCTGAAAGAGAGACATGTTGACAGAGTTCAAAATCTCATCTTGTAGGCTAAATGTAATCAGATTTGCTTTATTTGCACCCCAGTGTGAAAACAGTTCAAAATAAGTTGTCAAAAGGATCAGACTCCATCAGCCATCTAAATGAACAGAAGAGCTTGTTAAACATGCCACCTGCACAATAGTGGAGGTTCAGTCTTTTGAAAATGCAAATAAAATAAGCTAAATTTTTTTATTTTTCCTCTTTTTTGGCTGTAGACACAAGCAATACAAACTGTAGCATGGACTGAAAGAGAAAGATTAACGCAAAGATTTGAGAAGAGCTGGTTTCTATTAGAATAAAAAAGATCTATGCATGTACTCCATACATGGTGTCAGTTATGTTTCCACATATTCTAATGGCCTCAGAAACTGAACAAAGAAAATAAATGTAACGTCCTCTGTAGTGAATTGGGTTTTTGTGTTTTCCCCTATCCACTAAATGATCAGACAATCACCATCATCGACATAGCAGACGTTTGTGATAATACTGCAAAAGGATGGATGGATGAGATTGATGACATTAATGAAGATGTTATGGGACCAAATTCAGTCTTGAGGCATCATGAGAAACCATCATTGGGAAGACAGCAAAGAAGCAACCTCATTCTGCACCCACTCAAAAGTTGGAACCAAGATTCTAAGATATCCAATGCAGAGTTGAACATCAAAGGAATGGGCCCAGCAAATATAACTATTAAATGACAAACATTTCATATGGATCATATGTCTCTCCAGGAACTTTAAAAGGAATAAAAGATCAACTTTTAACAGGTCTTCTGCATTTTCTCTTCCCTACTTCCACCGCAATATGAGTATCACTGGTGTTTTACTTTGCCAGTGGGAGCAGCACAACATGTAAATTTGTTTAGCTTCCTAAATCTGGCATTGCTTTTTGTACATTGTCACCATAGAAAGAGTTAAACTAAAGCTATTTAGACTGTAACTAATCATAAATAGATTATCCAAAGTGATTTTTGAATTGGTGATCTTTATATCAGTTCACTTATTTATCTATGACTATATGAAAATTTCCCAATCTACTTTACGTTGATTTGCAAGTCAAAGTAGAAGAATTCTTTTCATTCAATACATTACAATCATAAAACATGAAACCTTTTAGCAAATTAATCGAAGCATTATACTGTTATGTTGGCAGAATCTCTTTAAAGGTTTCACAAAATTCTAAAGCATCCCAGAGGCTAATTGTCTCTCCTGCAGAGGGATAGCACCACCTCTCCCTAAAAAAGAGGTGCTCTAGGTATGACATTAAACAGCATCCAATGGTGAGGCTCCAGTTCTGGAACTCTGGGGAGCATGTAATACATTTTAGGGTCCCATCTATGGGTCAAATATATCTGTTTGAAAATTATCAATATCAGATAGGAATACTTGAAATGATGTTACCATGTACAAATCATTTACATAAGATTCGAATACTTAAAATTATGTAACTGTCTGCAAACAAATAATCATTATAAAACAGGGATAGTTTCTTGAAACCATATAGTTGTGTATAAATTAAGAATACTTACTTGAAGCTATAACTGTTTACAAATGTTTCAAACAATATAATTGCTTAAAAAAAGAATTTATTTGGTATTAAATAACTCAACAACTTTTAATGTGCAATGAAACCAACCAACCAACCAACTAACCAACTCTTTCCTTTCTGTTAAGATGAATTTAATATCTTAGTTCTTTTCCAATCTTATTTTGGTAGATTAACATAATGGTCATTAACGATTTTTATGAACCCCAAATATTACTGAAATCCATAGAAAGAACTTTAAAGATGATATTAGAAAGATTATATACATATCTTTTCATTTTTTCCAAATTAAAAAAGCACAATTCTATAGAATAATAGATTAGAATAGAATCCTTCAGAATCTCATGAAGAATCTGATCTTATATCAGATCAATAACTAACATTGGTTTATTTGTTTAATGGTATATCAGCTCCTTATGGGTAGCCCAGTCAACTGCATCTCTGCAGAGGGAAGAGACCCCCCCCACAACAAGTGTTTTGATATGACATTAAACAATCTGATTGTGAGGCTACACTAATGCTGAAACTTTGGGGAATATGGAGTACCCCTTCATTGCCATTGCTCCCGGCTCCACACTGGCTCAGAGTGGTAGCACCTGATAGGATCCTATCTATGGCTCAAATAGAACTGTTTGATATTCAAATTGAGTGCCAAATTGAATTGTTTGAAATAGAACAGTTTGATCATTTAACTGTGTGTAAACAAATGACTGATGTTTAATTGAATTGTTAGTGATACATAGCAATACTTGGAACCATTTAACTTTGACTTATGCTAAACTGAATTGTTTGAAATAGAACTGTTTGATCACTTGACTGTGTGTATCTACAAAATGTGTTTATAAATCATATAATTAATATATATATAAAAATAGGATTTGGCATTTAATAACCAACAATAGTTGATATGCCATAAAACCAAACCAAACCAAACCAAACCAATAGGTTATTTATTGGCAAAATTTGATTAATTTGTAAATATTTGATTTTAATCATGATTATATTTTCAATGTTCTATTATAATCATTCTTTATCACACTTTTTTTTATTTATCTCTAATCATTTGTTCACACATAATTATATCAAGTATTCCTATCTAATACTAATTATTTATACACAATTATGACTTCAATTAACCATCCTATTTGATAATCATTTGTTTGCACACAGGTAAATGGTTGTAAGTATGCGTATACCCAGTCCCTCTGCCACAAGCGGGATATGACACAAGGTCAAATATTTTAATATTGTTGATAAATTTATTCTTTATCAAAACTGAAATTCTTTATGTAGTATTAATACATTTTTATTCAATATTAGCAATTTTAATCAAGCTTCTCTGACAAATTTTCCTCCATCAGAACACCCCTACCCCTTTTTTATGGACTCTGAAAAAACTATCATGAATCCAAGTTAGTGATTACTGGATTAATGCACCTAACAATGAAGATATTAATTAATATACAAAGAGGTTTCAGGAAACATGTCACTCGGTAAAAAATTGTCTCAAAGATCATAAAGTTAAGTGTCTACACTTTTATACTAAAAATCAATGTTTTGTATAGTTTTTCAGGGTGATAAGAAAACATATAAAACAAATTACGAGAAGGAAGTCTTAATTATAGACTAAATAGATCACTTCCTTTATACGAAAGAAAAATGGCTGAAGTGAGTAGTAGCTACTTTTATACGTAAGTAGAAGTCAATAAAAAACCATTTACATGTTGTTCCTGATTATAACTGGCCACTTAAACAGTCCGGATTATTGCATATTTCCACTTATTAAATAAAAAAAGAACAAATAGATATGTATATATTTGGGAAATTGATTCAATAATGTTGAAAAAGAAAGAATAAAATGCCAACAGTTTTGGCTATTGAAAACAAAAATAGTTTTATGAAGAAAAGGGGTACTCTGCCTTGCAGTTGAGGAAGCTACGAAGCAGATAAAACACAAAACAAGGAAAGAACATTAAAGGATAAAGAAAACCAGAGATTTTTCAATGGTACATCTGAAGATAAAATGAGATGCAATAAGTAGACTAACATTATCACATATAATTCTCTCCATTTGATACTATAAAAAATACATTATTCATTTTAGATATATACTAATGTGAGGTGCACTTCAAAAGTAGCACCCATCTATAGAACTGTTCTATCATTTACTAAGTATTATCAGTTATTTTAAACCAAACAACTGTATGCAAATTATTTGTATTAGATAGGAATACTTGATAAATAGAATCACTAATGTTTAATAACAATACTTGAAACCATTTGAGTGTGTGTAAACAAATGAGCTCTAACAACTTGTTTAAAAATGAAGTTACCTACAGACTATTCACTTACAAATCACAAAGACACACACACACACACACACACACATGTATATGTATAAACAAGTTCTGGCATTAAAAACCTGTAAGGGTTGATATGCCATAAAACAACCAACCAACCAACCAAAAGTAACACCTTGTATTTATTTCCACAAAAATTACAATAGATACAGCAAGTACAATAAAACCCAGGGCCTCCAAGAGAAATTTTGCAAGGAAGAACAAGTCTACTTTCAAGTCTCCAGAAAAAGGTGCCACTAAAAATTAAGGATTTAAGGTCTAAATGGATCTTTAATCCTCAATTAAATCTTTCAAATAAAAATAATTGTATATATTTACCTCACGTGGTAGACTCTAAATTTCAGTAGAAAAAGAAGAAAACAAAAAAAAAGGGAAGGGTCGCAACAAATGAACAATTGACCTCCCCCCCACTGTCCAGCAAAAAGGGAAAGAGCCAAATGTATGTAAGCACTTATAAAAGCTGAAAAATTACACTAAAGAAACCATTCGTAAATAAAGTAGGAATGAGTAAACAGTGCTATTCGAAGGCTAGTTCAAAACTGGTGAGTAATATTTTGTACTTTGCTAAACTGTCATTTAAGATACATGTGATTTTTTTAATATTGCCATAGTAGAATCAGAGCTGTATAGTATGTGTGTCTTAAATGAAAGAACAATTTAAACTGTGAACCCGAAATAAAAATTTTGAACCTAGCCAAAGAAGCTAACACTATTGGACATATTAGATTCCCTTAACCCCCCCCAAAAAAAAACTTAAATTAAATGTGAAATAGACTTACTATGGATGCATAAAAAGTACTCTAGTAAAATTTTTTAAAAAAGCATTAGTGGACATTATTAACTAAGTTAAAACTTAATAAGATAAAACATCAGAACAAAAAGAAAATTTTTTTTTACTGAAAGCTATGGGAAGCAGCATGGTGGATGTAAAGGCTAGAGGATAAACCCTCTGATGCCTAACCTGGTCCTGGGCGTTTGAATCCTACAGAACAACAGCCAGGATCGATTAGTTCAATCGGGGAACTACTGCTGCTCATTTATAAGGGTGGCTTCTATGGATGAGAATAAAAACAGCCATCGAAAGATAAACATGACCCACACTCAAACCACTTGTCCAAACCGCATCACTCTTCGTGCGGGTAAAAAAGGGGCGCATCCTGCTGAGGTTGGAGCCCTGGCCTCAGTGTTTGAAAAATCAGCTACAGAGCTCAAACAACAAAAATTACTTAAATGCAAACAAGCAATACAAATAGCAACTTTTAACGTTAGAACCTTAAATAAAATAGGACAATTACCGGAGCTGACTGCATCAGCCATAGAACATAACATAGATATAATATGCACATAGCGAGGATATTAAATATCTTGATTCTAGTAATGGATGGATGCTAGCCACTGCATCAGTATGGAAAAATTCTGTCAAGGCTACAAAGGAGGTGTAGGTATGCTTATAGGACCACGGGCCCTAAAATCACTAAATAGCATAGAGAAAATACAACCTAGGATGATAGTAGCTACTTTCAATGGCAACCCCAGAACAACAATCATCTCCTGCTATAGCCCTACTAATGTAAGTGAAGAAACTGAACTCATCACCTTCTATGATGAGTTATCCTCTCTTGTTCACAGCATCCCGAAACAACGTTCTCGTCATTCAAATTAGCAAAGACCGAAACCACAAATTTAGCCTACATAACACTTCAAACAGAAATGGACAACATCTAACAGATTTCACGATAGAAAATAGATTAACATGCCTCAATACAAGCTTTCAAAAAAGAGAGGAAAAACTTTGGACCTACACATACCCAAACAATACCAAAGCACAGATCGACTACGTATTAATAAACGAGAAATGGAATAATAGCGCATTAAATTGCAAAGCTTACTCCTCATTCGAGGATGTGTCCACCGATCACTGATTTTTCATGGCAAAAATACGACTGAGCTTATGAAAGAATGACACCCAAACAATGACCACCAAACTATATGACTGGGCCCTGCTCAATAACAGAGATATTAGAGATAAATACATGCTAGCACGAAGAAACAAATACGATGCTCTACAAGAACAGACAGAAACACCTACTCCAAATGAAGAATATGAGAATTTCATCAACGCCCACTTAGAAGCGGCAGCTGAATTCATTCCAACTAAACAAAGAAGAAAATATAGAGTCCCATGGGAGATATTAGAGGTTAGAGAAAAGCGTGCAGACATGAAAGCTGCCCCCAAGTGCAACAGGAAAAACCCAACCAATACAAATGCCTTGAAACTTAAAAAGGCACAAAAAGAATTAGCTAACATATACCTAAAAGAATAGACAGAATACATATAAAATCAGATCGATAAGATTAGAGACTCAGTGGAAGATAAACAATCTAGGATAACATGGCAAACGATAAACAAAGTGAGCAGAAGGAAGAGTACTGCTAAAGCTAAATTGAAAGCTACTAGCCAGCAAGATTGAATACACTTGTGGAAACAACATTTCGAGAATTTACTCGGAAACCCTCCAGAAATTACTCATGAATCAATTACAGGAATTATAAGTGAGCAATTAGACATTAAACTAGGACCGTTTACTCAAGAAGAACTAGACTCAGTACTGAGAAAAATTAGAAATAGGAAGGCAGCAGGGCTTGATGAAATATCCCTAGAAGTGTGGAAGACCAGGAAATTCGACAGCATACTGCTCCGACACTGTAATGCCATATATGATCAAAATCCTATAGACAGATGGATGAAGGGATGCATCCTCCCCTTCCCTAAAATGGGTGACCTCAGATTAGCCAAGAACTACCGAGGTATAACACTTACATCCATAGCGGCTAAGATATACAATGCCCTACTACGCAACCGCATAGAACCCAAAATTGACAACACACTTAGGAAGAACCAAAATGGCTTCCGGAGAAATAGATCCACCACCTCACAAATTTTGACTATCTGTTGAATTCTTGAGGGTGTACGTGCAAAAAACCTACAGGCAACAATATTATTTGTCAGCTTTACAAAGGCCTTTGATTCTATTCACAGAGGAAAGATAGAGCAAATCCTTCTTGCATACGGCCTACCAAAAGAAACAGTTGCAGCCATTATGATGCTCTATAGAAACACTAAGGTAAAAGTCTGCTCTCCGGATGGAGACACAGACTACTTCGATATTGTAGCAAGTGTACTGCAAGGAGACACACTAGCCCCATACCTCTTTATCATATGTCTAGACTACATGCTTAGAACATCTATTGATAAAATCAAAGAAAACGGTTTCAAGCTAACAAAAGAAAGAAGCAGAAGGTACCCCGCTAAAACAATTACCAACGCTGACTATGCCATTTACATAGTACTTCTGGCAAATGCACCCGCACAAGCTGAAACTCTGCTACATAGTCTGGAATGATCCACTGCAGGCATTAGCCTCCATGTTTGCGTACATAAGACGGAATATATGTGCCTCAATCAAACAGCCGACATCTCCACACTAAACGGTAGTGCACTGAAACTGGTTGACAAGTTCACCTACCTAGGGAGCAGTGTCTCATCAACCGAGACAGACATCAACACATGACAAGCAAAGGCATGGACAGCTATCGATAGGCTATTGGTCGTATGGAAGTCAGATCTGACTGATAAAATGAAGCGCAGTTTCTTCCAAGCAGTGGTAGTATCAATACTGCTATATGGATGTACCACTAACAAAACTTATGGAGAAAAAGCTTGATGGCAATTACACGAGAATGCTGTGAGCAATATTGAACAAGTTCTGGATACAGCACATCACAAAACAGCAACTGTACAGCTACCTGCCATCCGTCACAAAAACTATCAAAGTTAGACAAACCAGACATGTGGGACACTCCTGGAGAAATAGGGACGAACTCATAAGTGATGTACTCCTGTGGACCCCTTCATAGGAACAAGCAAAGGCAGGACATCCAGCTCGAACATACATACAGCAGCTCTGTGATGATACTGGATGTTGCCGGAAGACCTGCCAGGGGCAATGGATGATAGAGAGGTGTGGCGAGAGAGGGTCAGAAATATCCGTGTTGATAGCACAACATGATGATAATGATGGTGAGAATCTAAAGTTGTAATTTTTCCTTTATAGAAAAAATTATTTATGATAAAATATAAACAAAGTTAACAGCTTTTGGGTATATAATTAGAAAGTAAGTGATGGCTAATCTCAGGATATCTGAATATAAACACTGGTAAATTTTCATAAATGCTTTATTTCCTGTGTACCAGAACAATATACAGGGTGTTTAAAAAAATTGTAACATTCCTGTCAAAGTTCCTTTATGATATTATGATTTTAAAATCACTGCCAGTTCACCATCTCTGTCAACATATTTTTGGAATCTTCCTAGGTGGTTTCCATAATATCAGTTCTGCTTTTCTAATAAAGATATTCCCATAGAAATATTACCATTTTTTTTAATCATCAGTGGGAGATTCCAAGAATATGTTGACAGGGATGGTGAACATGTGGAAACTGTTTGAAATTATATCATAAAGGTAATCCCATAAGAGTATTAACATTTTTCAATCACTCTGTATTTTATATAAATCATAACCAGCTAAAGAAAAGAATTGTTTTTGGTTTTTATTCTTTTCTTTTCTTTTTTTAAGGAGGGGACGGTCAGAAATTTAGATCCCCAGTCTCCAGACAGAAACCCCTTCTCATAAGCCCTGATTATATCATTAGGTAGAGCAAATTTCCTACTACAAAACACTATTTTTCATCACCATTCATTTTTCTTTTTTGGCAGCGATAAACAAAAACTTGCATATCACACTTATAAGAGTTGTCACTTTGAATGTATCTAAAAATAATACCTTTTACTTTGTGATAGCCTGCAATATTAGAGGCTGATATAAGTGGTATGGCAGTAGGAGTTCAACCTACCTATCAAAAACTCATAATTTTTTTTGCTTTGTTACTGATAGCAGCTGAGTGACAGTCTGTTAAAATGGTATTTGACATGAAAGAATTGGTGCGCCATTGAATTCTCTCAAATGGAAAAGAATTACACCCATTGACATTCATTGATGCTTATTGAATATTTATGAAGATCAAATAGTGTATTTGAGCACAGTTAGGCGATGGGTGATGCATTTCAGTAGCAACAATAATCATGTGAGTGACAAGCCTCATTCAATCATGCTGTCAACTTACAAACTGAAGAGTCTTAATTGGCTCATTTGCACAGACAACATTTTTTATTTGGATCGTCAGCCTAACAAAAAGATAATATTGATACAAACATCATGAATATGAGGTGCTATTAAAATGTATCTTTAGTAAATTTTTTGATTGTTGAAATTTTAAATTTAAATGAAACAACTTATAAAGTGATGAGGTTTTAACATCTAGACTTCATATAAACAAGCCAGTATCTGAAAAAATAAAGTGTTACTTATAAACAACAAACAAATAATCAAATCTCCAGCTATTTCACAGCATCAAACAAACAATGAACTGGATTTTTTAACATATCTGGCAAAATTATTTACGAAGCAAAACAAAATTCTATTTCATGTTGGTTAGATTTGTCTAAACTTGTTCTCATGTTCATTTATTATAATATACTATCTAACTATAATTTATTATAAACTATACATTATTTTACACACAATATATTTTTTGAATTTCATAATTTTAATAACAGACATGAACACAATTTCAGAGATTTTTAATTTCCACATTTTTAAAGATCCATAATGGATGGCATTCCTAGATACATTGCCATGAATAGATTTTCAAGTATCTTTTCAAAAAAAAAATGTTATCATTATCTTATGAAGTCTGTAAAGGAACAAAATATTCTATTAAATAAGTAAATACACCACCAGATGTTGGTTTCCAAATCACACTTCTCCTCCTCTCTCTTTCACACACACACACTCTCTCTCTCTCTCTCTCTCACACACACACACACACACACACAATATAAGATAATCCATCAGATGGAGAACTTCTTGCAAAATGCTAATTAGTTGATCAATTCAAAGATTGACATTAAGAAGAAAATCATCAGAAGTTATTGTAGAATAAGTCATTTACTAAGCTTTGATTAGAAGAAGAAGGGACTCAGTGATATGTTATGTATTTTATAAATCTTAATGATTTATAATTTCTTTTAGAAGTTCTTGAAACATCTTTGACGGTTCCTTTGTCTTTTGGGGCTCTAACCATTTGTGTCTGGGTCTACAATGATTCTGGTCTGTTGCTACTCTTTTCCAGACTCAATCTCCATTAACGTAACTGGAAGCATATGTAGCATCACAGAAAATGGAATTGGTGATCTGAGATCAAATCCTGGACAAGGCTATTTGCATTTTACTTTGGGTGAATGCTTTTGGGAAAGGCATGAATCTATCTCTTCTCCCCATAGATATAGATTCTTTAGCCATGATTTGACAACAAGTCTAGGAAAGAAGGAAAATATTGAATTCATACCATTTTTACTCCACTTAAAAACTGATGTTGTATCACATCCTGCCCATGATGGAGAGATTGGGTAAATATATATACAAAACTTGTGGCTGACACAACTCATTATCTTCAAGGTGTGTTCACACTTGTTCTAGTGAGTTTTCCTTTGGTCAAAGTACCTCTGAAATTCCTCTTTTGATATGGTGTGAAGCTGTGTTGTTGTGTTTCTTTTAATGTCCTCCATGTCCTCAAATCTTACTCTTGCGATGAATTTTCAATTTAGAAAACAAGAAAAAGTGGCACAGAGCTAGGTCTGGTGAATATGGAGGATCTGCACTTGCACAAGCCTATGTTTTGTCAAAAACATTTTATTAAAAAAATATCTAGATTGGTTTCATTATTTCTTAATCCAATGATTTTTCAATTGGTCAAAGGACCTCTGAAATTCTTCTTTTGATATAATGCTAACTTGTGCTGTTCTATTTCTTTAAATGTTCTCCACATCCAAAAATTCTACCAGTGAGATGAATTTTGTTTATAGTTGGTTGAATGGTTTTCCACTTTGGCTTATTCAATGCCAAAGTCGGATTTTTAGAAATACTTCATATCATATAACTATGTGCCAATTATTTGTATTTAGAATAGTTACCTGAAGCTATAATCGTTTACAAAGGATTATGATCCTTAGTTACTTGCAAAATAAATAGATAAATTCAGCATTTAACAATGGTCGACATTCCATAAAAACAGCCAACCAGCCAACCAGTCTTGTTTTACTTACATCAAATATGGTAAAAAATCTTGTTTTAATTTAATGATAGATTTATGTTTGATTTCTTCTTTCTTTTTTTTTCATTACAAAAATAATGTGGTATTGTACAGTTCTTGTATATTTTATGGCTTGAAGACTATTTTAGAAACCCATAAAAAAACAAAAAAACAACACTTGAGCATATAATAAAAAAAGAATCTTCTAGCATGAATAGTTTGTTTCTCAGGTAAATTTAATACAAAAAACTTTTTTTTTTTTTTATTTCTTACCATTTTTTTTAATTATAAAAAGAAAAAGCAAAAAAGACTGCAAACATTCATTCCTAACAAAAGACTTTTTTTTATGTTTTAGTTTTTTGGCAGACTTTATTTTCAAAAGTGATAAAGTTTCATTCTCTGAACAATAGTTCTGAAGAAATTTAAAAAAATCTATCCCTCAGAGTAGTAGCACAAGAATTTAATGTCTGTCTGGTGAACACAGTTTTGATTAGTTTCTTTTTCATACACCCAATTTTTAGAGGGACCTCATAATTTTTCACAAAGGAAATAAAGCCAATAAATATCAGAGATATTTGAAGAAGCCCTATAGATAAATCAATAGAAACTACTGTTAAGGTGGCAGCAGAGTTGGTTTTCATTGCATCACTCACAAAATACAATCAATATTCTATTCATCTCAATTAAAACTGTTAAACTACCAGATTGGTCTTTCTTTCCTTCTCTTCCTCCTTCTCGTTTTTATCTTTTCTTTTCTTTTTATGGAGGGAATGAAAACTAAAGGCAATATAATATTGAGTTAAAAGTCATTGATCATCAGAGCCCAGGTAATATTATTAACATTATTTGGGCTAACTTCATTCACAATCAATCTACATGATAGATAATGGCTATTATGATAGTATATCCGCAAGCTATACTGTCAGTGTCTTGCGTTCAACAATGACCCTTACACTCCAAAAAAAAAAAAAAGAGAAAATGACTTTCATTAGGTTATTCTAAGTAAAATAAAGAGAAGTTAAAAATACCAATATTAATTTCATTGCTCAAACATAGAAAGATATAACTCAACAGTTTTTAATATCTGTAGCAGACATCTACAGTATTCCTTCATCTCTTAAAGTAGTAATATATTGACTTTGTTGAATCAAATAAATCTGTGTTTTGTCTGGAGCATAGAAAAAAAGAAAAAACTCTTCCTGTCTACACTGCATTACTAATACTGACCTTTTCATCAAATTCAAAAGAAGAAAAAATAAAACACTATTGTAATAGAAAAACATATTTGCATAATTGTTTAAATTGATGTTCTTTTTTATTACTTTCTTATAAAAATTAAAAAGAAATGTTTTTACAGTATTTGATAAAAAGTGAGACTAACTCAAGAAAAATTGCATAGCAGCTACTCTATTTTCATGTTTAGTACATTTCTTTGTTTCTACAATGAGATTATTTCTCTAACTACTTTATTTCTATGTTTAGTTTATGTTCTACATTTATAAGGACTGAATTCATATAATTAGATTATTTTTAACATGCACTAATATCTTTATTTCTATAATTTAATCATTTTCATAGGTAATAAATATTTCTTATGAAGACCTCTAAACATAATTTATCAGATTTTGTCACTTGTTCAGATAATATCCTGTCTCAAAATTCCCTCTGACTTGTTATAACTGTGGTTACAGACAGACAAACATATATTCTCCATTATATTAAGACTACTTCTGTATTTTCTTTCATCATTTAAATTATTGTTGCTTTTTATCGCAATTCAATTTAGTCATTATTTCTATTACAGTGGCTTTACCAACTAAGCTACCAGAGCAGTAAGTAATGCACAAAACTGAATTATCCCTATAAATTCATTTTATACTTAATTTTTGATCATTCAGAGCCATGTCTGAATGTTTAAAAATAATAATAACAAACATGGCGTCAACAGTTCAGAGAAGAAAGTATGGGATGAATTTATAGGTAAGATTAACACTACTGCAATACCAATTGTTCTTGTACCTTAGTTGTTAAAGCAGCTTGTAATGAATAAACAGGTTTTTTTCAAAGCCAGAAAGAGTGCATGAGTCTGAGTTTCATTGAGGGCTTATCTTTTATTATTGTTCTCAATACACTGTTACTTGTTAACACAAAAATAAAACTGTTTTTATAAAAGGCAACTAAATAATAATATTAAAAAGAAAAAGATAAAAGAATACACCAGTCCAAATTAATGGGTGATTCATGCATAGTATAAGTATTATCCTCATCAGAAATGGACTGGGTTACTCTAATTCAAATCCT
Organism: Sepioteuthis lessoniana; assembly: GCA_963585895.1. Lineage (NCBI taxonomy): Eukaryota > Metazoa > Mollusca > Cephalopoda > Myopsida > Loliginidae > Sepioteuthis > Sepioteuthis lessoniana. Next base: position 60,913,549 of record OY757918.1, read on the forward strand.
AAATTGTTAGTATTTCACTTCATGCCAATGCTCTTGGAAAAGGCACAGATCCATATATTCTCTTTTCTGCAATTGGCAAATAATAGGACAGACTTGGCTCTTTGGTATGGCAATCAGTCTAGGAGAAGGAAACCTTCAAACCAGCTAAACTTCACTTAAAAATTGACTTTGTGTCATATCCTGGTGGTGGGGCAAAAATCTCATCAGAGATAAATGCCCAACTTTTCCTCCCTTGTAAGATACTCAAGGCCATTCTTAAAATGGACACCAGAAGAACTCAGACAAATGGACCAGAGGACAAGAAAGTTGATGACAATGCATATGGTTTTATCCGAGAGATGACGTAGACAGACTATGTCTCAAGAAAAGAAGGAGGAAGAGGACTCGCCAACAGAGAAGATTGCATGGATTTATCAATATGAGGACTAAAAGACTACATAAAAAAAGTAAAGAAAGACCAATTACAGCAGCCAGTAACAGCACTGACAACATAAGGACAAACAGAACAACAATAACTAAGAAACTGAAATCGGAAGGAAAACAACTCTATGAATATTTCAATCGACAAACTGACGAAATCTTGCACAAGAAGACCTTGACATAGCTACGGAGGAGAAACCTTAAGAGGGAAATTGAATCTTTTCTAATAGCAGCATAAAACAACACCATAAGGACGAATTAAATTAAAACAAAAATCGATAATATGTAAGTGTAGGTTATGTGGTGAGTGAGATGAAACAATTAATCACATAATAATTGAATGTTGCAAACTATCGCAAAAGGAGGATAAGACTAGACACGACTAGGTGGGAAGGGGATCCACAAGGAATTGTGCAAAAAATTGAAACTTGACCAAACTATTTTTATCATTAAGGGTTTTCGGACTATTGTCTTCATCTTTATTGTTATCTCCACAACGTTTCGGCCGATATGTCCTCCGGCTTTCTTCAGTTGTTTGTCGAACTTGGGAACATAGAAGCTTAGGGAACCAACGCCTATAACCTAAGCTTCTTAGGAGATAATCATCTGACGGTTGCAGGTTCAATCCTCACTACTGGCGAGTAACAATACAGGACTACTTATCACTTGTACTCGGTTATAGCTAACGGAATCAGAACTGGCGACCCCCGTGGATTCAATAAAGGACGTAGTTCGAAGTTCCGTGAAGGTTCCAGAGTTCGACAAACACCTGAAGAAGGCCGGAGGACATATCGGCCGAAACGTTGTGGAAATAACAATAAAGATGAAGACAATTGTCCGAAAACCCTTAATGATAAAAATCAACAGGCTTCGTTTCAGAAATTTAGACAACTAATTGACCATACTACTAAATTGTACATGGACAAAGCAGAATTCGTCCTGGAGAATGGGTAAAAATAGAGGAAATCAAAAAATGTATAAATACCTAAACCTTCCCAAGAGCTGAAAAAAATCATGGAACATGAAGGTGACAGTGATACCAATTATAGTTGGAGACTTTGAAACAATCCCAAAAACCTGGAAAAAATATTTAAGGAAGCAGAAATCGAGAAAGAATTGAAACTGTCCAGACTACTGTCCTGCTGCTGATCTCTGCAGGAGAACTGAAGAGATTTGTTGTCCCTCTGACTTCAGTGAAGGCCACCAGTTATTACGGATGGGAATAATCGTTAAAAGTAAAATAAATAAACAAGGGTACATTTAGAAGATAGATTACAATAAAAATGATTTCATATAATTTAATCATTGAAAGTGTGTAGGGGAAAAGATTATTTATTTGTAAATTACTTTTCAAATTTGCTAAAATTATAGACAGCTGTTTGTAGAAGAGCCTGCAATCATGTTTGTTTTTTTTTTTTTGTTTTTTTTTTTAAATAAGCTGACTTTATACCATGGTTGTATTTTCAACAGCTGGAGAGAAGAAAGAAAGAAAGTAATATTTAAATATTAAGTAGTTGAATCTATTATCATTTGATTTTGAAAGCATATATTTATGGAGCATGAAAAATGTAAACGAGTTGCAATGAATGTAAAAAGCTTCCATGTTTTTATGCACTTGTTCACATATAACAAGCCCATTAAGTTCACTTAGCTAATATTGTTACGGCTAAAATACATTTAACTGAAAATTCTTGTTAAAAATAATTTTCCCCTTTTGGTTACCACTAACAATAAGACTAAGCTTAAGATAATCAATTTTTGCAAATATGTAGACTGAACTCATTTTATAAAATACACATCTCTTTAAATTTTAGTTCTATATAATTAGGATTTTCCCAATATGATAAAAGGCACAAAAACGAGTGACAAGGAAACTCAGTTTGAATTAGAAAACAAAAACCTTTAACAAACAAAAGGAGCCCAAAAATTTTGTAATGAATTAGAAATTTTGAAACATTGCACCAAATATTGCATGTTTATCTAGAGTCTTTTTAATCAAAGGTAAAGAAGGACAGGTAACCAAATGTTTGAAACAAAGACTTACATGTGAGTCAAGTTTCAAGTTTAAAGTCTGATAAAGTTCGTGAGGTGTTCAAAAATTTGAATAACGATGAGGATCTTTGGAAATGGCTGAGGAGTTCAATAAATAAAAACCTCTTCTGAAAATACAATGGAAGAAGTCCTGTAGGTGTAGTCGAAAAGGATGTTGAAATGATGAGATCGATAAAGTGTCTAAATAGAAACACTAACAAATGAGTCAAGTTGTTAAGTTGAGAAAAGAGAATTATCTTTGTTGAATTCGGTTTTTTGTCTAAAATCAAATGTTTCTTTTTCTTTCTTCCTTTTCCTTTTTAATCGCATATACGTAAGTTGGATTTTCTCTAAAATCCAGTTTCTCTTTCAAATTGAACAAAAATATATTTGGTTCTTAAAGAGAGTCTCTGTTTTAAATTTTATAAAAGAAGTTACTTATTAGAGAGGGAGACTGGTAAGAATATTCTTTCCTTCTTATCGCCATCTTGTGGTCCTTGATTACTTGGTCTAATTGAAGCTTTTTAAAAAAATATTTCGGCCCTTTTACGTCTGACAAGATCAAAGGGACTTCCAAATTTTTCCTCCAAAAATTGTCTAATGATACAACATAAGTTAACATGTTTTAAGAGAAGAGAAAACTTTTAAGATTCTTGCTTTCTTCTTTATTTATTTATCTATTTTTTTTTTTTTTTTTGAATTTTTTTATCAAATATTTCTATTGTATTATTAATTTTGACTAGTGTTTCTTTTTTGGATTTTAGTCTCACTAACGGATTTTCCTTTCCAGTGTTGCCTATAACTAAGTACACCCCAAACAATTTTTTATAAGTTAATTTTCTTCTCAAAAACATATCAGGAGTTTACTATTTCTAGTGAAAAATTTTATATAGTATTAAATATTATTTAATACCAAGCTACAGCACTGAAATTCCGTAACCAAAAACAAATTTATACAAATGTATATAAGAAATGTACTTATTATGTTTATTATTTGCATTTACTTATGACTGTTACATATTCATAATTTTGGTTTCCATTTTTACTGTAAAAAAAAAAAAAAAAAAAAAAAAAAAATAATAATAATAATAATAATAATAATAAAAAGCAACTAAAAATTAAGATGAAAGAAAACGCTAATCAAAATTAATAATGGGAAACAATGTTTCATTGAAAAATTAAAATAAATCGAAGATACTATTAGTACAACACACAATATTTTTTTTTAAGTATCGAGACTAAAGCAGAAACTAACAATGAAGGAACATTGATTTTCTTCAAAGTAGTCCTCTTCGCAGATTGCACACTTATACACGTGTGTATAAAAGTCCTCTTTTGATATGGTGTCAAGTTGCATCACTATTTCTTTAAATGTCCTCCATGTTCACGAATCTTGCCTTTGAGATGGATTTTCGGTTTAGGCAACTAATCACAGAGCTAGTGAGTACGGAGGGTTATGCACTTGACCAATTTTATGTTTCGCTAAAAATTTCAATAAAAAAGTTTGGGTTTCGTTTAGACTTTTTAAACATCTTAACAATTGTCTTGACTGCTGTCTAGACATCATTACCTTATAATATAACTTCCTTAGTTGTGCACTTATCTTCAATTAAATTTAAATTTAAAAATCTAAAAAGATTTAAAGATTCAGTCGCCATACTTTTTAATCTGACATTATATTCTCTTTTTATCTTTATCCCCAAAGTACCAGGAAATGTAGTTTCAAAAATCTTCTACCCTTCATCAACCGCCAATTCCAAAAGTTTATCCTCCATAATCTCTCAATGACATCTACAAATCAAAAGGTGCACTATTTTTGATATATGCTTTTTTTTAAGTATATAGATTAATATTAGATATCTTAAGTAAATATTTCAAGTACAGAAGATAAACATATCAAATCCACATCATTTAGATATAATAGAAACTTTATATCGTTGCTCTATTTTAAAATAATGTTCAAGCATGGTCAACAATATCATCTGCTAATATCTATCTTGCGTATTACAGGTCCACTCTAAGAGAGGTAGTACCTATTAGGGACCCATCTATGAGTCAAATAGATTTAAGATAATGAAATGTCTACCTGTTTAAAATGGCTATGAAGATAGATTTTTGTACTGAAATGGTTAAACTGACTTCAGAATAAATTAGTCAAAAAAGGGGTGACAAAACCAAACAACCGATCGATTGTTTTACGAAAATTTTTATTGTGTTTGTATATATGTACGCAACCAAAACCAGAGAAAAAAGCACATCATAGTGAGATTTTTATAAGAGCAATACACATAAAATGCCCTAAAAGAATAAAGCAATTCCTAATAATTATGGGGTGACTTCGACCATACCTAAGCAATTTTTCCTTTTTAAAATGGCTGCTACTTCAACTGTAACAAAACAAACCCAAACGCTAATATTAAAATTAACACTTTAAAAAACACCCATTGAAAATGGTGTTCCGGAAAATAATGTCTGCTGCATTAAATTGGCAACCATTTTAAAGTTCTTGCTGAAAGTCATTTTTTTATTTTTCTAGCTTCTTGATATAATGGTGATAACTGTGTAATATTAACCAGACTCCATTATTTTCTAAACAGAAGTATTAAATCATCATGGACCACTACTGGAATCCAACAGGTTTACCAATTAATTTGTATACTCTAAAGATGGGAAAATGAGACCCTGCTCCAGGCAGCCAGTGATCTCTCCAAGTATGTGTGTAACACGATTTGAGAAGCAAGAGATTAAAAGTAACAGATTTATTCAAATTTTCTTCAAACTGGATCTCAATTGGATCTTCGCCTTTTCAAGGATTTCAGTATTGATGACGAAGTCCTTTCAGTGGATGTTCAGAATGGTGCGGAAGCAGCGCTTGGAAGTTTGCTTTCACTTCTTCTTATTGGAAACTACCAGCGAACAGTGCCAAGCTGGAACGGTGACAGCGAGGTTCACAGGTCTTAGGTTTTACATCCGAGTCCTTCAAGTCTCAGGCTCAAAAATCTTCCTCAGAGGCATGGGAACAATTACGTTGGCGGGGGGGGGGTACTGGATGCTACAAGACGTATTCGTGGATCCCGGGTCTTGACACAATGAGTTTGTCCAGCATGACTTTCCACTAAGACATTGATTTTGACACTATCCCGTAGTGAGGCTCCCGTTCAAGTTTTTGGTGGTTTGTTTGGAGTTAGGAGTTACCTCTTAGTCAGCATTACTACTAAATCCGTTCTGGTCTGGGTTGGTAGTACACTGACAGGGTACTACCACCCCACTTATGGGTTAAATAAGCTCAGTGGAAAGGTATATATATATATATATATATTCATCAAGTCGCGCTGACACAGAGTTCCTCTCTTTCTCCATCCAGACCTATCATTCACCACGATCCTGATTGGTCTTCCAAACTGCATCTTGTGTCCATACAGAGCTGATGTAAATCTTTGCTGGCTGGCCAACGCTGACACGTTCATATGCCGGAGTTCATAAGAGAACGTCACTTATGAGTTCTTACTTGCTTCTCCAGCAGAGTGCCCCACATGTCTTATTCGTCTTACTTGAATGCTTTCTGAGATGGGAATTAAATGGCCCTACAGTTGTTGTTTTGCAGAGTATTTGTTGCTTCCAAGATTTGTTCAAAGCAGTGCGCAGCATTCTTGTGTAGTTCCCATCTAGCTTTTCTCTATGCATTTTGTTACCGTCCATGTGGCACATCCATATAGTAGTATGGACACAGTTACAGCTTGGAAGTAATCCCGTTTTATCTTATCAGATAGATCAGATTTCTATATGATCGATAACCTATCAATATCATTCCACGTGTTCGATATGCGTATGTGACACCACTCAGTTGATGAGATCTGGTTGCTAAGACATGTGAACTGATCCACTAATTTTAGAGGCTTACTACCTAGAGTGGAGATGACCCCTTTTTGTTTAAAACATAGTTCTCTAGCAAGGTCTTGATACTTATCTTTCTTTTCGCTTTCCTTCAGTTTTACACAATGGTCAGCCAGAACGACAAAGTCCACTATTCGGCTGGTTCTCTCTCTCTTTTTTTTTTTTTTTTTTTGACAATCAGTAGGTCTGGTCTTCTGGCTAAGATTAACTGATCCGTTTGTATATCAAAATTCTGGAGAATATTTTTGTGTCTAATTTTCCAGGACGGATTCTGGGTTGTAAATATACCATTTGCTGGTATGGTTAAATTTAAACTTCTTGCACCATTCCCAGTGTATCATCTTTCCCACCCAGTCGTATCTAGTCTTATACTCTTCAATATCTGTCAATATTTCTGAGATGAGGTATTACGTACATTATTTACATTTTTCTGACTATTGTCCTCATCTTTGTCGCCATGTTTATCACAACGTTTCGGCCGTTGTACGCTCCGGCCTGACACAAGTAAATGCAGTAAATTAGCGCATTCGTGGATCCTGAAGGTGGCTGGAATGTCTTATACTCTTTTTGCGCTAATTTACTGCATTTACTTATGTCATTGATCGTTTCGTCTCTATCACCACATAATCTACATTTGCTATTTTGTTGCGTCTTGTCTATTCTTGCTTTGATATTGTTAATCCTTACGGCGTTGTTCTGAGCTGCTATCAGAAGAGATTTAGTTTCTCTTTCTTGGCCATGTCCAAGTTTTCTCATGTGAGATTTCGCTTGAAATATCCCCACAGTTGTTTTTCTTCCTATTTTTATTTCCTAGTTATTTTTGTTCTGTTGATTCTTGTATTGTCTATATCATTTCTGGTAGCTATAATCAGTCTTCCTCCGCGGTTTTCTGTGTAGTTTTCTAGTCGTTGTATCGATGCATCGACGCTATCTTGAATGCTGGCGAATCCTCTTCCTCCTTCTTTTTTTAACGCATACAATCTGTCAGCGTCATCTCTGAGATGTAAGGCCTTGTAAATTGTCATGAGTTTTTTTGTTGAAGTTCTTCTCTGGTCCACTTTAAGAATGGTCCCAAGTATCTTACAAAGGAACAGCCCAGGTATTTATCCCTTTGATGAGATTTCTGCTATGTAGTTTGTTTTCGAGTGATTTTCTCGTTCTTCTGAAGTATTCATTTTTATTTTTTCATTCATCTCCGCATGTTTGATGGTGTCTGCTTCCAACATTCCTAAATACTTGTAAGTTTCCTTTTCTCCAAGTGTTCTAATTTTTTCTTGATTTATAAGTTCTATTCCTTCCGTCATTTGTCGTTTTCCGCTTTTCATTATTAGCATGACACATTTTCTATGCCAAATGCCATCTCGACATCGTTACTGTGTATCCTCACTACAATTCTTTTTCATTTTTGGCAAACAGTTTAATGTCGTCCATGTACATTTGGTCGTTGATTTTTTTTCCTGCGGTTTATGAAGTTTGTAACCACCTGTGCATTTCTTAAGTATATGGTTGAGTGGCGACATCGTTATTACAAATGATAATAGTGATAGCACATCTTGTTGAGATCCCTCCCAAGATTTTCACCTCAGTTAAGTTTTTTCCTCCATCTGTTAATTCGACTCTCCAGTTTTCCATGGTATTTTCGATAAACTTTATAACTTCGCTGGATGCTTTGTACATTTCAAGACAGTCTATTATCCAGCGTTGCGGGACATATCATATGCCTTTTTATTGGGATAAAATAATCTACTATACTGAAGAAACTGTTGAAATAAACGGTAAAATTTGAAACGTTACTGATACGAATTAATTAAAGTAACTTAAAAATTTATGTTGATAATGAATAAAAAATAACTAGATAAATACATTCATATATAAAGTCGTTGATAGTTTATTTATCTTAGCAAGTTTTGGAATCACTAATTTTAATATTTTAATGTACTATAAAGACGTATACTGTAACTGTTGTGAAATTACTTGCAAAAATTTGAAAGAAAAACAAAAGAAAATGTAGATAGTGATGTACAAATGCTAAGTATCACTCATTATATAATCTTAAAAAAATAAGATAAGATAAAATAAAATAAATAGATAAATAAAATGAAAATAAATAAATAAGTAAAAAGCTGTGTCTGCCGTGCTAAGTCTACAAGGTGAAGACACGCTTACTAAAATTATATTTCTAAACAAAGTAATTTCTAATAAAATCGTAAATAGCCAACATAAATTTGTACATAATTCAAACATGTGTAACCTAAATATAATTAGATAGATGAACTGGGAATAAGATACAAGAATAAGTAAATACATAGATAAATAAATCTACGGTAAAAAAAAACATCACTTTCTTGGAGCGATGAAAATACGTCCGTTTACTCCTGTTGCCAGAATTTAAATTTCGGAATGTAAATATCTGAGTAACCACAAAATCTCGGCAAATAAAACCAAACAGACTTAATATTGACAAAATAAGATTTATTTATGAAGCTTTTAATGAGAAATTCAAAAGTATGTGGATTTCATGAACAATTTCACATCAATATGTGTACCGCCTGTGACAGCCATTTCAAAATGAATTATATAAATTTTTCTGAAACACTGTATAATGATAGTTAAATTTAAAAGAAAATCAACTGAAAAAGCCACCTGAAAAATAATTTTTGTTAATGGTTATAGTTAGTTTGTTCAAGAGCAATGTTCAAAGTATTGAATCTGTGACTAATAACGTGACTGCTTGTAACGTCTTGGGTTAATTAAAATGCTACATATGTAAATAAAAAGCAAATAGTCTGCTAAGTGCAATTAACGGTTTAAATAAATGTTGTCAAGGAAACACTTTCCAAGTCTTTTGTTCTTTATTACAACTTCAAGAAAACAAATACAGAGTTTTGCTATAGGTCATGTCAATATTATATTTGCTGATGTAAAACTTATGTTTTTAAGGATGTGTAAGTTCACATTTAGGTTGTCAGTTATGTTGGACGTCAAGAAAGATTTTAAGATCTGTGATGATCTTCACAAGAAAGTTTCTAATTGCACAAAATAAGGTAAATTTCCTAGTTAGGCTTTGTAATTTTATTTTTTTAAATTTTCCAAGTAAATACTTCATGGATATTTATAGTAAACCTTTAGAGAAAATTATTCTTCATATTAGACAACTAAAATAAATAAGTGATTTATGAAAGGAATGAGATTATTTATTGTTAAATAGTTTATTATAGTAAAGTAAGAAAACCAAGAGATTTGATTTCTTCATTAGGACCTGTCAAAGTATAAAAGAGAGGAAACAAGTAATAACTAGAAATAGAATCTACATCCTGAATTTAACCAAGAAGAGGAAAACCATTTTCCTGTTTGTAGTTATTGTTACTAGAAAATAATCATTATGGGAAAACACCACCATCATCATCACCATCACCATCAGTAAAGAATCTTCATCATTATTATGGGAAAAGCCACATCTTCATTATGATAAAAGCATCAACGTCGTTGTAAATAAAGCACATCATCTTGTGTAAAACATCTTAATTTTCATAAAAAAGCATCATCATAAAAAGAAAAATGGTCATTAGCAACATTATCAGTGATTATTACCATTATCAGTATTGTAAATAAAGTAAATCATCATTATCCTCATTATAATGAAAGCATCATGAATGTAAATGAATCATTAAAATCATCATTTCCTTATGCATAATAATTTAGCTACAAAATAGTTAAGATATGAATTGAAAAGGGATTATGAATTTTAAAAGAGAAAATTTCAGTCAATAAGTAAATACTAAATCTCCAACTATTATAAATTACTTATTATCCTGGCATTGCCAAAAATGAATGATTTGTGTGCATGAGTTAAGTGTGAGTTTAGGGATATGATGGTAATGAATTAGAAAGAATTTAATTATACAAACCCAACATATTTTCTTAATTTAGAAAAATAGTTTTGTGAATATTCCCTTTTAATAAAAAGCACATGCACACACACGCACGCACACAGAATTTATTTTGATATTGAAACAAATAGGAAATTACAATTGTTTTGCTTGGAGATTCAAGTAATATAAGATGTGGGGGGTATTATTTACATTGGCGTTAACAATCTAAAGAAAATTCTCTGTTTAGGGTGAGAATTTTAAAAGCAATTTACAAATGGTGGAATGAATATTTTACATTATACTTCCCTTACCTAAAGAGCACACACACACACACACACACACACACACACACACACACACACACACACACACACACACACACATATATATATATATATATATATATATATATATATATATATATATATATATCAGAAAATGGTAAGAAATATGACTTAAAAATTTGATGTTAAAATTGTTTTATTTCCTGTGTAACATTTCGCTCTTTATCATAGCAGTATTTTCAAACACAACTAGAAAGGTTTCAGAATGTTGGACACATTCACAGCGTTAGTATTGCTGTGAATGTGTCGTGAAATCATCTAAATATGTTGTGACATTGAGAGTTTAAAAGATCTTTTGTAAGTGAAATTTCTTAAACTGAAAATTTTGAATTTGTATTATTATGAAGCCTATTTGATATTGTTGTTCTATTTACCGTGTTCTGTATAGTGGACATGTTGATAAAGAATTTTTTAAAAGATATTTTAAACCTGAAAAATGTTGTTACTAAAAATGTTTGTTGCTATAAAATCTAGTTGGATATATCAATAAAATTATCTAACCTATATCTATTGCAAGTTTATTTTGTTTTAGAACTATTTTAGCAAGATTAAGCAATATCTTATAGAAGCATAATCTTTACCTATTGGATTCAATATGGGATAATGGTTATTAATTCGATTATTTTTCTATGCATTTATCAAGTTTATATGGTATCATTTGAGCCTTTTTAAGTTGCTAAAGTTGAAGGAATGCGGTAGTCGCACATCTTCATGATAAAGACCATTCAGATAGATAGATAGAAAGATAGATAGAGGGGAGGAGAAAGAAATATAATGAAACTACAATTGATATTCTAAGATTGACCCGAAATTTGCTGACTTCAGTTGTTTCCTAACTTGTAGAACAACGTGATATATTGTGTTAAATCACCAAGTAATGACAAAAGATGGTTTACGTTTAATGTAGTTAAATATTTCAAAGGTCTAAACTATTTTGTTAAGGATGTACGGCTAATAAAAGTATGCTTATTGTCAGTTGGCAGGCCAAGTTAAAATTTCAGCCAAGACTGTTTGAGTTTACTAGCTATGATTAAAATGGTCGGGCAGATTGGGCTTTCTAGCCTTGGTAGGAAACCAGTCTAGAAGAACAATTTAAAATTTGAAGCTAACAGGGGGTAATAAATGCTTGAGAGAATAAGAGATTACTTTATTTTCTTGGTAGAAGTGGTTAGATGAAAGAAATAACTTTTTTGTTGATTCCTTATTGAAAGATGACTACAAAGGAAAGCAGAAAAATTGATAAGTTGGTTTGGTTTGTTTAACAGCAAATCAACTTATAAGTTATTTTATGCTAAAATTTGATTCATTCGTAAATGTTTGAGTTAATAACTATTCATAACCATATCTTCAATATTCTATTGCATTTTTTGATTTAACTTTGTAGAGAAGAGGAAAATCTCGTATTTTGTTTTGACGCGCTATTTAATTCAACACTGAATTTCACCCAATCAGGATGACATATCCTATTCAGCCCGGACCTTCATTCCCGGCTAGCAAAACGGGTGAGCGGCCAAACACACTCTCTTCAGCTTGAGACAGCGACCGGAGCAGTCGTGTCTCTGGTCGCCCCTGCTTAGCGATGCTTTTTAGCTAAACAAGCCACCCAGTGGGGACATCTCACTGTGGCTTTAACCCTAGCAGCAGCAACATGGACACTCAACGAGGGAACCATCTAATTTATGGATTCTTTGCGTCTAATATATTTTAGACCAAGGAATCCCAGTTGAATATGAATTAGATACGTTCAGCATGCCTTCCACAAGCACCACAAAAACTTACTATGTCGATCCGAGCGCCACTTCGCTCTCGACACACTAGCCCCCATTTCACCTCTGGTCCACATTAATGGAGATAACGCCTACTCTCCCCAAATACCAGACACACAAAACTACACGGTGACCTTGAATACTTCCCCCACACGTCCAACGACACGCTGCCATCTCAACATCCCGCTAAGCTATCGCGTCTCCAAAACCAACAAGCCTAACCACCACGAGTCTTGCAGCATCAAGAACAAACCGCCTCAAAGCTGCAAATAAAAACTTTCGTTGTTGTGTGTTGTTAAAGCAAAGTCTCGTAATTCATTTGTGTGCCCAAAAACAATAGTGTAATTCTTCAAAACCGCTATAACTTGTTGTACATAACTATTTGTTTGCACATAGTTACATAATACAAACTATTCCCATTTAAAATAATGATTTATGCACATTTATATAAAGTAACTTTTACTATTTAATAATAATCGTGTTTGCATACAATTATGTGGTTTTAAACAACTAATAATAATAATTCTGAGTAAACAATTATAGTTTCAAATAACTATTCTTAATATAGATAATTTGCATGTTGATGTATTCGAACAGATCTTTTTGAACCATGGGTGGAACCTTAACAAGAACTATCAATCCGGATCAGAGTGAACCTGTTGCGGAGCCGATAAGCACGTTGATCCCGCAAATGATTTAATTTAAGCGAGCGAGTAATTACAGCCAAAGACAATGAAGGAAACAAAGGCGAGCTAACAAATGTAACAAGGATGACAATTTATTGGCGTATTTACAAGTACGTAAAGTTCGTGGTAGTTGTATTTGTGTCTTCAGCTAGATGGGTGATGTCGGTAGCAGGTATGGTCGAGTCGAGTCGAAGCAGCTAGACGATCGTTGCTGGTAGCTGATGTCGGTCGAGTCGTAGAATGCAGCTGGACGATCGTTGCGGGTAGCTGATGTTGGTCGAGTCGTAGAAGTGCAGTTGGATGATTGTTGCGGGTAGCTGATGTTGGTCGAGGTTGGTAAATCAATGTCCCGGTTTTTGACAGTGCGTTGGGTTAACCGGGGTGGGGTATCGATGTTGTTGCTAGCCCGTACAGCGAGTCGTACGTGGACTGGATGCTGCATTACTGGAGCGTCGTGGTCGAAGTTGGCGTTGGCAGCTTTTGGTCGCGTAGAGTCGAGCGAGCGGGGTGACTAAGACTTAACCGTGTCTTAGTACTACAGACCAAGTGAACGGATAAGGAAACCATGACTAAGGTTTGCCAGGCCTTAGCACATATGAAGTCGAGCGAGCGAATTGGTGAAGCTAGGGCTTTGTCGTGCCCCTAGCTGTGCAGACGTATCGGAGACTATAGCTATGGCTTTGCCGTGCCAAAGCTGTGCGGACGTATCAAGACGGTAGCTAAGGCTTCGCCGTGCCAAAGCTGTGTGGACATATCAGAGACTGCAGCAAAGGCTTTGACGTGCCAAAGCTCTACACTATCGAGCGAATAGGCCAGGAGGCCGCAGCTAAGATTGGCGGTATCTTAGCACTGCGCAGATAGGGAAGCGGTAGCTAAAGGCTAACTCGTGCCTTTAGCGCTGCGCAGCCAAACGGACGAACGGACAGCGAAACCGACCGAATGGTTAAAACCGGATGGTCTTGGAGTCCTCTTCGTATTTGCCCCTGGGCCGTCTACTTCGACGAGTCTGTAAGGACCCTCAGAGATACTCCAACCAGCAGGAGGAGACCTCTCATGGTCCTTAAAAGGACCTTTTTTGCATATCTATGTGATGCAAAGGCGAATGTAACCATGAGATGTATGATTCAGCCTTGACTGAGCTTCGTCTTAAAAAGTGTGCCTTTATTTGCCAATGTCTCCCACCAGGCAAGGCTTGACACAAGGTCAAAAGCCCGAAGGCTGATTAAAGTGGGGATAAAGTAGATGGGAAGGTCGGGAACGAGCCGAGACTCAAACCATGCTGGTCTATGTTGCTCATCGGCTCACTCGGTGCAATGTGAGCCTGATGAGCCAAGTAGTTTCACGAACCCAAATGTGGGTCCGGGCACGTATGCCGGGTTATGGCTTAAACTAGACAGCAAGGTCTAGTGCCATACATAGGGTACAAAAGGAGTCAATATTGCAGCTCGCCCACCCGGAGGTAGCCCAGCCGAAACTGGGAGCCTTGCGGCCTCTAGACTGCATTCGCTTTCGGAGCCACGCTCTGAACCGAAGTCTAGAACAGGCTCCGGGTGCTTTTCTAGTCGACAATTTTGCAAATTCTCTTTTTTTTTTTTTTGTTGTTGATTATTATGAGATCTGGTCTTCTGGCCGGGATTAGGTGATCTTTTTGTATGTTAAAGTCCCATAGGAGTTTATGTGTGTCATTTCCTAGGACAGGTGCTGGGTTGTGCATATACCATTTGTTAGTATGGTCAAATCTAAATTTCTTGCACATTTCCCAGTGCATCACCTTGCCCACCCAGTCGTGTCTCACCTTATACTCCTTCTGTGCTAATTTTCTGCATTCGCTTATTATGTGATTGATCGTTTCGTCTCTGTCATCACATAGCCTACATTTACTGTTTTGTTGCGTCTTATCTATTCTCGCTTTGATACGATTGGTCCTTATGGCGATGTCCTGTGCTGCTATTAGGAGAAATTCCGTTTCTCTCTTAAGGTTTCTTTTTCTTAGCCAAATCCAGGTTTTCTGGTGTGAAATGTTTATTAGTCGTTTAAAGCGGCCATAGAGTTGTTTTTCTTCCCATTTTTGTTTCCTAGATGTTGTCATTCTATCGTCTATCGTGTTGTCCGTATCGTTTCTGATTGCTGTAATCAGTCCTCGTTCGTGTTTTTCTGTGTATCGATGTGTCAACGCTGTCTTCGATGCTGGCAAGTCCTCTCCCCCCCCTCTTTTCTAGATACATATAGTCTGTCAACGTCGTCTCTGGGATGTAATGCCTTATGCATGGTCATTAGTTTTCTTGTTCTTTGATCCATTTGTTTAAGTTCATCTCTGGTCCTTTTGAAAAAGGGTTCGGAATATCTAACGAGGGGCACAGCGCAAGTATTTATCTTCTATTTCTTTTTTTCACTTTTTGCAAAAATATCTTTTTGGGGTAAGAACAAACAAAAAACAAAACAATGGTCTATATTGCATTTAAAAGTCATCATCATCATCATCATCATCATCATGTCGTACCATCAGCACGGATAACCCTGACCCCCTCTCACTACCCCTCCCTATCGTCCATCGCTTCCAGCAGGTCCTTAGGGCTACATCCCGTATCGTCACAAAGCTGCTGTATGTAGGTTCGAGCTGGTCGCCTTGCCTTTGCTCGGCCATATGAATTGGGTCCACAAGAGTACCTCACTTATGAGCTCGTCCCTACTTCTCCAGCAGTGTCCCACATGGCTGGTTCGTCTAATTTTTGATAGTTTTCGTGATGGGTGGTAGGTACAGCTGCTGCTTTGTGGGACGTTGCCTCCTGGACTTGTTCAATTTTGCTCGCAGCATTCTTATGTAGTTGCCGTCAAGCTTTTCCTCCATCCGTTTAGTTAGCGTCCATGTAGTGCATCCATAGAGCAGTATCGACTGACCGCTGCTTAGAAGAAACTGCATTTTATTTTATCGATCAGGTCTGACTTCCATATGACCGACATATGAATCGATAGCTGTCCACGCCTTTGCTATTCTCGTATTGATGTCTGTCTCGGTTGATGAGACACTGCTTCCTAGGAAGGTGCACTTGTCAACTGGTTTCAGAGGACTACTGTTTAATGTGGAGATGTCGCCTGTTTGATTAAAGCACATATATTCCGTTTTGTGTTCATTGACATGGAGGCCAATGCCTACAGCAGCTCGTTCCAGACTTGTTGCAGACTATGTAGCAGGGTGTATTTGCCAAAAGCGCTATGTCATCAGCGTAGTCGGCGTCGGTAATTGTTTTTGCGAGGAACCTTCTGCTTCTTTCCTTTGTTAACTTGAAACTGTTTTCTTTAATTTCATCAATAGATGTTCTAAGCACGTTGTCTAGACAGATGATGAAGAGGTATGGGGCTAGTGTGTCTCCTTGCAGTACACCTGCTACAATGTCGATGTAGTCTGTGTCTCCATCCAGAGAACGGATTTTTACCTGGGTGTTTCTATAGAGAATCATTATGGCTGCGACGGTTTCTTTTGGTAGGCCGTAAGCGAGTAGAATTTGCTCCATCTTTTCTCTGTGAATGGAGTCAAAGGCCTTAGTAAAGTCGACAAATGATATGGTTGCCTGTAGGTTTTTTGCCCGTACACCTTCAAGAATTCTACGGATAGTCAAAATTTGTGATGTCGTGGATCTATTTCTCCAGAAGCCATTTTGGTTCTTCCTAAGTATGTTGTCAATTTTGGGTTCTATGCGGTTGCGTAGTAAGGCATTGTATATTTTGGCTGCTATGGATGTAAGAATTATACCTCGGTAGTTCTTGGCTAATCCGAGGTCGCTCTTTTTAGGGAAAGGGAGGATGCATCCCTTCATCCATCTGTCTATCGGGTTTTGATTATATACGGCGTTACAGTGTCGGAGCAGTATATCGTCGAATTGCCTGGTCTTCCATGGTCTCTAATTCAATTACTTTTTTCTGTGTCTGCTTCAGAAACGTTCTTAAATAATGCCAGGTTTTATAACTATTTTAAATAATTGTATAGATTCGAATGGGTCTACGTACCCCCCCCCCAAAAAAAAACCACATATGAAGTGCAAAAACACGCTTGCTTAAATAAAAACTCAACGAAAAATTATTGGTGACATTAGAGTTATTTTTCTTATTAGTTCGTATTTGAAACATATATTTATATCAAGGATATTTTATACAGATTTCATAAAATCAAATAAAAGAGGTAGCTGATTGATTTCAAAATTATTTGTACAATTTTTTTACAAAATTCATTGAAAATTTATCAAAATTCAATAATTACAGCCATCTTATTAATGACTAATATTTTATTTCTTATTTAAAATATAAACTATAAATAAATTAGGATTATAAAATTATTTACTAAAAACTTCATATATTATTTTTTCGCGCGGAATTTTTGTGGTAAAAGAGGAGGTTTTACGGCGTGAAGTTTTCCAAATGGGATTAATTGATCTTAACTCATTTGGGGTTATTTTTTGTCAAGAAGTAAGGGAATCGCGTTTAAATTTACATATTTTGTGTTATTATTTTAGAGGGTTTTTTTTACACACGGTCCTATCAAATATGAATACTTTTTAAACAAATCTATTTGACCCACAGATAGGACCCTAACAGAGACTACCATTCTAGATCAGAGTGGCTCTTGGAGTAATTTCAATGAAGGGGTACTCCTCACTCCCCGGAGTTTTTTCTAGTGGAGTTTTGTTAAACATTCAAATATTAAAAAAAGAAAAACTATTTATGCTAATAAAATAAACAGTTGGGTTAAATACAAATATATAATATAAGAAACATTTATATCCAAGTATTTTAAAATGTTCTCCATTAGGAGTATTAGTGTGTGTGTTGGTGAGAGAGAGACAGACAGAGACAGAGTGAGAAAACAAATACAGAATTAGAATTGATATTCACTTGTTCTTTATGTGGATAAATCTTTGTTTTAATAAAAATTATAATTTATAACCATTTGTTGTAAATAATTAGTTCACAACAAAAATTGTAGAATAGACATTGCTTTGTCAAATGAGATAATTGATATGTATTTTTGACATCTGAGTGTCCAGGATATGATACTAAAATGTAACCAGATTTCAGAGTATGTATCCAGCTTTCCACCAAGCCAGAATGCGGCACAAGGCCATTTTATAATGGGGACTATGCACGTATTGCGACTCATGCTCGACAGGTGCAAAAAATACTTGGCCCGGTTGATATTACCCTAATGGGGTGCCTCAGATGCCGAGTAATAAACCCATTCCTGCAAAGAAGGTAAAGTCTGGGATGACGGCCTCCTGGGGCCGAGTTTACCAAGCAAATATAACCACCTGGCACGAATGTCTGGAGGTCGGCCCGAAGACCTGGGGGCCACCAGCGCTAAGCCTCCAGTTATGGAGTTCTGATAGTATGTGCAGTCACACCCTTCATTACCATTACTCACAAATTCTGTTTGACCCTGGGTATTAATACTAGTTAGGCTACCATCTATGGTTCAAATAGATCCGTTTGAAAATTATTACAATTTGATTGGAATACTTGAGACCAAATAACTATATACAAATAAATTATTATTATTATTATTATTATTATTATTATTATTATTATTATTATTATTATTATTATTATTATTATTAATAATAATAATAATAATAATAATAATAATAATAATAATAATAATAATAATAATAATAAAAAAAATAAATAAATAAAATAAAATAAAAATAAAAATTTAAAAAATTAAAAAAAAAAAAACAGGAATAGATACTTTAAACGATGTAAACTCTAAGTATTAGATGGGAATACATATCCGGGAGACGCGACTATAAATGTGTACAAATAATTAGTAATGTATTTTTGATAAATTAAAAAAAAAACACAGAAGAATTATTTTAAGAATTTTTTTTGTTAATGAATAAGAGAACATAAATCTAAATAGAATGAAAGTAGAAATCGTCCTAAAAATTTGGGGTTTTGAGTGCTTTTGGCTGTATCTCCAGTTATTTTTAAGAATGGTTCAATGTGTTAATTTACATTATCTCAAGCTATTTAATGACTTTTGTCAATTTGAGGCTGTCTATGGGAAAACAGATATAATTTCATAAATTTGTTTTTTAAAAAGTTTTTTCTTTTATAATTTTTTTAAATGTTATATCTTATAAAATGTTTATCTTTTTTTAATGTTATATCTTGTAAAATGTTATATTCTTTAATGTTTTTTCTTACAAAATATTATATCCTTCTTTTAAAATGCTATATCTTATAAAATGTTATATGGGTAAAAAAAAGTGTTATATCTTACAGTTTTTAAGATAAACGTGAGATTTCCACAGGTACTGATACTAGACTCACTACAAGTCAGAAGTACCGGCACCAACACTTTAAAGTGCACAGATATTACACTTTGATCCTAAGAAATACACATGCTGATCCATGTGTAAATAATCCTGTCAGAAATGACAGACATTATTTTTTTAAATTAATTAAAATTTATGGCATGAATAAGCATATAATTTTTTAAATAAATAGTTCCATTATTTGTAGATATTTTTACTCAAATTTGAATTGGTGCAGGATTTTATGACCATCCTGTCTGTTTCTTTTGACCCCCACTTCCACCTCGGGGCGCACTACGCCTGTACCTAAAGTGGTATGACTGTTCATTTTGAAATAGTGTTTAATGACATCAAACACCATCTGACACTAATCAAGTCAATATCTGTTTAAGGGTGAGGAGGATAAAAATTAAGTATGGCACACTCTATGAACAAACCGACTGTTGTGGACTGGTGGTATATTTTCATAATCTTTTACTCATCCCCTACACTTCAAACCCCACACAATTCTTTTTTCTTTTCTTTTTTTTTTTTTTAACTATGCGTATCTTGTGCTTAGGTCATGTTTGATTTGAATAAAAACATTTCATATCTTAAAAGAGATTAAATTTAAGATTTCAAATTTCTCGAAGCTGAAGAAAAAGTGGCGGGTTACACAGAGAAATGTGTTGTGAAATAATTCAACTGAATTAATGTCGGACCCTATTTACATGGGATAGTGATAACCATTTACAACTTGTGTTGACAAAGATAGGAGAAAAAAGCGTAAAATATTTTCTTGATCTGGAATTCTAAGATGAATTAAGTGTTGTTACAATCTGATGAATTATTTGACCCATCATTCTTTCAACAACATTTCGACCGGTTGGCTTTTCAGCCTTCAGACGTATTATAAATACAAATACTTCTTACGGTTATTTAGCTTGGAAATATTGAAAAGAATATATAAATGTCCATGAAGGGCTGACTCTATACTCACCAGAGCTCCAAAACTGGGGCCTCACCATCAGATGCAGTTTAGTATCATACAAAGGACACTCCAATTTTTATTTTTATTCATTTTCATTTTATTTTTTTAATCTTATTTATTTATTTATTTATTTGTTTTTACTTGTTTTTTGTTTTTTTAAGAGAAGTCTCATCCCTTTGCAAGTGATTGTGGAAATTAAGAAAAAAAGAGATTTAAAAAAGCAAAATAAATTCAAAAGTGTCAGTTTCCTGAGAGGCCTCTGACAGGAAGCGAAATCTGCACATGCTTGAAAAGATGGGCTTCGTGGCGCCAAAAGATAAATTCTCTCAGTAAGCAATTATGACTGCTATTGATAGGGCCTTTTTTTCCCTCGGCTGCTAGCAAAGTAGCACACATACTCGCCCAGTCCCGGGCTTAGCAGCAGGTTGTGTCTCCGGTTAGAATCGGCTTCTGCTAAACATACTACGCTGAAAACATCTACTGGACACACGATAAACTTCAAACGTATAACTCACAGAAAATAACTCTAATATATTTCAACGCCTTATCTGGGAGACTTGACTATTTCTACAGGTTCATGAAAACGTTTTCACCACGGAAGAGTCGTAAACCCCTAAAGTTTGAGTATAAAAGTATCCTTTTCTTTCTTTCCGTCCTTAATCCCTTTACAGCTTCAACACAAATAAGAAGACAAGTAGATGGGGCAAGAACAAGAAAAAAAAGAGTCTGATACGAAATTCAGAATCATCACAACAGAACCCAACAATTTACGACAACCTATACCACAAATAAAACCTCCTTGTTCCCCATAAGATATAGCCAGCGACAGGGTAAACAAATGCAAAATAAACAATAAGTATCAATTTTATAACTATATTACAATTTTAAAAAAAATGGGAGCGAAGATATTTACAGAATACAAATCTCTAACATGTACAAACATTACATGTGCAAAAAATTAATTAATTAATTAAAAACTAGAAAAATAGTCCAGTTATGTGTATAGAAACGAACATATACTACTTGTCCAGAATATCCCACGAGGAAATGTCTGCAGTAATGTATTTTTAAAAAAAGACATAGAAATGTAATTATTTACATTCACTATCCAATATCTTTTTTTTTTTTTTTTTTTTTTTTTTTACCAAGCATTTACATTTAAACTAGCAACAATTCGCTACAGTTTTCTGTTCTTTAGTCTTTACCTCCTACGATTAAGAAGATGGCAACTTATGGTTTTTTCCGATTTATAATTTTGGAGACTAAAATATAAAATATATACTAAAATAAAGGAAATGATTGAAATTTATTCTTATCTAGATGGTGAATGTATTACATTTCAAAGTTTTTGTTTTTGTTTTTTGGGTTCCTTTTTTTTCTTTTCTTTTCATTTTTATACATTACTACAGACATTTCATCAGCGGGCTATTCTGGACTAGTACTGAAAATTTTGTCATTTGGTCATTACCATATAGTTAATTTTTTTTTTTTTTTCATGATATGTCTGTAATGTAGAAATAGCATTTTAGAAGCAGAACTGTTTAGCTTTTAGAATATATAACAATGTTCATTATGTTTGTTTTGAGCCTCAGTATGGAAGCAAAGAAAAGTTGCTTTAGTTAAATGTCGATACTGTTTAAGAAAACTGTTTTTTTATTACTATTTTATGGGACAGGTTGACCACAGTCTCTCCAAGGGGAAGAGGGGGTTACAAGAGGGAGTTCAAACACGTAATCACGACATGGCAGCTTCAAAAAAAAGAAAATTTTCCAGCGTCTTTTTTTAATATTAATCTGTTTGCATAGTAATTGTGACGCTACACCATCTGCAAGATTGAAAAGTAAATCTGAAGAAAATGCAAGTAATCAACTATCGTATTTGGGGCACAACTATCGTATTTGGGCACAAAGTATTTTGGCACAATCGTATTTGGGCACAAAGTATTTTGGGCACAACTATCGTATTTGGGCACAAAGTATCCAACATTTTGAATATCTCAAAGACCGATTGCACGGCCTCAATGTTTGTTCGCATACAATAACAGAGGTCCTTATTACATATACATGAACAGACACTTCACCATATCTGCATGATACACCGATCACTGAGATTAGGTATATATTTTTTTTATCTTTGTCCAATGTTTACCTGGTTTCTTATTGAAAATTATCCTTAATTTACTGAACAAATAAAACTGATTACTTATCATGTTCTGCGGTGTCAATTATTTTTTCCAAGTTAAAATGCATAAATAAAGTTTTTTAATTATATTTTGGAAATTATGTACAAAGTTCTTCAAACTGCTCTGTCGGTGGGATTTAGAAGACATTACCTTTCCTGCTGAAGAATGAAATCCATCACCCCAAAAAGGAATGTCCTGATATGACAATAAATGGTAGTCGGGGGTGAGGTTCCAGTTCTAGAGCTCAGGTGGGTGTAGAATCACTTCTTCATTGTCATTATTCCAAAGTCTGCTCTGACCTGGAGTATTTGTAGAGGTTAGGGTTCCATCAAATTTGATTTGTTGAAAAATTATTCGTATTCGATAGAACCGTGAGCAAAAAAAAGCCTCAAGTAAAAATTACACAAATATAAATATGAACGCAATTCCCTAACCTCTAGACATAAAATAACCCCAGATGGGTTGACATGTCGTTAAAATCTATCAATCAAAGTTCGCTAAAATCTTTTATGGCTTCTAAAGTGTCCCCGAGCAAGAAATATCTGTAAACTACGAGACTAATCTATCCAACTTGCTTTCATTTAGAGATGGATAAATACAAGTAAAATTCAACAAATAAAAGAGACAGAGAGGGCATTAATAATAATTGTATCAAGTCATTATTAAATAAAACCTTTAAAATAGAAATGGATTTCAATGAGAAATTCAAGGGTCATTAAGTAAAGCACTGGACAAATGAGTATTATGCTTCTCAGAATAGCATGACTCTCATAAAATCTGACCGAATTGATATCAAAAGCAAAAGCAATTTCTACTTATTCTTTTATATCATGGTGATTATAAATAAATCAGCAAATTGGACTCTCAATAAAAATGGCATCACACTCTAAGACCTTTACTAATGAATGGTCAGCTCTGTGTTCCTTCCACCAAATTGGATATTTTTATTAAAACTATCTAAAAACAGTATTCAAAATGATCGTATAATCACTTTAGATTTAAAAAAAAATTATATTCGCAAATAGTGAATAAGTACAACTACTGATGCAATGGCTTTAGATACCTCACGTGTAATGATTTGTGGCCTAGGCAAGTAGATCATTATTAGTGAGCTCGATTCTCACTGGGTGTCTCATATTTCTCGCTTTGTGTCAAAACAAAGTTATACTTAGTAAATGACTACGGATAGTATGATTTGTGTTCGTGCGTACATGTGTGTAGAGAATAAGTGCTTCAAAGAATCTACGAAAACAATTTTTTAGATAAAATGTCATTTTTATTTTCTTTTTGATGTGAATTCATTTAACTGTCTTTCATTTTATTTCAACCAGATGTAAAGAAAAATGAAATAATTATGTAAAGTGAAATCTTAAACAATACTTTAGAATGTAGAACATTAGTCTGAACAATGGGAAAAACATAAAACTAAATTGAGGACATAAACAAAAAGGAAGAAAAAATATTACATAATTTCTATTAAAGTTATACATTAGAAATCCAGGGAGAAACATCTTATCCATTGAAGTTGATAAATACAGGATCCATTAGAATGATCTCTTGGATTTAAAATTACCACTGCACAGATGGTAGTAGTGGTGACAGATGCGAGGTAAGTCTTTGAGCAATAGCAGTCATGCTATTTTGGTTACCATCATGTTGTGTAATGTTGAACATCGTGCTTTTTTGAAGTCATTTGATTATTTGGTGACATCCCGAGGCCAATTTGCTTACCTGATCCATCTTGGGATTACTTCCTCTGGTGATACCTAAAGGCTCAAATCTTCACACATGTAAGACAGACAACTGACAAACTGAAATATTCTATTTGTCAAGAAATCATAGCAATACGAGAGGCAATGACTAGTGATGCAATAGCAAAAACAAAATGGCGAATATTGTTCTTTCTTAATTTTGAGTTGGATCTATATTGCTTTTTATTTACATTTCTATCCTGAGAGATAATTCTGTTGGATCCTGTATTTTGTGATATTATTTAATCTATGTATTACTAAAATGCTCATTATGTCTGTATATACAGCGTGTCAACAAAAGGAAAAGTTTCACAAATGTATTTGTAATAGTTCATAGGTAATAGAGATATATATATAAATTTTTATCCAGGTCAGATTTAACCAACGCTAACTCCCAATTTAAAGACCTCTTGGAGTCAACATGTGGAGAAATCAAAGATCGTGGACGCCTAATTAACCACGTGACACATAAACCAGCTAGCTAAGAACAAAATACACCGACTTGCCCTACCTTATGTGGTGAAAGAAGAGAATATACATAGCTCTTCTAACCTCCGATTCTCTATCTTTGTCTTAAGATTTTGAAAGGGTAGCAATAGGGATGACAGTTAAGAGAAGTTCTTAGGTAGCAGTAGAGAAAGAGGCGATGGGAACATAGGTTGAAAAGTTTTCTTTCTTAACAAGTTTATCACATTTTTATTGCCTGTAAAATTGTACAATAATTATAATATCTCGGAAAGACAATTTTTTGTTGCACTTAAACTTCTTGCTTGCTGATTTGCTGTTTTATTTACTGATGTGACTTTCCGTTTTACTTAAGAATTATTGTTCGCCTACCTCCCAATACGGACTCGGGGGCATTCACGCTGACAAACACGAGGTTAAGTTCTAAACCCAACCGTACAACATACCTAAAGAAAAAAAAAAGTTAAGATATTAACACTCATACGCTTTTGTAGAGAAACACTTGAAATTTATTATTACAACCCATAGTAAATTTCTTTCCGGAAATTAGATGTTCCATAAATCCATTTTCGATTCACAATGTAATAGAATTTCTATGGTTTTGTCCAGTTCACTTCGGCTTTACATAACTACAGGAATCATCCTCAACCATTTCTACAAACCTTTCAAACAGTCTTTGGTGGAATTTGTAACTCCTGATCTGCCCTACTTGTAATTTCTGTAGGCTGTTTCGGTAAATAGCTCTAACAAACATTCCGATTGTTTTTCAGATACTGATCGCCTCACAAGATTTTTACCTTGACGCAAACATCCTGTCGTTACAATTTTTTTTCTACCAATTGTAAATAGATTGTCTAGTCGGTTGTAATTTTCAAAATGTGTTCTAAAATGCAGCAACAGAAGTTATTTTCTTCAATTCAAACACAAAAAAAGCCTCTGATCTGTTTTAGTTCTTGGTATCCTGACGGACAATGGAACACCTGATGCTGCAAAAAGTCTTCATAATACATTTTAAGAGTTTCTTTACAAAACTTGGCGTCGTGAATTAAATGTTGATTCTTTTAGAGTAAATTTTTAAAACTCTATTTCTTTTCTTTGGTTGATTCGGATTATTTCAGTATCTAGCAAATAGACTACATAACAGAAAATTTTGTTCTTTTATAAAGGGAAATATAAATGCAAGTTAGCAAACTCACCCTCTGTGGGCCCCTTGGCTTTTATTCATCCTGCCAAAATTTTATTCATGATTAGGTGTCTATATAGACAACTTTCAGAAGCCTTGGGTAAGAGAGTTTCATGGTTTAGAGTTTACCATATTTGCCATCCTATAAAAATCTATGGTTAACAAGGATTGAGGGACTACCATTTACTCCAGTTCACCCTAGCTTCATTGTAATCAGTTTTAAGTTTTTAGTTATCATAATAGCATTGCCTTGGACAAAGTGTAATGTTTGGATAGGATTTGTTTTGTTTTTTAATCGAAATGTGCATCTGATATGCCGGCAAACATAATTAAGAAACTTACAAATCATTTCTTACTGGCATTATTAACCAATTCATGTTCCCTGTCGTTGTAATAGATATTTAATGATATAAGATATACGAGAAGAAATCTGACAGCTTACAATTTTCTATTTACCCAACGTCAGAAAAGTATAATTGCAATTGTAAAGCTTATTTATTCACAAATTCACACAAATAGATATTGAAGATATTAAATTTAAATTCTATTAAGTAAAAATTATATGGAGGCATGGTTACTATCACAGAAAACGAACTCAATAAATCAAGTTCAAATTCTAGCCAAGGCTGTTTACATTTCCCTTCTGAATAATCCTCCCCAGAAAGGCATGGAACTATCTCTCCCTAGCTATGAATAGAAGTAGAGCAGACTGGGCTTTTTAGCTTTGGTAGGACAACCTTTCTTGGAGAGGGGAAATTCTAAATTCAAACCAAATTGTGCCTTTGTAAGAAGAGCAGTCATCAGGAAGAGCATCGTGTCTATAAAAATCACTTCTGTTTGGACAAGGTAAGTTAAATTCAAACAGAGCTGATGATGAAGCAAAAAACTACCACCCAAATAAATGAAGGTGGTCAAAAGTGGGTTTGTTTGTTTTCTAAGGGAAAATTATGAGTTCCACATAATGGAAAATGCATTCTGGGAAAGCAAGTTATGTTTACTATGACCACTTAAGACTAGTCATTTATTTATTTTGTTATGAGAAAAAAACATACAGAAGTCTTTGTTGTATAATTATTACCATTCTATTATTTTCAATTTCAATTTAGAAAATCATTAATATGAATGAAAAGGAAAACAACTTAGAACTTAAATATAGTACATTAAGACAAACCTGAAATGCAGTGTCATTAAGACTTACTCAATATTTAATGGCAGCAGTTATAAATCTAAAAAATTCTAATCTGCACCTACAACTGGAAGCAGGCCTGGGCAAAACTGTATAGAAGAGTGGAAGTTGCCCATGCAGCAAGTCTCCTCTCCAAACTACCAATGTAATCTAAGGGCCAAAATAGCTTTGCACCAGTGTCATCTCAGGAGCTGCCGGAACATCAAACTGCTTTAGGGACTCCAGCTCCAGGTTTTGAATTCAGAATTGTTCTTCTCTTAGACTAGTTGCCCACCAAGGCTACAGAGTTAAGTCTGCCCTACTATTTTACTTATAGCTGGAGTGGGAAGAGATGGATTCATGCTTAGTACAAAGTGGATGCAAATATGATTTTCTCAAGGGAGATAGTTGTTAAATGCTAATGGTGGAATTCTTCTTATTCATTTATTCATCTGTAATTTATTATAAGTGTGCCTTGATTGTAGGTTATCAAGGCTTTGATATTTTACCATTACAGTTTTTCATCGAAGAAGAAGAAGAAGAAGAAGAAGAAGAAGAAGAAGAAGAAGAAGAAGAAGCTAATGATTTTCCTTATTAAGGACTTTTTA
The DNA here is from genome assembly GCA_963585895.1 of Sepioteuthis lessoniana. Taxonomy (NCBI): domain Eukaryota; kingdom Metazoa; phylum Mollusca; class Cephalopoda; order Myopsida; family Loliginidae; genus Sepioteuthis; species Sepioteuthis lessoniana. The sequence goes on from OY757918.1 coordinate 60,941,191, forward strand.
TGTTAACAATGTATAAAGTAAAATCTATATTTTTTCAGATTAATCACTCTGTCAATCACCCTTATTGATAATTTTGACTTGTATTATCTTTCAACTCCAAAGTTCAATAAAATGCATCCGGAATTATGAAGATGAAGGATACTACTAAGTTATTAATGATAATGACCCAAAGAAAAAGTTTATAGAAAGGTATTGACAGCTCGAGGTAAATTCAAGACAGTTCTTGGGTGGGTGGGGATTCTATAAGGAAATTTTGCTGCAAACTTAAAACAATAGTTCAGAAGGGTAAGAAATTGTGTGAAGAGACTAATTCAATTAAAAAGCCAGAAAAGTTTTATCTATTCTCTTATGTTGAAGTTTGTGCATCTTTTTGAGACTGTTTGTCAAAGGATCACAGCCAAAATGAAAGTCACAGCAACCTAATTTTCGAATGGATATTGACTTAACCTTTGGCTCCAACACAGACTATTTGAGTTTGACCTCCAAGGTTATTTAAGGTCACAAAGTTATCAGGTGACAAATTAGGCCATTTCTGGCTAAACAAAGTGAACTGGAGACTTTGATATGGAGTACAAAAATGTTTCTTGGACCTCATAAATGATTGAACAGTGAAGGTTAGATCTGTGTTTTGAGGGAAATAATAACAATTTATTTCTGTGAATGGAATAAAGAGTTTGGATTCAAAATTACCAAGTTACCAACTATAACAGACACCTGAAGTTTGGAGGGTATAATAGTCAAAATGTTATTGCTTGTGGGGATTAAAAAGAAATCAAAAAAATTAAATGAATAAATGCAAAAAGTGGTGGTTTCCTGGGCACTTCTGGCAAGAGGCAAAGTTGGCACATGCCTAGGGGAAAGAGTACCCTGGCATTAAGGTGAGACTCTCTCTTAGTTACCTTGAGATACTCAACTGAATGAACCTTTTTCTCTGTTGCTAGGCAAAAGTGCTCATGTCAGCAAAGTCCTGAATTTAGCAGTGCATTATGTCTCTCCTACTTTAGCAGCCTCTGCTAAACATACCCACTGAACACATAAGGGAACCTCAAATTTGTAATTGCTGAAGATGATTCCCTAATATACTTCAAATGCTTTGACTTGGGGAGCTAACTATTTCTACTGTTTCAGAAAAACATTTCCACCACAGAATATTTGTAAACCTCAAAAATAAAATTTGAGTCTCAAAGTATCCTTGTCTTTTTCCTTCCATCCTTAATTCCATTATAGCTTTGACAGACAAAAAGAAGAAAGTGAATGGAGTAAGAAGAAGAAAAAGAGCCAGTTTACAAACCTCAGAATCTCCCAACAACATACCAACATTTTACCACCAGAAAAAAAAAAAACTTTCATTGAGCCCCATAAGCTATAATAACTACTAAGATAAGGACATTGGGCTGAGTATGTCAATGAATAATAGTGAAAAAAGTTTCTACCTTTCTGCAAAAGCAGAAACTATAAGGAAGATAGACATATATTTTGCATATCTCCAATCCTCTTGGGAAGACGTAGCCCAGTAGGTGATCATGTCCTCTGTAAGAGTACAGATGTAACTACCAGACACATCAGGTTAATTGGCCACACATTTACCATAGCTAGTTAATTTGGGATTGCTTGTGAGCAATGTGGACCAGTTGCTCAGTGGTAGAGTTTCAACTCTGCATTCTGTGGTTGCTAGTTTGATCTCCAGTTGGGGAGATCATAGTATACAGTCCTGAGTAGATCCAATAAGGTTAAAACAGCTGTCTAGTGGTTCTGTATGTTGCACACAGAGCTTGTCAGATTTTCTGGTCATAGTAATTCAATTTATGATTGATAAGGATGATTGTGTACAAAAAAGGCCCTGAGAATCAGAATTTTTCTTGATGTTTAAAATGCTTTTTTTTGTTATTTCTTTATTCTTAAAATCTTGCTGATATATATATATATATATATATATATATATATATATATATATATATATATATCAGAATTATTTCATCAAAATATTTTGTCTCTGAGCTTTTGAAAATATGGAAACTTCTTGGCTGATCTTCATATTACAAAGAATTTACTTATATACTAATAAATTTAAAATCTTATAAAATTGCAGGAATATAAAAATAATATACAGCCTTTTTACTTGAAGTGTTCATAAATAATTATTATTGGTTACGTGAAACCTCTTCATTATTCGTAAAAAAAAAACTGATTTCAGCATTAAAAGAACCAACCATCCAACAAAAAACTATTTAAATTAAAACTTTAAAAAAAGAACCCTTTTTCTGATGTGGTAAACTTTAATAAAAACATTTAAAAATTACTAAGAAGTATATTATTTCATGACAAAAGCAATAAAAAAATCTTTAGCTGTATATACTCATATATAAATCAATCTTCCATGTTGGCTAACCTTTGATATATGGTCATAGAATTATTAATTTATAAAATTAGTTTTGAAAGCCAAGCATTGCTCGTATTCTTTTTCATTATATTTTAATTTCAACCTTACAAATTTTATTACCCATGTTTAGGTTGATACAAATTTTTAGCCCAAAAATTAGATCTTCAAAATTTAACCCACACAATACTTTGGTTACATTGTGAAATAAGAACTGTAAGTCTAGATTGTAATTCTGAAAAAAAATAATTCAATCTCAAGTTCATTTGACATTTGTATTGTCAAAATGCATGTAAAATAATAGTGTTTTATATTTATGTATATGTTCACTTATCCAGATATATGCTATATTTATTCTTGTGCATAAATTAATCTTGTGTATTGATGAACCATTGAACAATAGATATAAAATCATTAGTCCTTCCAATCATATTTAAATTTCAACCTTTGAGAATAACTATTCCTGTATAATTTGACAAATAAGGTCTTCAAAATTTAACCTATACATGAGTGTATAAAGCACTCATTGGGAAAATAGATAAATAAAATTGTTTATCACTCATTTTTTAAGGGAAACAAAATAAATATAAGGTGATTTGAAAAAACTTGAATTCATATTTTTCTTATCAATGTAACTTCTTTTTCTTTATGAAAATGAAATTATAAAAAATATAAAAACAATTCAAACAACCCTACTTTAAGTGGGCATAGAAAACTCAAGAATAGACAATAGTACTCAAAACTAAAGTAGTCACTTCACTGATAATATCTTGACTTTTGAGTGTTAAGGACTATAAATTCAAAAGCAATCGTTTTATATAATTGGTATTATAAGTTGTGTATAATTTATTTAGCTCTGCCGCAACTATGTGTGTGCGTGTTGAACCCCATTAAAATTAAACAATTTCTAAACAATTATACACTTGCACACAAATGTACATACATGAGACTAAAAGCTATCAGATTTATTACATGTAATTGTACCTGTAAACTTACTGAAGTGTTTTATTATTATTATTATTATTATTATTATTATTATTTTGCTCCTTGAGAGTTTCTCACATCAACATAAGCCGATGATCTTTTATTATTATTGTTATTATTATTTACTCATGAGATTTTTTCCCATCAGATTTAGCTGATGGTTTTTCACAGGAGTTTGAGTGACAGCAAGCCTCTTCAGGTCTCCAGGACTCTTCTCAGTATTCTGGCCATTCTCAATAATGTTGTAGTTTAAATGGTCTCCACTTGTCTTCCAACTTCAAAGTCCTCCAGTCCTTTAATAATCCTTTAGTTACTGTACCAAAAGCACCAATCACAATCGGTATAATTGTCACCTTCATGTTCCATAGTTTTTTCAATTCCCTTGCAAGCTCAAAGTACTTTTCCTTCTTTTCACATTCTTTCAGTTTTATTCTGTGGTCAGCCGCAACAATAAAGTCCACAATTTTGCAAGTTGTTGATTATTATAACATTTGGTCTTCTGACCGGGATTAGGTGATCCATTTGTCTGTCGAAATCCCATAGGAGTTTATGTGTGTCATTTTCTAGGACAGATGGTAGGTTGTGCATTTACCATTTATTCGTATGGTCAAATTTAAATTTCTTGCACATCTCCCTGTGCATCACCTTGCCTACCCAGTCGTGTCTAATTTTATACTCCTTCTGTGCAAATTTGCTGCATTTGCTTATTATGTGATTAATGGTTTCATCTTTATCACCATATAATCTACATTTGCTATTTTGTTGTGTCTTATCTATTTTTGCTTTGATATGATTGGTTCTTATGGTATTGTTTTGTGCTGCTATTAAGAGATATTTTTAATGTATTGATGCGTCAATGCTGTCTTCAATGTTGGCAAGTCCTTCCTTTTCCTCCCTCCTTTCTTGATACATATAATCTGTTAACGTTGTCTTTGGAATGTAATGTCTTATGCATGCTCATAATTTTTCTTGTTCTTTGGTTCTTCACACCAGTTTTAATTGGTGGTCTTTCACTGGTGTCTTAGTGACTGCAAGTCTCCTCCTCAAGTCTCCAGAACTCTTCTGAGTACTCCAGCCAATCTAATGCAGTGGTTTGGATGGTCTTGATTCTTCCTCTAATTTCCAGTTCCTTTTTTTCCAAGCCTTTGGGGACCATTCCAAGTGTACCAACTACAATTGGTGTCACCATCACCCTCATCACAGCTTTTTAGCTCTATAGCAGGGTTCAAGTATTTGTCTATCTTTTTACTTTCTTTGACTTTCACTCAATGGTCTGCTGGAACAGCAAAATCTATAAGACGAGTTTTTTTTCTTGTTAATTAACACAAGGTCAGGTGTTCTGGCTAGGATTTGGTGACATGTTTGTATCTCCAAATCCCTGAGAAATTTATGAATCTTATTTTCTAGTATGGATTCTGGTTTATAGATATACCATGTGTTAGTATGGTCAAATTTCAGTCTCTTGCACAGTTCCCAATGGATCACTTTTCTCACTCAGTAATGCCTAATCTAGTATATTATTATTATTATTATTATTATTATTATTATTATTATTATTATTATTCCCTTAGAGTTTTTAACATCAGTGTTAGCTGATGGTTTTTCACTGGAGTTTGAGTGACAGCAAATCTCCTCAAGTCTCCAGGACTCGTCTCAGGATTCTGGCCATTCTTAGCAATGCTGTCGTTTGGATAGTCTTTACCCATCTGCCAACTTCCAAGTCCTCCAGGCCTTTTAATAATCCTTTAGTTATTGTGCCTAATGCACTAATCACAATTGGCACAATCGTTACTTTCATGTTCCACAGCTTTTTCAATTCTCTAGCAAGGTCGAGGTACTTATCCTTCTTTTCCCTTTCCTTCAGATTTATTCTGTGGTCCGCCAGGACAGCAAAGTCTAAAATTTTGCAGATTCTCTTTTTTTTGTTGATTATTATGAGGTCTGGTCTTCTGGCCGGGATTAGGTGATCCGTTTGTATGTTAAAGTCCCATAGGAGTTCATGTGAGTCATTTTCTAGGACAGGTGCCGGGTTGTGCATATACCATTTGTTTGTATGGTCAAATTGAAATTTCCTGCACATTTCCCAGTGGATCACCTTGCTGACCCAGTTGTGTCTTGCCTTATACTCCTTCTGTGCTGATTATTATTATTATTATTATTATTATTATTATTCAATTTGAATAATTTAAGGTCCTTAACCCAGAACTGATTATTGTCTTTATCTAACAGAATAGGAAATGTAAAATCTATTTCAATATATCATTCTAAAACACTTTCAAAAGAAAAACAAAAAAAACAAAACATTTATCTAATGTTGCTAAAAGTTTTTAAAAAATTCACGAAAAAGATTTTGCAAGTCAGAGAACAAACTGGGTATAGGGGAACAAAAGAAAAGATTTCTCTAATTCCTAGATTTTTCTTTTTTCATTAAATGTTAAAATTGAACAAAAAAGATTAAAGATCAAATTCAGAAGATACAAAGCGTAAACAAAAAATAATGAAATTGAAGTTTAAAACTTTTTAAAGTTTAAAAACTTAAGATTTAAATAAAGACATACACAGCTGAGCAATTTATATAATGAAGGTTGGTAAGCATCATTTTCTGCCCAACTAAATAGCAAAAGAAATGAGATTTCAATTTCTAAGTAAAAAAAAGTATTTTTTTACTTTTTAAAAAAAATTCTGTTTCACATCTAAATAATAGAATAATTTAATGTTCTTTTTTTTAGTTTTATTTTCTATCTTTTTAGTATTAACTAAGTTTAGCTTTGTCCTATGTTGGACCAGATTATATCATTTTTGTTGTATTCTCATTGATAAAGTCATCAAATTTGGAGAAATGTTCGAAACTGATTTAGAACCAATTAATTCCTGATGGTTTGATTGATTTGGTTTATTTATTTAATAGCATATCAACTCCTTATGGGTTATTTGATACCAGAATTTCATTGATTTGTAAATGTTTGATTACAATCAAAACTATATTTTCAATGTTCCATTACACATTTTAAAAAATTTGTCTATTATTATTTGTTTGGGCACATTTGTATAGTTTCAAGTATTCCTATAAACTAATACTAGTTTATACACAATTATATATGATATCAAGGTTGGTTGGGTTGGGTTTATGGCATATCAACCATTGTAGGTTATTTAATGCCAAATCCTCTTTATACATATATATCAAATATATGATTTGTAAACACATTTTGTATATATTTTTTTTAATGAGTCTGAGATCCTATTTTTATTTGCACACAGTCAAATGGTTTCAAGCATTTGTATGTAAGATGAATAATTCTCAAACAGTTCTATTTGACTCATAGATAAGAACCTATCAAGTACTACCATTCCGGGTCAGTGTAGACCTTAGAGCAATGATAATGAAGGGGGGGTATTCTGTATTCCTCAAAGCCTGGAACCTTGTTATTAGATGATTTAATGTCATCCAGGACACTTGTTGGAGGAGGGGATCTTGTAGAAATGCAGTTGGTGTATTCTACAGCCCCAGCTGACAGGGCTGTATGATATCAAGAATTCCTATCTACTAATACTAATATTAATTCACATACAATTATATATGATATTAAGTATTCCTATCAACAAATACTAATTTATATTATGACAGGTTATCATATAGAAATCTGATTTCTCTGATAAAGTAAAATGGGAATTCTTTCGGGCTGTGACCATGTCAGTACTACTAAATGAATGCACCACCTGGATGCTCATGAAACACATGGAGAAAAAGCTTGATGGGAACGGTATAAAACTACTGCATGCTGTTTTGAACAAATCCTAGAAGTAACACCCCACAAAAAAGCAACTGTAGGGCCACTTACCTTCCATTTCATAAACTATCCAAGTAATACAAAAAAGACATGCTGGGCACTGTTGGAGAAGTAAGAACAAACTCATAAGCAATATTCTCCTTTGAACCCCTACACATGGACACACCAGTGTTAGCTGACCAGCAAGGACTTATATACATCTGTTCTGTACAGACATGGGAGACAGACCTGCTAAGAGACGTGAATGATTGGAACAGATGGCAAGTGAGTATCAGCATGCTATTAGTGCAACTTAATAGTAATGATGATGATATATAATTACAAGTATTTCTATAATTTAATACTATTTTATATACAATTATGTCTTAAAGTAACTATTCCTATTTAATAATCATCTTTTGTTTACACAGTTATATTGTTTCCAGTATTCTCATACCAATGATTTGCAAGCAGTTATATAGTTTCAAGTATCTAGTAATAATAATACTTAGTAAACAATTATAGCTTCAAGTAATTATTACTAGTAAAATAATTTGTATACAGTTATATGGTTTCAAGTATTCTAATCTAACATTAATAATTCTATTCAATAATAATGATTTGTTTGTATACAGTTATATGGTTTCATACATTCCTATCTAATATTAATAATTTTCCAAGAGACCTATATGATCTATTGACAGAAACCTAACAGGTAGGACCGCTCAGAGAGGACTTGGGAGTAATAGCACGAAAGTAGTGACTCCACACTTCCCAGAGATCTAGAATTTGAACCACACCAGTAAATACAATCTAAAGTCATAACCAAGATACAATTAATTCCTAAGGAATATTTACTCTGATTTTGAAATATTAGCAACTAATATTTGTTATAAATTGTTATACATTTTGTGTATATTATCTACAATGTGTGTTCAAAATGTATCAAGACTGAAGCTTGAGATCTTTTTGCATTTAGAATTTAAATGGAGATGTGTGCACAGCTAAGCAACCTCTATAATAAAGTGATATTGCTTAGATGTCTAGACTAGCATCTACATGTCTAGACTCTATCTAGATGAATCAGGACCAATTTGAAAAAAAATATGAACTCAGTCTTCATACTTTTGAAACAGCAATCTTTGATGCCACGCTCGATTATGCAAGTGCAGCAACCTTTATTCGTATCAGATATAACTCCATGCAACTTTTCTTTTTTGTTTCCTAAACTGAAAATTCATCTCAAGAATGAGATTTGAGGATGAGGAGGCCATTAAAATAAATATGATGATTCAGCTTCACACTATATCAGAGAAGGAATTTCAGAAGTTCTTTGACCAATATAAATCTCTCAAGAATAAGTGCATTGAATTGCATCAGGTCTATTTTGAAAAAAATTAGCATTTCATTCATTGTTCCTTTCTGTCTTGGTAAATACAAAGTCCTTCTTAATATATTTTTAACACAATACATGGGTTAGATATGACAGTATTAAAACAAACTCAAAAATAAGTTTTATCCTCATAGATTCCATGTATTTTTACTGTGAGTTGACCTCCTAAGAATAAAAACTAAAGGCAGCTTATCACATGTTAGAAAAGATTAAATGTATTCATAAAGGGCTGTATTTTAAAAGTAGAGTGAATAAGGACATTTATCTTCTGTACGTTATCAGCATAACTAAGAAGATTAAGTCGAAGAGATGGACAGCAGATCCCAAATTCACTTTTCACACTCCCTTACATACTTTCAATATCACCCAAAGAGCCTTAAAAAAAAGATGACTTATGTCTCCTCACTGCTTGATGTTCTGTGCCTCTAAATATATATCTAATATAAAACAATCTGAAATAATACTCCTAAATTCGGTTATTGTTTGTAAAAATTGACCTGAGCTTTGTGATAAAGCAACAAAAATTTGATAATAGATAAACTAGTCAGAAATTAACAATGAAATGCATTACTTCTCCGAGTAACTATAGACAGAGCTAAAAATATTCTAATATACGTTCAGATTGGTTGGTTGGTCAGTTGGTTGGTTTTATAGCATGTCAACATTTGTTGGGTTATGTAATGCCAATTATTTGCTTTTTGCAAGAATTACTTGGTTTCAAGTAACTAATGATGATAATCATTCATAGCCCCCTTGCCCCCCAAAACGAGTCTCTTTTTGGCATCAAAAAACTATTCTTAATACAAATAATTTGCACTGTTATTTGGTTTTAAGTATTCCTATATAATATCAATAACTATACACAATCATATGGTTTCAATTGACTATTACTATTCAATAAAGAAAATAATGATTTGTTTGTATGCAGTTTTATGGTTTCAAGAATTACAAAAATAATTTGTACAGTTAGATGATTTCAAGTAACTACTCCTATTTAATGATATTAATAATTTTCTGCATACAGTTAAGGTTTTAATTATTCCTTATCTAATACAAATAATTTATACATAATCATATGGTTTTAAATAATCATTCCTTTTTAATAATATTAATCATTTGTTTGTACATAGTTATATGGCTTCAAGTATTCCTATCTAATAGTAATAATTTTTAAACATATCTATTTGACCCAAAGATGGGACTCGATTAGGTACCCCCAATACAGGTTGAAGTGGACCTAGGAATCATAGCAATGAAAGGAAGATTCTGAAATCTCCAGAGCTCCAAAACTGGAGCCTTACCAATAGGTGCAGTTTTGTGTCATACCCAGGGTATTCTTTTGGGCAGGATATTTTTTACTCCACTGTAGGGGATGTCAACTGGGTGAAAATTGAAAATTTAGAATGTTATTGCTATACATCTTATGAGATGACAGACCTATTTTTATGATTTCAGGTTCAAATGAACACCTACAGCAGCAATTGGAATACACCCTACTAAAGCCTGATTATCACAGCTGGTGAATTTCAAAAATGCAATCTGGACATGAGGACACTTTAGAAGAATGATATGCAATAAAATTGTGTTTTAAACTTGGAAAAAATGCCACAGAAACGTATGGAATGCTTCAGACTGCTTTTGGAGCATCTTGCATGAATCAAGCATCAGTTTTTGAGTGGCATAAGAGATTCAAGGAAGGCAGGGAGTCTGTGAGGGATGATGAGAGGTATGGGAGAAGTAAGGAAGTCAATACACCAGAGTTGATTGGTCAAATAAAGAATTTCATGGATAAGGACCATCGTGTGTCTATAGAGACAATAAGTGCATAGTTTGATGTCAGTGTGAAAACTGTACACACAATTATTCGTGAGGAACTGAACATGCGGAAGATTTGCGCAAAGTTTGTCCCAAGAGTGCTCAGAGAAAATCAGAAGGAAAGACGTTGTCATGACAGCAGGGGGAGATGGTTGAGCTGATCAATTCAGATTCTGCAGTTCTTGATGCTCTGGTGACCTGTGATGAAAGCTGGATCTACTGCTATGACCCAGAGACCAAGAGACAGAGTTCCCAATGGAAGCATGCTGGCTCTCCCAGACCCAAGAAGGCCAGACAGAGCAAATCCACCCATAAACTTTTGATGATCCCTTTTTTTGACAGCACTGGCATGATCTACATGCACTGAGTTCCCACTGGACAGACAGTCAACAAGGAATACTATGTTGAGGTTTTAAGGGAGTTCAGAAAGAGATTCCGTCGGAAGAGGCCAGCACTCTTCAAATTGGGTCAGTGGCATTTCCACCTGGACAATGCATCAGTCCACAACTCCATCCTTGTCACAGACTATTTGGCCAAGATGGGCATCAAGACAGTTCCTCACCCTCCCTTTAGTCCAGACCTTGCTCCCTGTGGCTTTTGGTTATTCCCTAAGCTCAAGGAAAAACTTAGAGGCTGTCATTATGAGACAATTGAGGAGATGAAAGAAGCTGTGAGGAAGGTCATTGACACACTCACACAAGAGGACTTCCATGGGGCCTTGCAGAAGTTGTTGGAATGGTACAACAAGTGCATTGCAACTGGAGGAGATTACTTCTAAGGGGACTAGAGTTTCATGTGTGTACTATCAATAAAAGAGCCTATAAGAAAAAAGTCTGGAAACTTATCTAAAGAGCCTTGTATATATATATTAATCTCCAAACAGAATTATAAAAGTGTTAAACATTATACAGAATTATAAAAGTTATATGAATATAAGATTATTGAATTATATAATCCAACAAAAAGAAATCAACAATAAATAAAGTGTTATGCTTTAATTGATATGAGAATTCTCATGAGATAAATATCATAAAATAACACTGTTTATTTATCAAATTATTCATTTATTTCATCAAAGTTTATTTTTAAACTGTTTATTTATCAAATGATCAAAAGTGTTTTGAAGTTGGTCATTTGTAGAAATATACTAGCTTAGTACTTGTAAAAAACGTTGGAATAATATATGCTTTAGCACCTCTGCTTAAGATTAAAATGTAGTATCTGTGTATTGTCTATGATTAGAGTACACTTAGGTACTTCAGCCTAAAACCAAAGTATCACTCTTCAGCACTTCAAGTCGTGTCTGGTGGGAGGCAACAACAAATAACTATCACTCTTCAGCACGTGCTTCAAAGATCAGAATGTAGTATTTGTACATGTGGAAATACTAGTTTTCTTAAAACTATAAAATATAAATCATGCAGATAAAAGCAGTTATTATTTCACAGAGAATAAATTCAAAACTTTCTTTAAAATAAATGCAAATCAAGAGAAAGCAAATGTATAAATATATAACAGATTTATATTTCATTGATTTTTTAAATTTCAACTTTTTAAAAATTACTTAGATTCCCACAAATATAGATTTATACCATTTAATAAATAACATGAATAAAATTTCTATGAAAATATAACATCAATTGTAGGCCAAAAGTAGAAATATTATGATATAGAGCTACAAGGATGGATCAATATGTTCATAGCCTGACATAATTAACAGCTGAATTCTGATCTGAAAATTTCATTGTATAATGTTTGATCTATGTGGTTAAAATCCATCACTGAATTAAGTGCATTGACAACAGAAGGTATTATATTGGAAAACAGCTATTTTTGTGGAAAATAAATGTTTTCTCATCATTAGTCATTGAATTTGTTGATATATCTTCCTTTATAATGTTATACTATAGAACCATAAACATAACAGAGGTCTATAATGATGTTGATACGTCTATTTAAGGAGTAAAGATTCTAATTAGCAGTTAACAGTTATCTCCATTAAATCAAACATTTAGATGATTAAAAAATGACATTAGGCATATATATAAAATCATCAGTCACTTGCAAATTGGATTGGATGGTGGTTTATTCACAAAGAGTATTTTATATAAAATTTAACTCAAATGTACTTTTTGATTTGTAACAGTTATATATATATATATATATATATATATATATGAGGATCATTGAATAAGTTTCCAGACTTTTTTCATATGGGCACTTTTATTGATAGTACACACATGAAACTCTAGTCCCATTCGAAGTAATCTCCTTCAGCTGCAATGCACTTGTTGTACCGTTCCAATAACTTCTGGAAGGCCTCATAGAAGTCCTCTTGTGTGAGTGTGTCAATGACCTTCATAACAGCCTCTTCATTTCCTCAATTGTCCCATAGCGACAGCCTCTGAGCTTAGGGAATGACCAAAAATCACAGGGAGCAAGGTCTGGACTATAGGGAGGGTAAGGAAGTGTCTTGATGCCCATCTTGGCCAAATGTCTGTGACAAGAATGAAGTTGTGAACTGGTGCATTGTCCTGATGGAAATGCTACTGACCCGATTTGCTGACTTAACATTGGATAATATATATATATATATATATATATATATATACTGCAGATAATAATATAAAAATTCTGCTGATAATATATATATATATATATATATATTGTCATCCACATACAGACAGTTTCATTGTATCACAACTCTTCAGTGTGGTTAGACATGCAAGATGCTTGAAGTTGGGATCGAAACCTGGCTGACTTTTGACTTTTACACCAGCTGGATATTCTACAGCACAGCCATGAGGAAACTCAGTAAAAGTGAAGGGATTTTAACGCATATGTATCACTGAAACTTGGTTACCAAATATATGAATACGTAGCAATGCAAAAATAAGTAGACTCCTAATACACATTATTTTTGATTATAGAATTTCAATGCTGTAGAGTTTGGTAATAATAAATACCTAATTATATCCATTTAGATTTTATAATGTTCCACAAGAAATAATAAAATTCCTTGTACTTATGTTACAGAAAAAGAAATTCTCAGCAGTGTCAGTATTTATGGGTGATACTGTATATCATATATCTATATATTATTATCTTGTTATATATATATATATATATATATATATATAAAATTATAAACATATAATATGTAATAATATATATGTATGTATATATATATACATATATATATCATATATATATATATATTTAATCTTCATATCCTATAACCTGTTAGGAAGCCATGCTGAGTAATTCTCCTTTATGGCGTCTCTCAGGCTAGTTGAGTATTATTTGGCAGTGCTCATCTTCTCTCTAAGTAACATGTGATAGGTTGTAATGGGTTATCTGATACCAGTAGCAAGGAACAATCCCTAACCTAACTTATGTATGTATATGTGTGTGTGTATATGTGTGTGTGTGGAGGTGATATAAATCCCAGGAATGACACATCAATCTCGGGCAGAGTATATGGATACTACACTCTGACCCTCGCAGAAATTAGAAATGGATAAAGAAAGAAAAAAATTAACAGTAGTCATATTGTCATTTAAAAAGAGATTCTTAAAAACTAATATTCTCAATGTTACTTTTACTTTCTCTGAGTTAATAATATTTCAGACAATAAATTACAAAGTTTTACTCATTTCATTTTGATGTAAAATAGCCCTTATTAGTTTATAGAGTTTCACCATTAAACTAGAAAAACTAGCCATAAAGCTTTTGAAACAATATAAACAATTAAAACAACAATGGCTTTAGAAAACAAGAAAACAAGATTAAGACCTATGAGCACATACAAATTTTTATATGGTCAGAAAATAACGATACTTACAAAGTTTGCAACCCGAACACTTTACAATCGCAGCTCAAAGCAAAACAACTTCCACTCAGCTTGCATTATTATTGGAAAAGTAAGAGAAAGTTGAATCAATATAAAGCTAAAGGAAATATCTATTCAGGCTGAATTGATCTCTCTTCTGAAATTCTGGCTTGCTTCCAAGCCATAGCAGTGCAGATCTGTTCAAATCATTGGAATAAAAGAGAAAATGCACTAGATAACAACTGTAAACTGTTCCTCATTGCCCTACACAGCAAAAGGGCATCCCACAAGGTCTGGCATGATGGGAACATTGCCAAGCCTACCAACAAAAAAAAATGAGAGATGCATGCAGCAATGAACAATTGTTTATAGAGACCAATCTATGAATTAATACACATGCAAATACACACAAAATGAGTGTATTATTATAAATATTAGAAATAAAATATACTACATATGTACATAATAGCTGTTACATTTAGTGTATGACATTTATACACAAATGTAGCAACTATTGTATGACTGCAACTATTGTAGTATTATATTATAGTATATAGATATAAGTATGGATCAATATGTCTGTAGCTTGAAACACCTATTAGCTGAATTTTGATTTGAAAATTTCACTGTATTATGTTTGATATACATGATTGATATCCATCATTAAACTACTGTATTTGCCAGCATATATGATGCATATTTGAAGTTTAAATAAATGATAATATTACACAATGTCCAATAGGCAAATATTATGACCAGAGAGATTTCTATGGAAAGTTCAAATAGACAGCTTATAGGACTTGAATATGTCATTATTATGCTCTGTGTATCAGTTGTAGATTCTTTGAGAATAAATAGGAGATATTACTTTTGAGGCATCTCTCATTATCTATCTATCTATCTATCTATCTATCTATGAAAAAATAAAGCACAGCTACTATCTGTACAAAGCAAAAAAATTATTGGTTATTGAGTGGAAGTTTCAACCTCTACTATTATATCACTAACATCTGCCTTTAACATTGTGAGAGAACATACTAAAATAAGATGTATTACTTTCTGTTTTACCCTTTCATGAATGTATCATGAAGACTCTTGTTCATTGCTGGCAAAAATGTATAGCCAATAATAGCATCTATGTGGAGAAAATAGTGTTCTGTTGCAAAAAATTTGCTCCATATGCTTGTGGCATAATGGTTATCATCATAAGAAATGGAACTAGCAATATAAGTTCAAATCTTGGATAAGGCTGTTTGCATTTCCCATTGCACTAATACTCTTGGGAAAGGTATGAATCCAATTATTCTCCAGTTATCGGTAAATAATAGAGAAGACTAGACACTTTAACCCTGGTATAACAACCAATCTAGAAGAAGGAAAACTCTGAATCTAAATCAGTCGTACTCTGCAAAAATTGACCTTGTGTTGCATTCTACTGGTAGTGGATGGGTTGGGTAAACACATAGAATTTGTTATTCTTGAGCTCTTTGTATCTGTTGTAGTTTCTTTGGAAATAAATAAGAAGCATTACTTCAGAGGCTTCCATATTATGAGTTGTAGATGATTTATTTACTACTAAAAGGAAATAACGTCTTTTCAATATCTAATTTGCTTTTGATCATATAAATGTTTTATATAATGCTACTTTTGAAGTAATGGGAATTAACTTTTGTTGTAGTCATCTGGAAATTTCTTGCTGGGGTTGAAGGAATTGTTACTGCTTTAAATATTATCATATATTCTGATTAAATCATTAGGTACTATGATTTTGTTGCTTTTTTTTCTTGCAGCAATTACTGATTTTAAATCAGTGCATTGACAGATTCATAACTTTTCTTTATAAAAGTAATCTATGTCTGCATCTAAATAATCAAGTCAGCATAAAATAATTAAATTTATAGATTAATTGATTTCCTTAATAAAATCAATAAAAGATAAAATTATTAGGTTAGTGCAAAAATAACTACAGTTTTTAACTATCAACTTTAAGACAATATATCTGGATTTAGGATAAAATTTAAAATGAAATATAGGCTAAGTCTACATTGCTGATCCATATATGAAATGTGCTATCCCCAAATGCCTTTTTATATATCATTTTATATTTCTATTTTCTTTTTTTAAATTTTATAAGCAGTATAAAGTAACTAGTGGCAAAATGCACTCATTATAAAGCCCACAAAAGCATTATATAAATATGTACAAAGTAATTCTAAAAGTAAAGAAAAGTTGGCAACCGTAGTCAAGAGCAACCCAAATGCTCCCTTTTCAATAACTTCTACACTGAGGTTTAGGGGAGGGTGCTATTCCATTCCCTGGATTGCTCCACTTTACCCTTGATCCTTACCTTATAGTGCTGAGTGCTAAGCAAGGAAGCATCAAGTACCATTTTTAAAGTCTTTGGTATCACTCGACCAGGGATTGAACACTGGTCTCCAGGACTATTGACAAACATTCAATTTTGGAGTTAAGGCCTTTTAATCCAATTAATGTTCATACTACTTGATTTGAACTCTTCTAGATTATTTGACAGTGTCTAATCATCACATTAGTGTTTTCTGGTGTAAGCTGTAAAATTTTACAAGAAATTGAAAAAAAAGACCTTGTGTCACATTCTATCTGTGACAGCAGGGCTGGAAAACACATAAAATAAACTCTAATCAACAAGAATCTTTACGATGACTCAACTCTATTAACTTAAACAAAAAACCACTAGAATCTGTGAATGACTACTATCAATAAGTATCATTATTTTTTTTATTGATTTAATTAGTATTTTTCTTCTTAACTTTTGTTGGATTTTTATTTTTTTATAATACTAGTCAAAATTTATAACAATAATGATTGACAATGCTTTACCTAAAAAACAAATAAAATATGCAATTAACATTACTATTATGTAAAACATATATATTCATATTCATAGTATATAAACATATACAGTATGTCAAAATATATATTTTTATATTTATAGTAAGATGGTCATTATTAGAAAAATAAAGGACATAAAGTTGCTTTTATTAAAAATTAGGATAATTATTCATATTTATGTTTTATAGTTTTATCATTTATTTACTATTGGCTACTACTTTATATACACCAAATGTGACATAGAGAAGATAGTTTTGGGTTTTTATGGAAATCTCAAATACTCTCCAAAAACTCTAAACATTAATGAATATTTTGAATGATTAATTAACTTTATTTTTTCCCAACTTATTGTTAAAAATTGGTTTCTTTTTTTTTTAAAGCTGGATGGATTCTCCCATAGCAAGACAACTGGCCACAACAGAAAGGGAGAAAGATCCATTTGCCTTTCCTAATGATTACCTAGAGAGTAGGTTACCAATTATTGGGGATGAGAAGGACACCTTTTTGCAGTGAGGTTGACAGTAAGACAAATGGTGAGAGACAGACTCCACCTAAGAATTAATCTAAGCTAAATCAATTAAGTTTTGTTGAAATTCAGCCCCAGCTGTACAAACAGATGGACATTTGGTGAATTAACAAATTAGCAAATGTATTTACTTACAGGCAAGTGTATTTGCCGACAGACAAAAGTATTTCCTTACAGGCAAGCATATTTCTTGATAGACAAATGTATTTATTGATAGGCAAGTGTATTTGCTGACAGGCAAGTGTATTTGCTGACTGACAATACTGTCTATAAATAAGTAACCCACCCAACCATTTTTTATAAAAATCTAATTTTCTTCTAAAGCAAAGATACTGGAATGTAATTATTTCCAATGGAAAATTATTCAATCAAAATGGATATTAGTAGGTATTATTTGTTAACAAACTCTGCAGTACTGAAACTCTGTTATCAGAAATATGAATATATAGTAAAAATAAATACAACCTGATACAAAATTCTATATAACAAATATATTTTCAAATCAAACTTGATTTCTTTTCTTTGTTTGATTTTGATATAAGATGCAGATTTAAACAAACAAAAAAAATCTGTACAAATATATTACATTCAATGTATTAGTTTAACTATGAAGGGGCCATCTACTGAAGATAAAAGTAGTTTTAGTGTTTGGATGATTTGCAGCAAGTGATTATCCTCCAAATATTCTAGTGAATCCTGTCTTATAATGTAGCAAATGCACAAATTTCAACAGGGCCTATAAGAAGTAGAGATTAGCTGGTACCTTGGACTGGGGCCTGGAGAGCCTAATAAGAGCCTATGAATTTCTGATAGCCTAAAATGAAAAAATTCTTTTCATTGATTCATGGCCCTGATTTATATTAAGTGTATTCTTATATGGTCAAAAGGAATAAAGTATTTATGAAAGTTTACCAGTGTTCATATTCAGATTTATCCAATCCCTTTGCTTTGAGCAGAATGTAATACAAGTTCAATTTTTAAGTATACAACTGGTTTGAATTCAGAGTTTTCTTTCTCTTAGACTGGTTGCCTTACCAAAGCTAAAGAACCTAGTCAGCCTAAATAATTACCTATAGCTGGGAAAAAAGAGATGGATTCATACCTTTCCCAAAAGTCATTAATATGGAATAAAATGCAAAGAGCCTCATCCAGGATTTGAACTTGAATCACTGATTCCATTTCCTAGTTTTAAGTTTTTATAATTATACACTTTATACTTTGTACATATTTTATCATAAACATATTTTTCATACCTATTAATTGGACTTAGAATATCTGGCTGAAAGGTAAGACCTTCTTTAAAAAGGAGTATCCATGGTATGACACTAAACTGCATCAGTTGGTGAGGCTCTAATTCTGGAGATCTGGAGAGTGTAGAGTACATCATTGCCATTACTTCCAAGCCCTCTCTGACTCAGAGTGATAGTACCTGTTAGGGTCCCATCTATGGGTCAAATAGACCTGTTTAAAAATTATTTGTATTCAATAGGACTGTGTGTAAAGATATGACATTAAGATCAATCTATCAATCAATCATAAACTTTTTTTACAAAGAAAGAAAAAACTAGAACTTTAAAATTTAATGTTATTTAAAAGGTTTTTCTAATTGGGGATTAAAGAGATCCATTTGGGCCTTGAATTTTCAATTTTTAGTGGCATCTTCTCCTGGGAGACTGAAAATAATCTTATACCATCTTGCAAAATTTCTCTTGCAAGCCCTGAATTTCAGTATATCGTTTTTTAAATAAAAATACTTTTAAAAATCAATTTATGATCAAACTGAGCACAGATTTTCAAGAACTATTTGAATACAAATATCTTTAATACAATTGAATATTTTTTGGCAAAGTATCATTACTGCTACTCACAATTTATCATTATTTTTATTGTCTGTAACTGTAGTGTTTGTATAAAACAACTAAGAAACAAAACATCTTCAGACTATTGTTATAGGAGAGCGGCAGTAACATCATATTACCATATGTATATACAAGGTTGGATCAATAAATCTGTAGCCTAACATGCTTATTAGCTAAATTAGCTTTAGTATTTCTGAGATTTTCATTGTCAATTATCATTAAGAATTTTTTTGTTAATTATTTCTTGTATTTTAATTTTTGTTTCTTTTTTTATTACAATTTCTTGATCACCATTCCATAATTGTTAAAAATCAGGAATAAAGAATAAGCCTTGAATTTGTATCCCTTATCCTTAGAAGCCTGCCTTTCCATGACAACTGCATTACTAATTTGACTGCAAAGACCAACCAGCAGAAGTCATCCAAATCTTGTCATACAGCTATTTATCCAAATACCAACATGATTATTTAGACTATTTCAAACAAATACTCTCACCCCATCCCTAGGAAGGATTTGTGTCTTAAGCCTTGCCAATTTTATTTCTAAATCAAGTGGATTCCATTTTAAGTTATTTCCCCCTAAACATATTTGATATACGAGGATCATTAAATAAGTTTCCAGACTTTTTTTTCGTATGGGCATTTTTATTGATAGTACACACATGAAACTCTAGTCCCCTTCGAAGTAATCTACTCCGGCTGCAATGCACTTGTTGTACCATTCCAACAACTTCTGCAAGGCCCCATGGAAGTCCTCTTGTGTGAGTGTGTCAATGACCTTTGTCACAGCCTCTTTCATCTCCTCAATTGTCTCATAACAACAGCCTCTGAGCTCAGGGAATAACCAAAAGTCACAGGGAGCAAGGTCTGGACTATATGGAGGGTGAGGAAGTGTCTTGATGCCCATCTTGGCCAAATAGTCTGTGACAAGGATGAAGTTGTGGACTGGTGCATTGTCCTGGTGGAAATGCCACTGACCCAATTTGAAGAGTGCTGGCCTCTTCTGACAGAATCTCTTTCTGAACTCCCTTAAAACCTCAACATAGTAACCCTAACCCTAACCGTTTGGCCAATCAACTCTGGTGTATTGACTTTCTTACTCCTCCCATACCTCTCATCATCCCTCACAGGCTCCCTGCCTTCCTTGAATCTCTTATGCCACTCAA
This sequence comes from Sepioteuthis lessoniana, assembly GCA_963585895.1. Lineage (NCBI taxonomy): Eukaryota > Metazoa > Mollusca > Cephalopoda > Myopsida > Loliginidae > Sepioteuthis > Sepioteuthis lessoniana. The sequence continues at coordinate 60,961,783 of OY757918.1, forward strand.
AAACTGATGCCCAATTCATGCAAGATGCTCCAAAAGCAGTCTGAAGCATTTCATACATTTCTCTGGCATTTTTTCCAAGTTTAAAACACAATTTTATTGCATATCATTCTTCTAAAGTGTCCTCATGTCCAGATTGCATTTTTGAAATTCACCAGCTGTGATAATCAGGCTTTAGTAGGGTGTATTCCAATTGCTGCTGTGGGTGTTCATTTGAACCTGAAATCATAAAAATTGGTCAGTCATCTCATAAGATGTATAGCAATAACATACTGAATTTTCAAGAGTCTACAACAATTTTAAATGCCTGTATAAATAAAGTCTGGAAACTTATTGAAGGCCCCACATAAAATTTAGTAAAAATACTAAATCAATATTAAACCAATTGACACCATTGCCTTATTTATGTGATGTTTACAAAAAATTGCTATATTTATAGTTTAGCTCCCACTAATTTTCCAGATATGTGAAGCAACTTTTTACAGTATTGCCTATAAATTAGTAAACATTCCAATTTTTTTTTTCCAAATAAAAGTTAATTTTCATCTAAACCAAAGATAACAGGATTTTATTATTTCTAGTAAAACATTATACAGCCAAAACAGAAAATAAAAATAAAGTTTTGTTTGAAAATATACAGAATTTTTCATTGCAGGCAACTTTACACTGCTATATATTCATATTTTTTATTACAGTTTCAATGCTGTATAATTTCGTAATAAATAGAATATAATAATATCAATTCTGATTGTTAATGTTCTACCAGAAATGATAAAATAGTGTTCTGCGAAGGAGATACATTAGCCCCAAATCAGATCATAATCTGCCTAGATGATGTTCTTCAAACGTCAATAGATCTAATGAAAGAAAAGCAGACAATACTCAGAACAAACAATTACTGACACACTCTCTGCTGAAGACATAGCACTTCTGTCAAATACACCTACCCAAACTGACTAGTGAAGTCAAACTTATCCAATAAAATAAAACGCAATTTTTTCCAAGCAGTGGTCATGTCAATACTACTATATTGATGCACCACAGGGATGCTGAATAAGCATATAGAGAAAAGGCTAGATGGTAATTGCACCAGAATGCCACAAGCTATACTGAACAAATCCTGGAAGCAACATACCATGAAACAACTATAGAGCCACCTACCTCCCATCTCTAAAACCATCCAAATAAAATGGACAAGACATGCAGGAAACTGCTGGAGAAGTAAGGATGAATTCATAAGTGACGTTCTTCTATGGACCCCTTCACATGGACATGCAAATGTTAGACGACCAACTAGAACTTATTTACAACAGCTTTGTATGGACATAGGATTTAGTCTAGAAAACCAACTGGAAGTGATGAAAGATAGAGATAAATGGTGAGAGAGAGAGTCAGAGAAATCTATAATAGCAGTATGACATGATGATGATGATGATGACTGTTGGTTTAGAAGAAAAATAATTTTTATGAAAAAATGTTGGAACTGTTAAGGCAATTCTGTATAATGAATATTTGTTATCATCATCATCATCATCATCATCATCAAGGTATGCCAACAGCATGGATTCCCTTGACTCTCAGTCACCATCTGTCCCTATTGATCATCACATTTGGTAAGTCCCCTTAATGGCACTCAATGTCTGCATAGAGCTGATAAGTGTAAGTTTTTGCTTGTCAGGCAACACTGGTGCATAGGAGTCCATAGGAGAATGTTACTCTTTTTGTGTGTCTTTATTTCTTAGCAGTGCCCAACATGTCTTGCTCATCTTTTTCAGATGGTCTGTGTGATGGGAGGTAAATGGCTATGCAAGTGCTGATTTGTGGGATGCTGCTTCCAAGATTTGTTCAAAACAGTACACAGCATCCTTGTGTGGTTTCTATCAAACTTTTTCTCTTTGTTAGAGTTAGGTGAAACCATACAGTAGTACTAACACAACTACAGCTCGGAAGAATTCACATTTTGTTTTATCAGAAATCAGATTTCAATATGGTCAATAAACTGTTAATAGTAGTCCATGATTTACTTATGCATATGTTGATATAATTTTCAGCAGATGAGATAGTGATACCGAAATATATTAACTGGGCTACTGATTTCAGAGACTCGGTATCTTACTTGAGGATAGCATTAACTTGATTTAAACAGAAACGCAAACAATATTTCTAAGAAACTATAACTGATGATGACTGTTCAGATGATCTAGCACTTCTTACAGATACACTTGCTCAAGCTTAACCTCTGCTGTGTAGTCTAGAGCAGGCAGCAAGAGGCATTGGTCTCCATGTGAACTCAGATAAAATAGAGTTCATTTGTTCTGATAAACTAATACTATAGTAGGGCAGACTAGGCTCTTCAGTTTTGGTAAGTCAACTAATCTAGGAGAAGGAAAACTCTGAATTTAAACCATATGTAATCTGCTTAAAGATTGACTGTGTGACACATCCTGTCTAAAGTGGAAGGTGAGGGAAAATATATATAGAATCCTGTTTTTTTATTTAATCCTTAGAACTCTGTGTACCCTCACATCCTGGGCTCCTGGCTGAACTATAGTTGAAACAATAGAATATTGTAGGCTGTTAAATAACAGCTTGCAACATTTTAAAGGCAGTAACAATGTTGAAATAGAGATTCCCTGAACAGAATTGAGACCACCCAGGTAGCAGCACAAATACTGACCACTCAACGTTCTAAGGATTAACCAAAGTTAAAATTTGTCCATCAGAACATGTGTCTGAAAGTAATGAGATAAATATTTAAGACAACTAAACTCCCTGGCTTCCCAGCAGGGATTAAAATGTAGCATCTGTTCATTTCCCCTCAGTCATGATTTTGGTTCCAGGCAAGACATGGCAAATAAACATGCAAGCCTATTCCTGATGATTCAAACTCTCAAACAGCACCTCCCATTGTACCAAAGGGTAAGACCAAAGTAGATTGATGCCTTCATGATACTTGGTCACAAGGACCTAACAATTTTTGTCCTAGCCTGTATATATATGTATAAGGCTGTACTCATCTTATTAAACTGACCATACTATGCCTGAAATTGGTAGTTTGATATTGACAATAGTAAAGAAAAAAGAATACTAATACTAAGAATACTAAGGACAACAAATCAATTATCTGATCATCATATTAAAGTGAGCTGCTTTCTTTTTATGATAAGATGAAAGTATGCAATTTATTTCCAATATGATTATTGCAATAAATACAATCTTTAAGAATCATCAAGTTATCTTAATTCATAATCAGTTATCAGGCAATCTATAATAACCAAGTTTACCCATACTATCAAAATATTTAGGTAATTTTGTAATTACTCTGTGCTTGTAAGATATTAAAAAAGAAACTTTCTTGCTCTGAATTTTGCTATGTTCAATAATTTCTGAATATTAAAAAAATGGAATTAAATAAAGATAACAATTAATTCTCTGCCTTGTCTCTATGCTTTAAATGAAAATAGTTTTTGGCATCACCTATATTTTAAAATATCTTATTTGAAAAGTTTATTTACAGAACTAATTGCAATATAAGAGTTATTTAGTTTTAAACTGTAACTAAGGTTTTATGCTCCTACTTGTTTACTCATACCATAAAAAAAGATGACAATGTTTAAGTAATTTTGCAATCATATTATAAATTACATAAAAACATTTGTTCCTTTTCATTCTCTTGTTTATGCTCAATACTCTCAGATTTATGAAGTTTGAATCAAGTGAAAATAACAATTAGTTTCATGTCTTGTCTCTTTGATATAAATGAAAATAGTTATAATAAATTAAACTAATTTTGATATATATATAAATCTAAGTATATCTGGCTTGAAAAGTGTATTTATCTACTGAATCAATTACAATTTAAATTTTCTTTTAATACAATAAATCTTATATACACATGTCCATACATGAAATATACATTATATATAAATTATATACACATGTATATAAATAAAATAAACATATTTCCCGGATAAAAATTTCATGAGACTTAAAATATCAAAATACTTTGTTTCTCTACATTTTCTTGTTTATGTTCAATATTCTATGAATATTAAACTAAACATAAAATTAAGTACTGATAACAATTGATCTTTTGAGTCTTGTTATCAAAAAAACATATCAATAAAAGAAACATATTTTTTACAATTTGGAATCAGAATGGTTTCATCTAAAAATGACTAATTTTTGTTACTTAACATTCAGAAGACCTTCCTCTACTCAGACAATTTGTCAGATTTTTAAAAAAATATTGATTTCCAATGGTTTTAGATAGGGAGATCCTATTTACAATATGAATACAATGTTGAAACAGTCTCTGACTTTATGACATGTATGTATAAAATTTATCTTTCTCTTGTTTTTATTATCAAATGTCAACTTTGACAGAAAATCAGAGATCACCTCAAGATTCTATTCACATTCTAAAAAATTATATTGTTTAAAATCATAGAAAATCAATATTTTTCAAATCTGATAAATTGCCTAAAGGTCTTCTAGTCACAAAAAATGTTTTTCTATGTTTTTTTTTTTCATGACAAGACCAGCTTGGTTCAAAAGTGCCCAATTTTTAATATACACATAAATGTAAATATATGAGGAATGACTGAAAAGTAAGGTACAAACCTTTACTAACCCAAAATGTTTATTGTTATACAAATAAAACATTGTGTATATGTAACCACATTACATTGCTAGATTTCTAAATAGTCCCCATTGAGATTGATACATTTTTCCTATTAATGCATGCCATATGAATATTCCCAACTTCTCCTGAACAATTCTATGGACCATCACTTTTTGAAAGATCAAGTTCCACACCATATTCCAAAGTTTGCATAGTCTATTATCTTGAATAAAAGTGTCAACATACACACTGTTGTCTTCTATTGTAGACAACATTGTACTTGTTGACACTGTGATTAAAAATGATAGAAGGAACAAACTTCATGATCTTGTGGTGGAACTTGATCTTCCACAATTGGTTTAAACATATGAGCAATAATGTACATATGTATTTACTGAACCCCTTAACTACAGGCAGGATGTGACATGAGGTCAATTTTTCAGTAGAGTACAGCTGCTTTGAATGCAACATTTTACTTCTCCAAGACTAGTTGCTATAATATAAGGTTAAGAAACATAGTCTGTCCTACTATTTTCCTATAGCTTCAGGAGAAAAGATGCCCTCATTTCAGAATGAATTTCTCTAGAGATGGTTCTTTGTATCAGAACCAATGGTCAATATTACCACTCACACAGGTTATTTTGTTTATAGTGGTAAATGCTTGTATTAGACTAGCTACGCTTTTTGGATGATCCGAGGATGCATCAATGACCTGAAGATGCATCATTGACCTGTGGGTGCAATAATGTGGCATAGATAATCCAAACAATTATCCTCAGGTTTTGAATTTGGTCATAGACCAAGTTGAGAGAGCCCAGTCTGCCCTATTTTATTCACAACGGGGGAGAAGAGGTAGATTAATTCACAAGGGTATTAGTGCAACACTATATATATATAGATATAAGTATAGTAAAGTAAAGTTGGCAAGCTTAGTCGAGGGCGACCCAAAGGCTCCTTTTTCAATAGTTACCACACCGAGATGTTGGGGAAGGCGCTACTCCTTTCCCTGGTTTGCTCCACTTTACTCTTGATACATACTGTATATTGCTGAGTGTTAAGCAAGGATGTATCAAGTATCATTTTTAAAGTCTTTGGTGTGACTCGACCTGGGATTGAACCCAGGTCTCCCGGACCATAGGGTATATGTATATATATATATATATATATATATATATATATATGTATGAGTTATGTTCCAAAAGTATCAAGACTGAAGTTGTATTCACCAAGACAGAAATGAACAATGAATGAAATGTTAGTTTTTTTCAAAATGGTCCCTTTAAAACATAAAGCACCTCTTCTTTTAATCTGGCGTAAACCTATGATGTTATATATTCTTTAACATCCTCTATATTCTCAAATTTTACCATTGAGATGAATTTCCGTTGAGGAAACGAGAAAAGTTCTATGGATCTAGTCTAATGATTATGGAGTGTGCTGCCCTTGCACAATCCTGTGGTCAACTAAAACTACTTTTTAAAAAGTATCAAGTCTGCTGATCAAAAAGAATTGAGAATCAAAGTGACTTATCAAGACTTCTAGATGTCCAAACAGCACTTTAGGTTTCTAGATATCATTTCTTTATTATATAAGTTTCACAGCTGTGTATATGTTTTCATTTAAGTTGAAAATTTGGAAAATTCAAAGCTTCAGTCTCAATACTTCTTAATCCCACTTTGTATGGCTCCTTGTGTAATAAACAATGGCCAATATTACTATCCACACAGATTATTTTGTTTATTGGGATAAAAGCTTATGTAGGGCTAAAAACATCTTTTGTATGAGCTAATAACAGAAAAATGGTGCATCAGTGTGCCAAAGATTCTCCAAACAACATTCTAGTAGCCCAAACAAGGCTAGAGAGCCCAGTTTGTACAACAATTTTACCCATAGCAGGGGGAATAAAAGATATATTCATGCCTTTCCTAAGGGTATTAGCTAAAAGCAAAATGGAAACAAACTTGTCCAGGACTTGAACTCAGTTTGTCATGTCCATTTTCTTACAATGATAACCATTACACACATACACAAATACTCATACATTAGTGTATTTCATATATAAGTAGATGAAAATATTGATATGAACCAAGCAGCCACAGAGAAAACAGAGCTAGAAACATAAGCAGCAAAAATAGAATATTGCAATTGACCTGCACTTTTCATGATATGAAAGAAATGAAAAATTATCTAATGTTTTTTTGTTCTTTTATACTACAGAAGTGTTGATGACTTAAATGTATTATTCATACAACATTAATATGTATTTAATATTTGTATTGTTCATGTATAAATGGGTAAACTCAAACCATTATTCAGTCATGCATACACATCAGTCTTTTGTTTGATGAAAACAAAACTCTTTTCTAAATAACAAGAGAAATGACTGTATTTATCTAAAGTGTTACACAGTACAACATTATTTTATGCAACTGAGAACTAAACACAAATAGATTGGAAATAGATAAATCCTATTTGAAGGTAGAAAATAATAAGTGTTTTGATAATATCTTAGGAAGGAGGTGTTACCCATAAAATTGAAATCAGAAGCTAGTTTATATTCACTGAGTATGTATGGAGCAAGGAGATAGATAGATAGATAGATAGATAGATAGATAGATAGGCAGTAAATTTTCTTGTAGGCATGTTTTATTAAAAATGACAGACAAGGATTTAGTAATTAGATTTTAATTCAGCTTGTTTTGTTGGCAAACAAGATATGATCCTTAGCTGCTATCTCTTCACTTTCAAACCTACACCAGTGGTCTATATGTTAATATATGATATCATCCGCACATGATGGCTACACCCACTTAAAAATTCTTTGAGTTCAAAATTAATCCAGCTCTTCACAATGCAGAAGGATCCACATCATTGACAATGACTAAAGATGGTTGAAAATACTTGTACTCAGACTATGACAACTATCCTTTGATAAGGATGGCTTTGGCATTAAATAATCCATGAAGGTTGGTATGCCACTAAAACAAAAAAGCCATACCAAAATGTATCTTTGCAATTATTTTAAACTTAATTAGAGTATCAATACTTTAACAGCCAAAGTACTAATGTAGTTCAAACTTATTCTAAACATTATTTCAAACAAATCTTGATCTATAGATGTGAATCTAACTAGTAATACCCACCCTAGGTTAGAGTAAACTAGGGAGTAATGGCAATTAAGAGGTGACTCTACATTCCCTGGAGTTTGAGAACTAGACCCTCACCACTGCATATAGTTTAATCTTATCTCCAGAACAGAGATCTTGAAAATTTTCCTAATATGAAGCAGATTTTAAAAAAGATCTATGCTCAAATCTAAAATAAAATTTTCTGGTCTCTCTGTCAACATGACCAAAACCAAACAAGCAGCTTTTATAGCAATTCAAACTTCTCAGTTATCAGTCCTTTATTCTTCATATGGAATGTTAGGTTTCTCAAATATTCCCTTTCTATTTTCTTTGGATAATTTCTTTTTTGGTTTGGTATGATGCCAGCAACTGTGTCCTAGTGGATAATTTATCAATTTCATCCCTAATAATATTTCTCTCCTATCATATATTGCTAATATTTATTAAGATAGGCAGTAACTGATGTCTGATGGTGTGAAGTAGACTGATGCATCTGCCATTCTTGATAATAATATTTCCTACCAATTGGGGAGGAAAGAGGAGAAACTGTTGAATTTTGTTGTAGGTAGACTCTCCATACAATTGCTACCCAATTACCTAAAATTTTACATCTGTAATCAATAAGCCTTTGTAAATTTCTGCAAGAAAATGAGTGCTGGAAAAATGTAGGAGGAGTAGTAATTATTATTGTTATTATTATTGAATCATATGCTTGCAAAAGGTGGTCTGCAATTTTGTAAACCATAGCTGTAAGTGCTTATTAAATACCATATATTAGTATTCATTAAGATTATCTTAATCTGGCACAAGACCACCCAGGAAGGATCAAACACTCTACAGTAGTAATGATTTACAAGTTTAAGCTGTTAATTACTGTTCCATGGTAGTAAGAGGCCTTGCTTAAGTTAGTCTGGCACAAAACCACAAAAATGAACTTTCAATAATAATAGCTAATAAGGTTAAGCTGCTGATTACTGATCCACAATAAGACATCCTACTTAGCTTAGCCTGACACAGGATCACAAGAGTGGGGAACTTGATAAGAATTACACTAAAAATGGTTTGTTAACCATCACTCCATAACAGCCAACCTTCAGGCATGTGGTAAATAAGACATATATATATATATATATATATAAAGTATAAACCAGTTAGTCCAGATGAAGAAATTTTTTTGCACACAATATCTTTATTATTTTATATGTTTTGTCAAAAATATTTTTTTATTACTATATTATATGCCAGATGATGTATCAAAGTACAATATATATGAAAATACAGAAATTATGTACATATTTTTGCATATATTGTGCTCGAAAAAGTCAACTGACGCACAATATAAAATATTAAAAGATATTTTTGCCAAAGAGTTTTTCAACTGGATTTACACCATTTTTCTTGTATTTATAAATTCAAAGCTCTTCAGGAGATATCTGAAATACTTACTCTAAATGATGAATCCAAGAACTTCTTCAATGCCCACATAAAAGCAGCAGCAGAATACATACCAACCAAACTAAGAGCAAAACAGAGTTCCCTGGGAGACATTAGCTGTTAAGAAAAAGCATGACAACATGAAAACAGCATCCCCAATGCAATAAAAGGAACCCAACTAATGCCAACACTCAGAAACTTAAGAAAGCACAAAATGAACAAACTAACACATACCTAAAAGAACAAACACATTACGTTCAAGGCCAGATCAATAAAATCAAAAATTCAGTAGAAGATAGACAATCTTGGAGAGTGTGGCAGACAGTAAATGAAATGAGTAAAAGAAAGATCGCCTCCAGAGCTAAACTAAAAGCTGCCAGCCAAGAAGAACGAATAAACTTGTGGAAAGAACATTTCAAGAATCTGCTTGGAAAATCCCCTAAGGTAACAGATAAACCTATCACAAAAATTATTAATAATCAACTAGACATCAAACTAGGACAGTTTACTCAAGAACTCAACATAGAAGTAACATAGTACTAAGAAAAATTAAAAACAGGGAAGCTGCTGATCTTGATGAAACACCACCAGAAGTATGGAAAATAAGGAAATTTGACAATCTACTGCTCCAATACTGCTACGCTGTATATATCCAGAACACAATAGACAAATAGACAAAATAATACTCCTTTTCCCAAGAAAGGTGACCTCAGCATTGCCAAGAACTACCAAGGTATAAAATTTACTTCCATAGTGGCTAGGATTTACAATGCTCAGCTACACAACCACATCGAACCAGAAATTGAGAAAATTCTTGGAAGAATCAGAATGGTTTTTGAAGAAAACAATCCTCAACATCACAGATTCTGATAATCCGTAGATTTTTGGAAGGAGTTTGAGCAAAAAACCTCAAGGCAACAATCTTATCTGTAGATTTCTTCAAGGCATTTGACTCCATACACAAAAGGAAGATGGAGTAAATACTTCCAACCAATGATCTCCCCAAAGAAACTGTTGCAGCCATAATGATGCTCTATAAAAACACAAAAGTAAAAGTTCACCCACCAGATGGAGACACAGACTCCTTTAACATTGTCACTGGTGTTCTGCAAAGGAATAAATTAGCCCAATGCCTATTCATAATCTGCCTTAACTATGTGCTTCAAACATTGATAGATCTAATCACAGAAAATGGCTTGATACTGGAAAAGGCAAGAAGCAGAAAATACCCTGCACAAACTATTATGGACATAGACTACACTGATGATGTAGCACTTTTACCAAATACAACAACCCAAGTTGAATCTCTGCTGTACAGTCTGGAGTAGGCAGTAGTTGGCATAGGCCTCCATGTGAATGCAATCAAAAAAGAGACATCTCTACACTAAATGGTAGTTCTCTTAAACTAGTGGATAAGTTCACCTACCTTAGAGGCAGTGTCTCATCTACAGAAAATGATATCAGTACACGACTAGTGAAGGCATAGACAGCTATTGATAGGTTATTGATCATATGGAAGTCAGACCTATCCAAAAATAAAATGCAATTTTTTCCAAGCAGTGGTCATGTCAATACTACTATATTGATGCACCACAGGGATGCTGAATAAGCATATAGAGAAAAGGCTAGATGGTAATTGCACCAGAATGCCACAAGCTATACTGAACAAATCCTGGAAGCAACATACCATGAAACAACTATAGAGCCACCTACCTCCCATCTCTAAAACCATCCAAATAAAATGGACAAGACATGCAGGAAACTGCTGGAGAAGTAAGGATGAACTCATAAGGGATGTTCTCCTATGGATCCTTTCACAAGGATGAGCAGGTGTTGGACAACCTGCAAGAACTTATCAACAACAACTCTGTTTGGACACAGGATGTAGTCTGGAAGACCTGCTGGAGGTGATGGATGATAGAGATGCATAATAAGAGAGAGTCAAGGAAATCTGTGCTAGTGACATGACATGATTATGATGCTGTGCATGACAATATATATATATATATATATATATATATATATATATATATATATATATATATCTGTCCAGGAAAAACACTTGTGTTAAAACTCCTAACAAAATTAATCATACCAAAGTATGACAATAAGCTTTAAAGAAAACATATCAGTGCATGAATTACTAATCTATATTAAGAATCGTTACTTGATTACAAATGATTCAAACCATAAAGAGTTAATTTGGTATTAAATAACTCAACAAGTATGGGTATGCAAAAAACCAACTAACCAACCCTTTCTTTTCTGCTAAGATGAATTTAAAATCTCTGTTCTTTTCTTATTTTGTTTGGGTAGATAAAGATTAACCATTTTTTATGAACCCCTAATATTACCTAAGTCCGTAGAAATAAACTTAAATATAATAATAGTTACTTGAAACTATAATTGTTTAGAAAGGATTATTATTAGTTATTTGAAAAATAATTCTATTAATTATCAGTATTAGACAGGAATACTTCAAACTATATAATTGTTGGCAAATTACTTGTATTAAGAACAGTTATTTGGTTTGGTTTAGTCTGGTTTCTCTAGTTAATGGCAAATCAACATTTATGAATTGTTATTTGAAGTTATAATTGTTTACAAATGATTCTCAGTAATTATGTGAAAACATAATTGTTAGCAAAGAACACCACAAACTTTAATTAACCCAACAAGGGTTGACATGTTGTAATATCAACTGTTACATTGTATGTGAGTGTTTGCAAAGTGCAAATAGATAAGCAGTGTCCATAATCCATTTCTACATATTTCCATGATACTGGAAAATGAACAGAAGAAAAAATGTCAGAAAGACCTAGAATTGAGGCCAACTATTTTTGTGATGCCCCTTCCCCCGTTAGACAATTAGCCAACACAAAGCTAGTCAACAGTGACTATACTACATTTAAGGTCAGTTACATGTTTATGTTTCCCCTCCCTTATCAGACAATTAACCAACACATAGCAGTTATCAGTGACTGTGCTACATTTAAGGTTAGTTGAATATTCATGTTCCTCCTCCTCCATTGGACAATTAGCAATGCAGTCAACAATGACTATGCTACATGTAAGGTCAGTTGCGTATTTGTATTCCCCTTCCTCATCAGAAAATTAGCCAACACATAGCCATCAACAGTGACTATGCTACACATAAGGTCAGTTGAATGTTTGTGTTTCCCCTGCCTCATCAGAAAATTAGCCTACACATAGCAGTTATTAGTGACTATGCTACTTTTAAGGTCAGTTGCATGTTTGTGATTCCCTCTCCCCTATTAGACACTTAGCCAGCATAAAGCAGTCAAGAATGACTGTGCTACACAACCAAGTAAATCAACCTTATCCACTAGTTGAATTCTCACAAAAGTTTTACAGTAAAAAAAAATTCTAAATTCTACAATTTGATGTCAGTCAATATTAAAGAATCTATATCAATAATCCAGAAGAATTTTTGTTTATCTTCTGTTGATGATCAAACAGTTTTATGTAAAGCTACTAAATTTGCTATGTGTAGTTATTGGACCCAGCAGCCGGGTTTTATATAAAGAAAATGTTTCACATGGAGGAAAGGTCTTTTATCAAGAATTGGTTTCTAGCAGTATTAAATTGTGGCCAAAAATGTTGTTAGATTGCAAATTAATCTTATTGGTGCTCTTCTGGACAGGCCTCAAAAGCGATCAGTTATAATTCCTGTCCAGGTGGACAAAGAAGTTGACAAATACACAGTTTTTTTAATATCTTTTTAAATTTATTCAGATGTTAAAATATTCAGGCAGGTTCTAATAGTAAGTTATTTAGATTCAACCATCATTAGAAGAGGGAAGAAAAATTCTTTTATCATTCTTTCAGATGGAGCTCAAAAGGGCCATCAAGCTTTTCTGTTTTATTTACAACTGAAAAACACAGTTTCTTGCCTTTACTCACTTATTCGTATTAACCAATAAAAATCCATATTTTTCATAAACTTTCATTTCATATTTTGGTTCTTTACTTGACACAATCATGAAAATATGTCAATCATTAAGCCAGTTTTGAAATGAATCAACTACACTGAGAGTCTTTACTCACTATGTTAAATAAACAATATTCTGTGGGAAGTTGCTGCAAGACATTGTCTTACTGAATTTAAATTCTTAAATTTCAAAAGAAAAATACTAATGAATTGTCTTATTAAATTGCTTATTCACACTTAATTAAACATTACTAACTAGTTTTATTAGTAGTTCTTCAAGCTATAGATGTAAAATGATATTGTAATATTCTTATGTAGAAAGAACCAACACTTTAGACAAAAATAAAAATAGTTAAATCTTTGAATTATCACTCATGTAAACTGGAAAATTAACACTTACAAAAATTGTAGTGTGATTACATCTGTAATCTGAGCAATGTCTACAAGAAGACCATAAATATTAACCTATAGATATTGTGTTTTCACCAAAACATAGTTCAGTGTTATGCTTGTGTTTATTACTGCAATAAAATGTAGAATGGATAAATTTAGGATTATTTCAAATCACTTAGAATAGGGCAAGTTTTCAGTTAACTATGAGAATTATCTGAAATCATTTCCAAATCCTTACAATATAACCATCATTATAATCTCACATAGATTTCATTATCTAAATGTTTTGTTAAACTGTGGAGGTGAATGTTGTACAAACCCATTTAAAACTTATTTAAATTTTGGGAGCTACTTCTTTTTTTATGTCTTTCTTATTTGTTTTATTTTAGCTTACTGTGGGTTGTATGTTTATTTTTTAATTCCAATTTTAGTTACATTTACGAAATAGGATTTTCAAATAGCTCTCAAAACAAATTTATAGAATAAAAACAAATCACAAGCTCAACATGAAGTTGATGGACTTGAAAAATAAACAGAAAATAATTAGATAACTTTGAGAAGAGTCATTAACATTTCAAATTTTGTTTGAACAATCAAGCTCCTTTTTTGTGTTCTTGATGTCATTAACAGAATGTTTCAGCCATCCATTTTTCAGGCTTCATCAAGTGTATAATCCATAAGAAATGAAGAAAAAGACCCAATTTCTTCAGAAATAGAGTACATGGGCAGTGGTGTTGGGGAGTTGTCTGTGTATCTAACATTTCAAGAATGGATTGAGTGAGTTAATATGTTAGCAACCATTTCTCCTTCTCTTTTCTGAAGAAATAGTTTTTTTTCTTTTTTATGAGCTATTATATTATACACTTTGTTTGAAACATGTTGTGGTAACAATATCAAGGAGATGAAATTTTTTTTTCTGACAAAATTCAAGATTTTAGAAATTTGAATAAACTTGAATATTTGTCAATATTTCTGAGATAAAGATTCATTATTATTTTTATTATCATTATTATCATCATATAATGATGTACCCAGATGAGTACTCTCATTATTGTGTGTATGACAAAAATTCCCCCAAAAAAGAAAAAAATATTATAGAATTTTAAAATTATAATTCTTATTTTTCTTATTAGTCTTAGTTTATTTACTAATTTTCATTTATTTATTTTCTTTGAAATAAAATGGAGGAATGCCAATGGCATAATGGCTAAAGTGCTTGACTGCTGCCTTGTGGTATGTGAGTTCAAATTCTAGTTGCACTATTACATTCATTTTCAGACTAATACCCTCAGATAAGGTTTGAACCTCTTTATTCCCAATGGATTAAATAGTATTATTGCTGTTCTTCTACAAGGATAGCTTTGGCATTAAATAACCCCTGAAGGTTGATATGCCATTAAACAAAGAAGCCTAAGAAATAAAATATCACATTCATTTATAAGATTATAGTAATTATTAGATTTCAATTAAACTTTCAATGTATTTTGTTACAAAAATTTGTGGTAATAATTTTAACATCAAACACCTTTTTTTAAATTGGTAGAATCTTTATAAAATATAATTTGGATGCTAAAAATATTCATTTTTCTATAAAGATATGTACGTAACCCAAACTAATAACAGCAATAATAACAATGTCATCAGTAAATTTTTGTCATGTTTTAATTTAACAAAGAGGGTGGTATGCTTTTAGGTGTGGAGGAGTTCTGTCAGATGGCCGTTTGAAATTAAGATGAAAGAAATACTATTTAAATATTAGAAACATTTGCTAATGCTTCATCAAATAATGATAAAATTCAAGATAAAAGAAATTATTGATACAATCCAAGAAAGAAGAAATATTAGTAAAATATGACTAATGTTTCATCTAATAAAAAACAAAGATGATATTTCAAACTTATTTAAAGATGATTTATTAATAATAAACCTGAAAATGAGGCAGACAGAAAACTGATTAATAATGAAATAAATAATTTGACATTAATCATTTGTCTGAAAAGAAAGCACATAATGCATACATATATGCACACACATACATACATACATACATAGTTAATAGCCTAGGGAACATTCAGAACAGCTAAAGTGAAAAGTGAGACAGTTTAAAGTTATTTTTCACTTACAATTACATGGCATATTTTTATCAAGACCTAAAAAAATGTTATAGCAGATGGTATTTTACAATTACAGAAAATATCTGATGGCTCAAGTGGGACTCGGTAGGAGTTGATTTGGAGATGGACTTTTCTTTCTTTTTTCCCTACTTACAAATCCGATTAAGAAATTGTGTCTGTAGTTTTACAATAATAATAATAACCAGTTGCCCAACAGAGAGTCCATTGGGAGGAAATGTAAGCAAACTTGATGGAATGAAACTTTCTGTTTGTTTTTCTACTGTTGTGTAAAAGAGATTTGGAGAAGTAGTTCATACATTATAATCTTTGGGGAACATCAACAAGGCAACACTGATATTACTACAAGTCAAAATGTTCAGTGAATATTTTTGTTTTACAACATACCACAATGAAAATTTTTAAGGAATAAAAAAATCAAATTTTTTTTCTAAAAATAATTATCTTTGCTTTTTATTTTATTTTAAATTTTTGTATAATTAAAGATATTCCTTAAAACAACCATTTGATTTTTATTTGATATTTTTTATTCATTTTGATTATTAATGTATCTGTTTAGATATAGTATGCCCTCTTGCTGTCTAAAATATAATTTTTTTCAAATTAATCTACATTTATTGTTGCTGTGGAAACACAAGTGGAGTAATGGTTAATATCATAGTAAATGGACTTGACAACCAGAGTTCAAATCCTGAAAGAAATTTTTTGCATTTCATTTTACACCCTTAGGAAAGACATGAATCAGTATCTTCTTCTCTGGACTATGAGTAATTAGTAGGGCAGACTGAACTCTCTAGCCTTGTGTGTAGGCAGACCAGTTTAAGGAAAAACTCTAAATTAAACATTGCTTTTATTACAGATGTTTTTAAATAAACATGTGTATGGGAATATAATAAATGCATGAAAAATGTTATATTTTATCATTTTTATTCTATTCTACTCTATACTGGGATAAAATCAACATCAATGAAGGAAAGCAACTCAAATAGTTAAAATGAAATTACCTAGAAACATCCATGAAGAACTTTCGATATAAATTTTGATTCATATCCAGTCATCTGAGTTAAGCATGATAATATTACAAGAACTCATTTATTTAGACTTAAAATACTTTTAAAACACTCTTCATAACAACTATATTTTTATAAATAAGCATCTGTCTAATTTACTAAACTTCTGATTATGCTAATATATATATGTAACTATAAAATAGCTCATAATAACAAGATTGGTATTAGAGCAATATAATCAAAATGCTCCAACTTAAATATTAAAGCAATCTTGAATCCAGTTTGTAATTGAATGATAATTACATTGAATGTCATTCTTTTATCACTCAAATTCTTAATATAACAGATGTAACAATGAAATGCTAATTAAAAATCATTTTACTTTTTTCTAAATAGAAGCATTGATATCATCATGGACTGTTATAATTGGAGGGTAATGAGTGTACTGGTTGTCTAGATAACCTTTATATTTTTTTATAATCTTTTTTGTGATTTACCTTTAGATAAAAGTGTATAAGCCAAAATAGAATTTATAAAAAGAACACTTAGATACTTAATATATGGTAGCCATCTTAAAAATATTTGTAAAATGTAAAAATAAAATCCTTTTCTTTTTCTTTTAAACTTAATCATCTGTTAAAAAAAGAGAGACTTCAGGGGAAATCTGTGTCTGCTGCTTAAACAGAAGACTTTACAACTAAAATGTCATTAAGTCCCCCACAGGAAGATAAAAATCAATTAGAATTTATATATTCAGCCCTCATTTCTTATTCTGTTATTAAAAGGCAACAACATCTTATCAAAATAAAAGCTGAAGATGTAGGGGGTAAACAAGCAGAAAGAAACATAATTATCATCTTCAATATCAGTTTTTGATAGAGATTCAACCTCAAGTAATTCAGTGCATTCCTCTGATAATTAAGAATTTATATCCAAGAACAAACTGGATTACCATGATGAAACTTTTGCTGATATGAAGAGAAGTTTACTGTCTTGTGGCTACTTTTTTAGAGAGTTAAAAATATCTTCAAATGTAATTATGGATATGAAATAAATACAGATATTAACAAAGAATGGGCATGTTTGGCTTAGATATTATTTTTATCTTTATTTTTGAAAATGTTTCTTGTCATTAAGCAATAACTGAGTTCATAATGAATCCTTTTGTATACTGAATATATATAAAATAAATGATAACTTAGTGCTTACGAATTATAAGTATGTGTATGTAAAATATGTTTTATTCATGTCTACAAAATATATATTTAGTTCTAAGAGTTAAATTCAAAGTTGAATTTTTCAAAAATTTAGTAAAAGCTATTATATTTTAAATGATTTGAATATTTGATGGAATTAGTGGAGGAAAAATTTTAAAATTATCTTTTTGAATTATTTGGAAGTTTGTCTCTTCTCTATAGATGACCAAGTGGTTTAATATAATCATATTTGGTATGCATACTTATTGAACCCTAGAGAAAGTAGTAACATAAAAAAATTCTTCATCAAAGAGGACTGTCATTAAGAAGGAGTTTCTAACAATGGACTATAATCAGTGGGAAGCTATGATGCTGCAAGACACAGCTAATTCTAAAGAGTTTAAATTTCCAAACTAAAAAAACCGTTAAAATTAATGAATTATTTATTTTACTGAAATAATTATTCACATTGAATTAAAAATTACTAATTAGGTTTATATATAGTTCTTCAAGCAGCACCCTACAAAACAGCAGTTATATGGCCACTTACTTCCCATCTCACAAACTATCTAAGACAAGCAAGATATGTTGGGCAATGTTGGAGAAGTCAGGACAAACTCATAAGTAACATTCTCTAATGGACTCCTACACATATTCACATCAGTGTTGGTTGATCAGCAAAAAATTAACATTCATCAACTCTGTGAGGACAATTGATGCCATCTAGATAACTTATAGAGAGTGATGGCTGATATTGACTGGTGGCAAGAGGGTCCAAGGAATCCATAATGTTGGCATGTCATGATGATGATATAGGATTATTGTTTAGTAATCTAGACAGCAAACAAAAATGTTTTAATAGATAAATCTCACTCTAAGTGTCACTCATTGAAATTTTAAAAAAATCTTTCTTTATAAAACTCAAGGAAATCTTTTACAGAACAATAACAACTTCATAAAATAATATAAAAAAGCAATTCCAAATAAGTCGACTCTGGCAGATATAAGACTTACGATTTCACTCTCATTACTATGGAATCATTTTACAGTCATTATAACCAACAGAGAAATTTTATTAATGTAAAACTATATCAACATTTTAAGCATCATGTCCTAACATAAGAATATTAAAAACAATTTGGAAAAAAGAAAAGAAAAAGTCTTTCAGATTATTTTATCACCAATTCCAAAATTTGTTTCTAACTTAGTTTCCATCATTTGTTTTTATAGAAAACTGAATGTGTTTGTTCAAAAACAGATATACAAATTTAAAAGAAATATTAGTTATAGCATACTGTTAACTAGTTTTATATCTAAAATAAATTTTAGAGGTCTTTACACTATTAATAAAACTTAATCTTATTTTAAATGCCAATTCAAATAAGCATGTAATCAAATTTTACAAAGAAATTTATGACACAATCTAACCAGGAAGTTATTCTTTATTTTCACTTAATTTGGTTTATTTTATTGTTTTAGAATAAATGTAAAAATGATCTAAGAGCTATGATAAAAAGCAACAGAAATAAGATGAAAGAAATATTAGAAAAAAATTAATGATAAAGATTATGTTTTATCAAAGGAGTTTATACAACGTAATACAATTTCATCTATTGCTACTATTAGCTGTCAACAAGCAACAAAATTAAATGAAAGAAATACTAGACAAAAATTAATAATAATGACAATCCAGGCAACTTAAAACTACTATTTTTGATGTCGTTGGTGATGATGATGATAATGAATTTATTTATTTATTTATTTAATAATTCCAAATAGGTTACAATCCTTTCTTTAAGATATATCAAAATATACCTGTTTATGTTATTAAGTAGAGTTATTTTTCTTTTTGTTGCATATAAAGTAAAGTTAGTTTATCTCAAGAGTTTTTAGTCATCATTCACAGTTTTATTAATGATTTTCTAACAAAGATGATTGGAGGAAATAATAACAATGCAAATAACAATTATGTGAAGTGAGTGATGCACAAATTTTATCTTCAAAGACACAAAATAAGTTGAAAACAAGCAATCTCATTTGAATGATATAATTATAATTTCAGAGAGAGAGAGAGACAGACAGAGAAAAGAGAGAGAGAGAGAGAGAGAGAGAGAGAGAGAGAGAGAGAGAACTCAATGAGATTTCTAATTACAAAAGTTTCACAATTGT
Organism: Sepioteuthis lessoniana; assembly: GCA_963585895.1. NCBI lineage: Eukaryota > Metazoa > Mollusca > Cephalopoda > Myopsida > Loliginidae > Sepioteuthis > Sepioteuthis lessoniana. Next base: position 60,981,818 of record OY757918.1, read on the forward strand.
CAATTGACCTTAATGTGAAATCAGCCAGAATGATGAGTATGGATGAAGAGTGAGCTATATTGTGCACTGTGATATGCTGTTAATAAAAAGCAGGAAAAAACAAATGGCATGGCAATAGCATCTAACCCTGCTATGCATGAGGTGCAACTGTTATGATCAGATTTGTACCATTGTTTGACAATGATGACAATACAAGAACATTCTGTTGTAGCCAAGCTTAAGGAATTTCTCTGCTGATGTCTGAGGCCACACATTACATTTTATGACTGGTATTTAGTATGTTTCTCATCTCGAAGCCGCCCGTAATATGAGGAGACCAACCTTTCCATGATGATTTGGAGAGAAGCCCAGTTGGGAGTTGCTATTGTTGGGAGGTCATTTCTAACTGAATATGGCTTCTTCTTTTGCTTTCGTATTGATTCAATGTTCCATTACTTTGCTTTAAATTGTCAAAAGGAAAATAGGTTTTCATTTTCCAGCTTCACACACGGATTTTACTTTTGGATGGGAAATTTTTCTCTTTCTTTTTTTTTCTAATGAAATCGGCAACTTTCCAATTCCCTGAATTCCCTTTACATATGTATAATGCAATAAGTACAGACATTAACCAAAGTGAAGATTATATATGTGCACACACACACACACACACACACACACACATATGCATGTATGTATATATGTATGAATATATATCTGTGTATATATATATATATATATATACATGTGTGTGTGTGCATGTATATATATATGTACTTGTGTGTGTGTATATATATATATATATCAACAGAAAATTCACTGAAGAATGATTCCCATTTTGATCTTAGTATGCAACACATTCACATACTCATATATAGATGTATGAGATACAAGAAGTCCTACTACAATACTGTTGATAAAGCCCCTTTTTTGGAACCTTTGCAAGTATTGATCTCAATATGTGATAATTTACTGTAATCCAGCTATGTAATCTGTATGTTTAATCTTGAGTAAATTGAAAAACAGCTCCAGGGCGTTGCAATTTTATTTTCCATCATTGTATCTGGATACTTACTATAGCACATAAAAGAAAAATTATCTTTGTTTATTTAACGATTCTATTAAAAAATGACACATTCAGAAATTTAACATTCAAAACCACAAAATATGACTAAATGCATTGGCTTGTTATACTGAGGACAATAAAATTTATTCTTCTTGTTCTTGTATTTAATTCTCAAAACCAAGAAAGAAACAAATAGTCTGTTTTGTTAAATACTTTTGGGAAGTGATATATATATATATATATATATATATATATATATATATATATATATAAAGTGCAAAAAAGTAAGGCAATTTTGATAGTGTAGATTTTAATGAATGTGGCATACAGGCTATTGTTTATCACTTGTGAAAATGCATTATCAATCATAGTAACCCTATGAAAAAATAGTGTTTATAGTAGAAAACGTGTTCTATCTAATGGTGTTATTATGTTCACTGTAACTGTTGTAGTTTTTATTCTGTGAGGTGTGGTGCCATTATGTTGCAAGCAAAACATATTATTTTTAATTTTTAAAAAAATTGTTTGATTCTACATTTGACTAATAAATGATTGATTGATTTTTTACAGCAAGTCAACACATTTTTTGTGTAGTTGTTTCATGAGAGTATTTTTTTGCACACAGTCTTTTTGAATATGAATAATTTTTAAACAGGTTCATTTGAACCATAGAACCTTGACAAGTACTACAACACCAGGTCAGAGTGGACCAGGGAGTAATGCTAATGAAGACTAATATAGTCAATTTGTATCAAGAGTAATATACGTAAGGTATCAAACTGTTTTGAATTACTAAACAGCTTGTAACTTTTTCATTCTAATAAGCATTTATAAACCTTCAAGCAATATATATATATCTTCTAATATTTTATGTAAAATAACTTGTAAATACTAAGGCAGTGTGCACAGATAGTACAATGATTTTAAGCAAAGGGCAAGAGAACAACAGTGATCCAAGGAAAGGGGTCACAAATAGTATTGGAGGAAGAAGTACTGATGCTTATGTAAATAATTCTTTCGACAAGTACTATTCTTATATTTCTTATATATATATATATATATATATATATATATATATATATATATATATATATATGTATATATAAAGAAGTTGCATCTGTTTTGGTATGTACATGTTAATAGAACTCAGAAAAGAGATGTAATTGAGTATTAAAATCATGTATACTCTTTAACATGTTTATGATAAGAAAATGTATAACATTTACTTTTCTGATCTTTTTTCCGATTAAATAATATAATTCAATGATTAAAAATCAATTAATTTGTGAAACTTTTCACAGTTCTTCCTAAGTAAATACAAAAAGCACTTGCAGCTGTTATATATATATATATAAAAGACTTATGTCTGTTTTGTGCATTATTTTAACATAGAGACCCATTTTGTTTAAATGTCACACAAAACAGACACAACTCCTTTATATATATATATATATATATATATATATATATATATATATATATATGTATTGTCATCCACAGACAGACTGTATCATTGTATATATATATATATATATATATATATATATATATATATATATATGTATTGTCATCCACAGACAGACTGTATCATTGTATATATATATATATATATATATATATATATATATGTATTGTCATCCACAGACAGACTGTATCATTGTGTATATATGTATATGTATATATATATATATATATATATATATATATATATATATTGTCATCCACAGACAGACTGTATCATTGTATATATATATATATATATATATATATATATATATATATGTATTGTCATCCACAGACAGACTGTATCATTGTATATATATATATATATATATATATATATATAAGAAATATAAGAATAGTACTTGTCAAAAAAATTATTTACATAAGCATCAGTACTTCTTCCTCCAATACTATTTGTGACCCCTTTCCTTGGATCACTGTTGTTCTCTTGCCCTTTGCTTAAAATCATTGTACTATCTGTGCACACTGCAAGATTTGAATTTAATGCTTATACAAAAATAATGTTTTGTAATTTAGTACTAATTATTAAAAAAATTCTTGATTTTTTGGAGAACTAAAAAAAATCAAGAAAATGTTTTCAGCCAAGGAGTACATTTTTTAATAGCTTTTTTATTGTAACTACCTATAATGTTACATTTTTAGAGGGTAAGAAAGGAAAGAAATAACAAAAATTAAACTAAAGCATTGATTATTTATAACTCAAAAAATATTCATTTAAAAAATGAATACTTTTCATATTAAAACAAAATATATTAATTTTTAATCAGTGTAGCTCAATAACTTTTTTAAAAAATAAACTATTTATTATTTTCATTTGAATTATTACATAAAATTTCCCTCCTAAGAATAAGGACACCTTTTTAATTCTTAGCTTCTTTTCATTATTACATTTTCAAATTAAATTAATACATTTTTTATCACTATAAAGAACTGAATTTGAATTTTTGTCGTTAAAAAAAGTCTTTAGAAAAATAAAACTATGATAATGTTTCGAACCACTCACAAGTTTAGGGTTTCATTGTTTTGAAGTAATACTTTATATGTGAACCAAAAATTCCTAAAATTAAAGAATATTGTTATATATGAATTCTTAAATTATTTTATCATTAAAAAAATTTGAAATAAAACTATTCAGCTTTTTTGAAAATTATTAACTAAAAAATTGTTCTGTAACTGAGCATTAATTGTAAAAATAAAAATTTTTTAGAAACCAAACAAAAAATCATGAAAATGTTTTGAACCTTTCACCAGTACAGTGTTATATATATTATTTTAAATGTAAACTAAAAAAGAATAAAAAAAGAAAAAACAATTCATAAAATAAAAGAATATATTTCATTTTAATTAATTGGCAAAATCTTTCAAATTTGAATAATGTCACAGTTTTAATTATAAGCTTACTCCTCTCTTCCCCCTTTCTATCTCACTCACTGGTGTTCCTAAGATCCTTTTAGTCTGGTCATAGACTAGGTTCTTCTGCTGGTATATATGGATAGACTGTTACACAAAAGTTCTAGCATGAAATAATTTTTTTTCAAGCCAAATTTTATTAATGAAACACTTCATAAGAAATAAGGAATAACATATATAATATTTTTACTTTTTGAAGAAGTTTTAAGCTTCCTTGTTGGATAGCTAAAGACAATTTGTGTCATTTGATTATATTGTGTGTTCTATTTAGAAAAGAGTAAAGAATTCTAGTAAGCATTTTCCACTTAGTCAATACCATTAGCTATGTATTTTTGCCAGGGATGAACAAGATATTGCATGTCATGCTAATAAAAAAAAACACTTTTTGACAACTGTTATCTGGCCCAGTAAGCTGGGGCTGCAGAATACACTGACTGCAAAGGAGTAAGACTTCCCCTATGAATGTCCTAGACATGACACTAAATAATCAGATGGCGAGGCTTCAGTAATGATAGAGCTTTGGGGAATGCAGAGTACCCTTTCATTGCCATTGCTCCCAGGTTCACTCTAGTGCACAGCGGTAGCACCTGATAGGGTCCTATCTATAGGTCAAATAGAACTAAACTATGTAATTATGCTGAACTAAATTGTTTGAAATTAACTGTTTTTACATTTAACTCTGTGTAAACAAAAAACTGTGTACTTATGCTAAACTGAAACTTGTTGGAAATAGAACTGTTTGATCATTTAACTGTGTGTAAACAAATGACTTATGTTTAATTGAATTGTTAATGATGCATAGCAATACTTGGAACCATTTAACTTTGTTGACATGCTAAACTGAATTGATTGAAATAGAACTGTTTTTACATTTAACTGTGTCTAAACAAAAAACTGTATTTAAACCAATGACTATGTAAACAAAAGACTGTACTTAGGCTTAACTGAATTGTTTGAAATTAAATGAAACCATTTAACTGTGTGCAAAAAAAAAAAAGCTCTGGCTTGTTTAAAAAAGTTATCATCAAAATGTGTTTAGAAATCATATATTTGATATATATGTATAAAAAGGATTTGGCATTAAATGACCTACAATGGTCAATATACCATAAAACTAAACCAAACCAAACGACTGTTATCATGTTATTATCATGTTATTATTATTATGTTTTATCATGTTATTAAAGGATTTATCATGTTATTATTATTATTATGTTTTATCATGTTATTAAAGGATTTGGCATTAAATGACCTACAATGGTCAATATACCATAAAACTAAACCAAACCAAACGACTGTTATCATGTTATTATCATGTTATTATTATTTATCATGTTATTATTATTATGTTTTTATCATGTTATTAAAGGATTTGGCATTAAATGACCTACAATTATCATGTTATTATTATTTATCATGTTATTATTATTTATCATGTTATTAAAGGATTATTTATCATGTTATTATTATTTATCATGTTATTATTATTTATCATGTTATTAAAGGATTTGGCATTAAATGACCTACAATTATCATGTTATTATTATTTATCATGTTATTATTATTATGTTTTTATCATGTTATTAAAGGATTTGGCATTAAATGACCTACAATGGTCAATATACCATAAAACTAAACCAAACCAAACGACTGTTATCATGTTATTATCATGTTATTATTATTATATTATTATCATGTTATTATTATTATGTTTTACTTGCTGTTTATTTTTTCTTGTTCCAATTTGAACAGATGATCAAGACACTCTTCATTTTATAGGTTGAGAGCTGTGTTGAATATAGCTTGATATTCACATCATTTTTGCCAATGTTGAAACACATTACTCACCACCTAACTGTGCTCACATACACTGTTTGGTCTCTAAATTTTCAGCAACCATCGATGAATGTAAATGGATATAATTTTTTTCATATGAAGGAATTCAAGGACATATATTTCTTTTCATGTCAGATATCATTTTCCCACAGTGCTATTGAGCTGACAAAAAAATATTACCAGTTATTTAGGGAAGGTTCAACTTCTGCTGTCATACCATCAACATCTACTTCCGATGCCACCAGTCAACATAATAAAAGGGGATGCATTCATTTTGTAGCAATCTTCTAATGAAAACAGAATGAATGCTCTGCTTAATTATGACTATGCAGGAAAATAATATTTTGTAGATGAAAACTTTCTTTATCCAAAGTTTTATTGCGTTCCCTGTCTGTATCTATTATAGTTTTAGTGGAAATGAATAAGAATCATTACTTTCTGAGTATGAAATGCAGGTTCTTGCACATAACTGGCAAAAAAAAGCATAGCCAATGATATTGAAAATACTGGAAAATAGTGTTTTGAAGCTGGAAACTTGCTCTATCCAATGGTGTTATTGTGTTCCCTGCATTTATTGTAGTTTCAGTAAAAATGAATAGGGGGTTTTACTTTTGTAGTATCCCTCTTAAAATACATACACCAAATTATATTTACTACCATCACTGAAAGAAAAGAAAAGAAAAGAAAAGAAGACTTAAAAAATAGAATAAATGGCCAACTTTATTTATTTGATTAAACTGAAGATAATCAATTAGTTGGTGCAGTTTTTGATTCAGAACCAGTATCCTATAAACTAAGGCAAATGTCTACCAGCTTTTGTTCAGTTTATCTCTAAAGTCTCTATTATAAGCTTCCATAAATTGATTTACAAGACTGTTTATATTAGAAAAGAAAAAACAAGAAAATTAACAACAACACAAACAGTTGCATATTCAAGAGAGAGAAGTGAACCATAAAAAATAACTAAAAAACCTTCCCTTACGTTAACACAGTTTCATACAATGAAAGTTGAAGGAATTTTCTATTTTTTGCACCATTATATCTCTATTTATGTTTAAGAGTGGCTGTATCATCAAAACACATTGCCCACATTAGAGTGAACCACATTGAGTTAATGTTCAGCTATTTTGGGCTTGTTATTGTCAAATAAAATATGGCCAAGTGTGATTATTAATCCTGTGTAGAGAATTTATTTCACATTTATTTATTGTTGATGTATATATTCTTTCCATTTTAATTCTTGTGTCTTCTTTTCCATGCAACAAAAATTTAATGAATTGCAATAATCACAGAACAGAAATTGGGAATATATTTTTTGTCCTACAGAGATAAAATAAATGTTTTTGAATGATATTCTATTGAAATTGTGCTTAAAAATAAATGGAATTTATCTTTTTGATAAGTTACACATACTGAAAATATAACTATTATTCCTAAAATAAATTAATTGCTCTAAAATTATTTCCCAGGTTAAATCATTCAAATTCCTTGGAAGTGTGAGAATATTTGAATTAACTCAAATGTTTTTTTAAGTTGAATATTTTAAACAGAAAATAAATGCACAATCTATAAAATTGAGGGGAGAAAGAATATGTATACAAGGTGTGGAAGCCAAATATGGAAGAGGGAGAATTGAATTCATGCCTTTACTACAGGGTATGGATGCATAATATAGAATAATTTTTAAAACCCTTTTTTTAGTCTGATTAACACAATTTTTGAAAAAACACAAAAAAATCTAAATTTTCATGATTAGCTCTATTATTCAAGCACTTTTTCATTAAATTTCAGCCCAATATGAGTAAACAAGAAAAGAAACAACAAAGAATCTATAATTTGCCAAAACAAAGTAAAAAAATTGGAGTTTCTTTATGGCCTCCATCAACCCCAAATCTGAATCCTCTTGATTACACTACATGGGACATTTTAGAAAACAAAAAAAAAAATGCGATTTTCCATCCAAGTATTGGTTTATGAAGACTACTATTGAGGAGGAATGGAATAAAATGTCTGAAGAATTTATTTTGAAGGCATGCAAATCGTTTCAAAGGCATGTTAATACAATAATGGAAAAAAAATGGCTGTCATATTGAGTAAATTTACTGTTTTGTGTCTATTTTGTTATTTTGTTGTTTATCTTTTAAAATTAAAATTAGTCTTCTTTTATAATATATTATATTATTATATTAGAATATATTTTATAATAGATTATATTATTATATTAGAATATATTTTATAATAGATTATATTATTATATTAGAATATTCCTAATTTTGCTTCCACACCCTGTATAATATATAAAACATGACCCTTAATTAAGTACACCCCAAAAATTTACAAGAGAGTGTCAAAAGTTTTACAATATTTAACTACATGCTAGTATTCAGGACATATATTGCATAACTAAAGCAATTCAAGCTGTGAAAGGTATCCTCTGTGGTTAGTAGTATTGTAGTAGTTGGTGTGCTGATACATTATGAATTGGTTCACTCCTGATATGATTTGAAATCCATATAGATAAACATGCAACATAGTCTAATTTGAGAACTTATTCTTTGTGACTTTGAACTGGATCATTATACCATGAAAGTAACCAAAATTATTTGTTGTGTGAAAAGTGAAGGCACTGTTGATCACAGTACAGTAACCAGATTGTTCAAGAAATTTTGTTCGGGTTGCAAGAACCTTGACAATCAGGTAAGGTCAGATAAGCCTAAAACCATGGATATTGAGGCTGTACTCAAAGCTATAGAGGCAAATCCAGCAAGTAGCACATGAAGTATATCAGGCAAGTTCGAGATCTTACAGTTTAAAGGTGTTTGTTAGTTTAACAACCTCAGCAAAAGTATCCAGGGCTGCCAAATTGTTCTTCATGTTACCAAAATATTGCAAAACCTTTGACTCACCCTGGCATTATAAAAAGTTAATTTTCTTCTAAACCAAAGTTACCAAAATGTTATTATTTCCAGTAGAACATTATACAGCCCAGTCAGCTGAGGATGTAGAATACTCTGACTGCATCTCTGCAGAGAGGTAAGACTCTCCCATAACCAACAAGTGTCCTGGATATAACACTAAACCATTTGATAGTGAGGTTCCAGTCCTGGATCTTTGGGGAATGTGGATTACTCTTTCATTGACATTACTTCCAGGTCTACTCTGATCTGGAGTGATAGTACCTATTTGGGTCCTATTTGTGGGTCAAATAGAACTATTTAATCATTTAACTATGAACAAGCAAATAATTAATGTTAAACTGAATCATTAGTATTACATAGCAATACTTGAAACCATTTAACTGTATGCAAATGAATTAATAATGTTGAATAGAATTATCATTGTTAGATAGAAATAGCTGAAACCATTTAGTGTCTTGGATATGATATTAAACTGCATGTGATGGTGAGACTCCAGTCTGGAAGTTTGGGAAATTTGGAGTACCCCTTGATTACCATTACTCCTTGGTCCACCCTGAACAGGAGTAGTAATACCTGTTAGGATCCCATCTATGGATCAAATAAAACTGTTCAATTTTTTTCTAGGGATTATTATTAATATTGCATAGAATTATTAGTGTTAAATAGCAATGGTTGAAATCCTTTAATTGCAAACAAATGATTAGTATTGAATTAGATAAATAGAATTACTAATATTAAATATCAGTACTTGAAACCATTTAAATGAGTGAAAATAAAACTATTAGAGTCAGATAACAATACTTGAAATCATTTAACTGTTTGTAAACAAATGACTAGAATTAAATAGAATTATTTGTTTTAAATAGCAATAATTAAAACCATTTTAACAATAAATAGCAATATTTGAAACCATATAACTGTGTACAAATAAATGAGCTCTAAGTTGTTAAAAAATAAAGTTACCTACAAACTATTTGCTAACAAATATATATATATATATATATATATATATATATATATATATATATATATATAGGATCTTGCATTAAATAACCCACAAGGGTTGGTATGCCATAAAACCAAACCGGAACATTATACAATTAAAACAGACATTTTTAGGTATTATTTATGCCCAAACTTATTGAAAACAAAAACATGAATATGTAGCAGTTCAAATTGGTTTATATTGATAGGTTATTTTACCCTGGAGTCAATTTAAAATTATGGTCTTCACTTATATATGGTAAAAAAATTATCTTCACAAGCATTTTAAACAAATATATATATCATACTTAATTGTAATATCTGTGTTTTCAGAGTCAGTGTATTAACATGGTTCAAAATCCTTTTTAACATTATCTCAAACAGATCCATTTGACCTACTGATGTGACCCTAACAGGTACTACCACTCCAGATCAGAGTGGACCTGGTAGTAATGGCAATGAAGAGGCATCTCCACATTCCTCAGACCTCTAGAACTGTACCCTTAATATTGGGCGCCATTTAGTGTCATTACCAGGACACTATGAGCAATATTGTATTGTATAGATGAAAAAGTTAATCTTAGAATTTTCTTAATTGTTGGTTTATATTTCAATCACTAACATTAATCATTTACTGATGTTATATCTGTATTAATAATTAGAGAAATATCTACTCTTTGTAGATTGTCAAACAATTTAATGTTGGGCTACAAAATTTAGCATGCATATTTATTGGACCTAAGAGGTTTTACCACTCACACATACATGAATGTAAATGAAGTTTCTTACAATAGGTAATAATTAACCATGTTGTTACAAGATGTAAAAAATTGTACATAATTTTAAAACCTAAACTTGAAAAAAAAGGAATCAAGAAATTATTTGTCTTACTGACATAATTATTTCCATTTAATTAAACATTACTAATTAGGTTCATAGGTAATTCCACAATAAAAATGAAAATGAAAAATAATTACATAGCATGATTATTTTGTTAGGGCTAATTGATATGGACAAAAAATAAAAATATCTAATTCAATAAATCTCTTAAGTGCCACTCATTTAAATTAAAAAGTATTTCTTGACAAAACTGAAATTTTTTCACAGAACAATACAAGGTTAATCATAAGAAACAATTGATAAATCTGTTTTGTTATGTGGATCTATCTCATATTGTAACAATTAGTTGTTTATAGACATTTTGTGTAATTCTTTAACTGATATCAAAGATTTTGAATAGACATTTAAATAGACAATAAAATAAGACAAATACAAGATATTTTTATGTTTGTTTGTCTTGCTGATTCTGTTATCCAAATCTTGACCATTTCAGATATTTTTGATAAAGATCTTTTTGATAATTATCTTTACTAGAATCTTTTATTTACTCATCTTATTAGCTATATATGTTTAAGTATTTAAGTATGTTAGCAAGCAAATAGACCGAAGAATAATTTCTGATATTTTTAAAATGTTTTAAAATAAAATTATTTATAAGATAAATCTACCTAGTTGCATAAACTGGTTTGGTTGTGGGGGTGCTACTCATGTTGCATGTCTTATGTCACGTGATATCCCACTGGGAGGAGGGAGATAAAATTACTATCCTCCCTTTGAAATTAACAGTACCTAGCCGTCAAAAAAGTGACCGTTAAGGAAGAATGTAGGTCACAGAGGGGTATCAACAGGTGTTGGTACTTAGTAACCTCAGGTCGCTGGACACCGGAAGGGGAAAGAAGAGAGAAGCCAAATGATTGGCTGGGACCCCAAAACGGAAGTGGGACTCCCTCCCCCTCAGCGGAAGTAAATAATAAGAAAATTAGTTTTTGAGCAGGGTTGGTAGCGGGCAGACGAACCATAGCCATTTTACTCCGGGTGGAAGACAAAAGAATTACTGAGACACGAAGGACCCCAGGTTCTTCAAGCCAGTGTAAAAAAAAAAAAAATAGAACAAAGTCTATTAGCCCGTGAAAGAAGAAAGATTCTCCAGTGGAACCCCGTCGAAAAATAAGATAAGTAACTTTGGGGACATTTCTCCTTTATACCCAAATTTTGTATACCACTCTCTCTCTCTCTCAACTTGAAGAAAGACAAAAGTCAAGAAAAGGCATTTATATTCGTGGACTGTCCTATTATATGTTTTGACACTTTGAAAGTGTATATAACTGTAGTAAAGGAATTCATGTATTTTTATGTTACCATGTGGTCTATGTTGTTCTTTGCCGTTCTACTACGAATTTGTTGTTGTCACATTTCCTTTTTAGCTTCTATTCGCCTTATGTTATCTTGCTTAGAATTGTCCTATTAATTCCTTTAAAATATCACACGGGAAACCGGAGTTGCCGACTACTACAATATAATATTATTACGACTAAAACCTATAGGCTCATATCTTCTGTTTGTCTAGGGGGAAGAAGTTTAGCGGCCTGGTGGGTGTGTGATAGTGTGAAATTTGGAACCCCTTGCCAGCGGCGGTCAGTCTGGCCCTAAATTGATCCCTCACGTAATATGCCAGGTCTTATATGCCTGAGAGAAAAACTCTGAACGAGGACTTATTCTATAGGGGATCAAGTGCCAACCTGCCCCGTCTTCACACGTGCGAAAATAAAGTCCCGCTTTGGGATTTTTAGTCAATTTGCCGTCACACTTAGGAAGCAATAGCAGAACCCATCCTTCTCCAGGTCTATAACTAGTGTGATGTGGTATGCTATAAGAGAGAGAGAGAGTAAAGGGGAGGTCAATACCCTTACCCCTTTATTTGAATCAACAGGCATTGAAAATGGTAGGGGAAAGAAGGTCAAGCTATCTGCACTCCGTGCCCTGTAGTGTGTTGAAGGAAAGAAGTCTAAGTCAATCAAGTAGCATGACCTGACAAGGTGATGGAAGAAGAAAATTGAATGATTGGTCCATGGGCTCTTTGCAGCAAAAAGGCTAGCAGGCATTAGAGAAATTTGAAGAAGAAATTTTAGTTTGGACAGAAGACTCGTCAAAACCACATGCTGAATTCAGCCAACTCCGGGAAGGTCACTCACCCATAGAGAAAGAAATCTGAAAGATTGAAAACCTGTCAAAGATAACTACAACTCTAATCGTTCTCCTTCTACAATTCTTAAATATTAGAAAGTTATATATATTCAAAGAAAGAGAGACTGTAAAGGTTCTATCTCACCAATAATTAAATTTATTGAATGAACACAACTACAAACATCAGTCCGGTGACTTAGACACTTTTACTCAAGTAAGAGAAAAGGAAAGAAAGAAAAAAGAGAAAGAAGAAAAAAGGACTGTTGAGAGACATTTCCGTTTGATGTTTTCCTGTTGGCTTAACATTTCATTATATTTTAAAAAGAAAAGAGAAAAGAAAAAAGAACTGTTTCTTAAGTCTCATCATTATTTGTTTGGTTGTCGCATATTAAAATTTTGTTATATTTTAAATGCACCCTTGTGTTGAAATCTTTTGTTTGTGTCATTTTCTCTGTTGATTTGACTTCTTTTGCATTTACCTGTCTCGTATCACTTTCATTAATTCTCGCTAAACGTCTTATTGCCTCCTTAAAACATTACAAGAGAATTTTGGAAATCTGTCTATAGTCAATATTATCTAACCTAGAAGTTTGTTTTTCCGTGATCTGAGGGGGTAAGAAGACAAAGGACTTGGTAGTGTATGTGAAAGTGAATTGGCACCCCCTTACCAACGTCTGAGGTCAGTTTGGTCCCGAATTAACCTCCACATTATTTGTCTGTTTATCATACGCCCGAAATAGGAGTTTTGACTGGGATTTATTTTGTGGAGTGTCAAGTGCCAGACTGCCCTTGACGTTACATGTGCATAAAATAGACTCTCATCCTGGGATAATTATTTATGCAAGTCACACTAGTTTGAATTCAGAGATTTCCTTCTTTCGGATCAGTTACCATATCAAAGCTAAAGAACCTAGTCTGCCCTACTATTTATCCATTTTTGGAGACAGAATACTTTCCTAAGGTTATAAGTGCTAAGTGAAATGCAAACAGCGCCATTCAGGGTTTGAAATCAAGTAGCTCAGTCCACTTCCTATGACAGTAACCATTACACAAGAAATGCCTCCATGTAAACTTTTTCTTTTTATGATTTTTTATGAATTTTTTAATTGACAACAAAATCTTAAAAATGTGATATTGTCCAGAAAAATTAAATTAGAAGAGAATTTTGAGTTTTGCAGTGTCTAAATCCTAGTTTCTTGCCTGGATATATATGCACATCTTCTTAACACATCCAACTTGCATCATTCTTTTGTGTGTGTGTGTGTGTGTGTGTGCATATGAAGAGACAATCAACATCCTATCCTCAGAAATTGAAAAGAATGTTTACCCAATATGCAAATTATGTGCAAGTCTTCTAGTGCTTTGACAAGAGACACATGAAAGAGCATCACATATGTAGATGAACCTACAAGAAAGAAGCTGGACAGTAATGTACACATGCCAGTGCAATACTAAAATCTTAATTGACCATCTTCTGACAAGAAGTGACAATTATCATCATATATATATATAGATAGATGGATAGAGAGAGAAAGAGAGAGTAATTGTGTAAACAGAAATTTAAACTGTTTTACTTCCTGTACACCATGACACAGCACTTCATTCTCAGTATATTTATCTTGTTGATAAAACCTCAAGATAAATACTATTCAAATATTGATCACTTTAAAGTGAAGTGAAATGTAATAGTAGTAGTGGTGGTGATGTTGATGTTATTATAAACAGTTTTAAACAAGCCCTGTTAAACTGAATCCCTTGCAGAAAGGTAAGACTCTCTTTCCCCAAAAAGGGGTGTCTTAAGTAGGATACTAAACTGCATCTATGACTCAAATAGATCTATTTGAAAAGTATTAGATACCATAGAGCTGTGTGCAAACAAATGATCATCATCATTATTATTAAATAGGAGTAGTTATTTGAAACCATATAATTGTTTATAAATTAGAAAGAAATACTTGAAACCATATAACTGTATACAAATTATTTGTATGAGATTGTCGCAGAACCAGTGTGTGTGTCAATCCCATGAATAGGTTGTATGTTGTTTGTTGTGGTTGATTGACAGAGGACTGAACAAATGACAGAGGCAAGAGGATAAGTTTAAATTCAGGTTTTATTGAGTGAATCTTAAACAAAAGGCAGAAATTGCGGTGGTTGTATCACATCAGTGTAGTCTCTGTTGGGTGTCGAAAGTCTGTGTTGCAGAAAGTCTTAGACTCAGCAGTCTAGTTGATTGTGGCGACAGTATGTCTAGCAGGTGAGGATGGTCTCTGAGCTTGATGTAGCTGAATGGTCAGGTTGTAGATGTTGCTGGAGATGATCAATGGTGTGGATGCATTGGTTGCAAAGGCTGGATGATCGATGTCCCAGTTGTGTAGTACTTTGGTTTAACCAGGGTGGGGGGGTTGAAGTGGCCTCAAGTGTTGATGCTAGTCCAAGCAGTGAGTCGCTCATGGACTAGTTGATGCAAATGAGGTAGCTTGGTCGTGCCGGAACAGCTGCTGGGTTAAGCTAGAGCTGGTCTGCAGTTGGTATTGGCTGTTGCATCATCATCTTATTGTATCTGCCAGGAAAGTGTAGTGAGGAGACTAAAAGTGAAGTTGGCTCTTGGAAGAGCTGTTGAGGATAGTGAGACTTTCTGAGATTAGCTCTGAGAAGAGCTGTTTGCATGAGAAAAAACCCAGCTGTGATTGGTCTGGTAGGCAGCTTGGTTTGGTGGTGGGAATGCAGATCCAACACTGCTGGGAGAGGTAAAGGATTCCTCTCCTCTGCACTAACCCTGGCTGCCTCATTAACTTTTGGTTGCTGCCTGTGTGTTTATATAGTGTTAGCCACTACTTCTCTGCTGGTTGAGGGAAGTAATTCTGTACTCAGGAAGTCCCTTTATCAAATATAAGTAATAATGAGATGCTTCATTATACTTTGAAGAGAAACTTTTAAATATAATATATTTTATCCTGTGGTAATAATTTTGTTTCCGAAAGGTTAACAGAATTAACTCCTTTCAAAAAATAGTTTGTGTGTCAGTAACAGAAGTTCACTCATGATGTATGTACAACATTTTGTTGTCTAAACCAGATATTTTTGGTAACATAGACAGGACAGTTACGATAAGATAAATAGTTGTGATTATAATCAAATATTTGCAAATTAATAAAATTCTAGAATTAAATAACCCATAAGGGGTTGATATGTGATTAAACAAATAAACCAAACCAAAGCAGCAGCAGCAGCAGCAGCAGCAGTAGTAGTAGTAGTAGTAGTAGTAGTAGTAACATTGTACACAATTTTATCAATTTTTGTCTTTATCCTCAAGATCTTTTTTTTTTTTTAGAAATTCTTAACTGAAAGTTAAGATTTTAAAATGTATTTTTAAAAGGAACAGAAGATATAATTCAAAGAAAATATTTCATTACTATTAAGTTTTAAGAGCAGCCAGTGAAGAAATGGCTTGAAGTTGATGCTGTCTTGTTGCATTCACTGGTTATGAAGAATGATTGGGTGTTAAAATAGCCCTAAAGAAGGCTGTGTTGTCCACACCCCAAATTAGGGTACAGTCAAGGTCACATAGGTTGTAGTGCTTGTTCCCTGTATAAGAAAGGGGATGTCAGTAATGGCATGCAGTGGGCTCAGGAGTGTAGGGTGGAAGACTTGTTTTGAAAATGAGTGGATAGGATTGTTCATATAAAAGAGAAGGGGTCATTAATGAACTATATAGAAAGGAAGTGCAAGATATGATTGAGCTTTGTAGTAGTATTTGATGGTAGGTGTAAGAGGGTCTCAACAGTGCATTAGGCAGAATAACAATATCTCAGGAGTTTTAGAAAAGAAGAAAAGAGAGAAGAAATTCTTTTCTGATCTTATGCACTCAAAAACATGATGAAACTAGAATTGTAATCTTCAATCTAAGCAAAAATTTTGACAGGTTTGCTTTGAAGCAAATTGCTTATGTATAAAAGACTTCAGAGTTAATGTAAAAAAAGAAAATTTTTATTTGATTATTCATTTTACAGTGGGTTCTCTAATCTCTTTCTTAATTTGAATTTATCATTTATTTTCTCTTCACTTGACAAATAAGCAAAGGCAGTGCATGGAACCCTGCAAAAAGAGTTATGACACCTTGTAATTGTGTGGAATGCAAAAGCTCTGACGATAGATGAAGAAACTAAAAACAAAATCTATGAAAAAAAAAAGGATAAGTTTAAAAATTAAATCAATATATAATTTTTTTGATATTTCAAAAACTTTTTCTCACAGAATGCTTTATTCATAAATACGTTTTTTATAATTTATATATATTTATTTACTGAAAATTTAATTGAAATTAAACAAATAGCTGATTTTTGGTAGATTTTTAAAACTGAAACGCAATTTGACAACAAATTTATCTTCAAGCAAATTATTATATGTAGACATGTGTTCGCCAATGGCCCGGGAGACCTGGGTTCAATCCCAGGTCACGTCATACCAAAGACTCAAAAAATGGTACTTGATGCCTCCTTGCTTAACACTCAGCATTATAAGGTACGGATCAAGGGTAAAGTAGAGCAATCCAGGGAAGGAGTAGCGCCCTCCCCTACACCTTGGTGTAGTAGCTATCGAAAAGGGAGCCTTCGGGTTACCCTCGACTATGGTCGCCAACTTTACTTACTTACTTATTTTACAATGTAAACAGCTCTTAGCATACAAAATTGTTGAAATTCTCCTTTTTTTTCTTTCTTATAAATGACACAAAGTTTAATACAGAAAATTAGATTTTTTACAAGTGAGGGCATTTTTATCAACACAAGTCATTTTTTTTTTGTATAGCAAGTCTGCAGAGGTTCCTATACTTCTGTGAGGGTTGCAAATTTAACAATTTACAGTTGGATGCAAAGGTTGGGTCAAGCACCACTACTACAAATGTAAATCAGTGACAAATATTCCACTAAAATAATTTCTCCTCTTCTTATCATAATAACTTTAATTTCAGTTGAATTATTTAACTCAACAAACTCCAGAGGGAAGGTGTTAGGGGTAGGAGCCTAATATGAGTTCAAACACCAGCTGGGACACCATTCACTTCACACTGATATTTTTGGGAAAGGCATGAGTAATTAGTTGGCTGGTTCTTGTTTACTGACATTTCAATCCTTATGGATTATTTAATATCAATTTTTTTTTTACATATACATAATTTGTAAGTGAATAGTTTGTAGGTAAACATTTTTGTTTTAAAATGAATTGTAATAGTGTGAGACAAATTTTGCTTCACAGGCATGTTTTGTAGATGGTCTTGTTTTATAAATTCATCTTATATTTTTTAGATATATATCTGTTAGAATAAGGTTTGCAATTTTGTTGCCAGTATGGAAAGGCATGAATTTACTTCTCCCTAGAGCTAAGGGTAAACAGCACAGTTGTTGGAGTTCTTTAGTCTTGTAAAAAGGCAATTCATTTGGATGTTTGATAAGAGGCCAGGTCATAGATTGGCCAGTACCATGTAACCTAATACAATCAATCAGATGTTACTTGGAGAAAAAATAGTTGCTACTAAATAACTCTCATCCCTATGCCAACCTGAAAATATGTATTTTATGAATTACAAATTTTATTTTTTCATTAATTACTATTATTATATTAAAATTTTTTTTACTCTTTGTATATTTTTATATTTTATATTTTATTTTTTTATATTTTTCCTCCCAGTAATAACTGGTAGTTTTCTCTGAAATCCGAATAGTGATAACAGCCAATATTCACAGGATAACGATAGCTCCCCAATATTAGCTATCAAGAAAGCACCTATTAATTATGATACTCAAATATGTCATTTGAGTCCCACGGTTATTTGTATTAATATCAAACAAATACAAACAAAAACAACCAGTACAAACAACAAAAGACACACCTTTTTAGATTGTTAAAATTTGTGTTTTTAATGTAAGTTTTAACTTTGTTAAAGTTCAACTATCTCATTTTTTATCATTTGTAGGTTAACCTTATCTCTTCATTTTGAGCATTTTCAACAGTATTCTGCAGTTTGTAATATTATTATTTGATAAGACTTTAAAATCTCAGATAGGTAAATGGGAACCAAAGTAAAAACAAATTTCTATTCAAAATTAAAAGTCAAGTTATATGTTTGAATCAGAAAAAAGTTACCTTTTGTATTGCTTCTTAGATCTTGTCTGAATGAAAAATTAAAATATTAAAATATCTTCTATAACTTTTTCCCTTCTTTCTTCAGGTGGTGAGTCATAGTTTAAATCAAACTACAGTAGTTTACAAGGCATTTATTAATTTTATTTAATTATTACTACTCCCTGTGAGTTTTTCACGCAAGCATTTGTTGGTGGGCTTTCACTAGAGCCTGCGTGACAGCAAGTCTCTGCAGGTCTCCAGCACTATTCTCAGTATTCTAGTTGATCTCCACAAAGCAGATGACTGGATGGTCACCATTTTTCCCTCATTTTCATCTCTTCCAGATTTCTTTCCAAGCCTTTTCAAACTGTTTCTTTTTTAACATAGGAAACTTTACTCATACATGTCTGACACTATAAGCTCTTCTGTCTCAAGGTGCACTTATTTATGAGACTTGGGTGTGACAGCAGGACTCGGCGCCGGCCCACAAGTCCAAAGGCTTGGCTTCAGAAGGAGTGCTACGACTTTGTACCCTTCTCTCAGTGGCTCCCCTCCTTCCCCAACATGAACCTGCTGGACTATTTCATTTGGTCATATGTTGAGAACATCACTAACATAACCTCCCACAACACCAAAGCCAGCCTGATCACCGCCATCCGCCGAGTATTTGCCGAGCTCCCGCCGGTGCTTGTGGAAAAGGCATGCTCCCAGTTCCGGATCTGTATCGAGGCGGTGATTGAGGCTGAAGATGACTACATAGAATAGATGCCAGCTCTACTACATAATCAAGTTACCTGAATTGATTTTTTCAATAAAAGTTTTAAAATAAAGCTGTAGTATTGTTTTCTTTAGGACGATAATTTTATCGTTTTTACCCTGTACTAAGCTGAATTAGTTGAATTAGAACTGTTTGACTAAACTGAATAGCTTGAAATAGAAATGTTTTTGACAATTAAACTGTACTCATGCTAAACTGAATTGTTTGAAATAGAACTGATTATTTGTATAAAAATGGATTTGGCATCTACAAAGGTTGATCGGCAATAAAACCCAAACAACAACAACAACAACAACAACAACAGTAGTTTAGTTCTATTTGACTTACAGATAAGTCCCTATCAGGGAAAATTTTGGTTCTATTTTGTCCACAGTCTATGATTTTATAAATTCTCTTGTTTTATCTCATTCATCAGGTCCTTTTTATTTTTGTGAAAATTTTATGTACCATATTATATATCAGTTGACACTTGATTTATGGTCACAAAATCATTAATGATTAATGACCTAGAGTTGCCACATATACACGCACATATATGAACACACACACACACACACACACACACACACACACACACACACACTATATATATATATATATATATATATATATATATTAGAGAGAGAGAGAGAGAGAGAGAGAGAGAGAGAAATAAAAAATATAAATAATTTGTAAGACATTGGTTTCTGCTAGATCCCAAAGTTGAGCAGATTTTGTTCTGCTCCATATCTTAGATGTATAATCACTTATAAACAGCTTATACAAAACGTGAGGCTTGTGTGCCAGACAAAGAAAAGTTTAATAAATTCTAAGCATCGTCATGTATGAACAAATAAAAAAATATAGGAAGAGATTAATACTTGCATTCAAAAAGGTTTTATTACTCGTAAATTAAATGAACATGACATTTGTATCAACTGTTTTTTTATTTAGAGTAAAGTTACAACTTTTTTAAGTACTTTCCCCATCAGTAAATCAATGAAAGTTCCCAAGGGACTAATAAAGAGTTAGAAGATGAAGTTACTAATAAGGTTTGGAGATTGAAAACATTTGATTTGAAGAGTTTTTATTTTTTATTTTGACGTAATAATTTACATGTAAATAAATTTATTTGTTTATTTTTTTCCAGCAGTTTGTTATTAGGTTGATTGATTTACTTCTGAAAAATGTCTTTTCCTGTAAGCTTTTAGGAGGGCTTTTTGAAATTCAAAAACAGCCCTTTCTGATTTTATTAAGAACTCTTCAGAGCTTACAGATTAACTGCTAATCCTTCTAACTGGTTTTAACTTTCCCTCCATTGCTCAGTTTATCTATTAGGAAATATTTCAGATATCAACATATTTTTTATTATATTAGTTTTAGCTTTTTCTTTACAATTTAGATCAAGAATTTGTTCAATCATTATGGATTTAATGCAATTGTAATTTTTTTCAACATTAAACCACATTCTTTAAATATCTTTTCAAAAATCTTTGTACATTTTATTTTCTCAACTTCATAATCTGTTAATCTTTTAATCAAAATGTCATAAAGAGGAGGATTTTCTCAAGTTCTGATATATCAAATTTGAGCAACAATCAGGATAGCACTTTAACTGATTTAATGTTTTTATTTAAAGCCATTTAAAAAAAAGATAACTTGCCAACATCCATATTATATATAAGATGATCATGTGTATGTGTCAAATTTATGGTCACAAAATTTATTACAATGTATTATAATTTATTATATGATGTATTATTTATTATAAAATTATTATTCATTATTATTTACAATAAAATGTACTATGACTTATTATAATATACTATATATATTAGGTGACCTGGATATGACATTAAACCATCTGATGGGGAGGCTCCAGTCCTAGAGCTTTGGAGAATGTGGAGTAACCCTACATTGCCATTACTACCAGACCCACTCTGACCTGGAGTGGTAGTATTAGTTAGGGTCCCATCTATGGGTCAAATAGAACTGTTTAATCCTTTACTATACTTAAACCCACTTAATTATATGCAATACTATTAGTATTAGACAGCAATACATGAAACCACTTAACTGTATGCAAACAATAACAATACTTGAAATCATTTAATAGTAGGCAAACAAATGAGCTCTGGCTCATTTAAAAAAATGGAACCTACAAACTATTCACTCAAAATCATATATGTATAAACAGGATTTGACATTAAATAACCATAAAGAATTAATATGCCATTAAACCAAATGACCAAAACTAACCTCTAAGTTGATATGCCATTAAAAACAGAGAAACAGAAATATAAAATACATATACTCTCATATTTAAGCCAATATTGTGTATAGGTTGATCTTTGATTTATGTTCATAAATCATAAATTTATTAAATTAATTTTGGAAGACAAGTGTTGTTTCTAATTGTTTGAATTTCAATCTTACAAAATTATTTACTTATAGGTCAATGCTAATTTTTGGTCTAAAAATTAGTTTGTTTGGGTTTTATGGCATATCAACCTTTCTAGGTTACTTAATGCCAAATCCATTTTTATATGAATAAACAGTTCTATTTCATGCAATTCAGTTTAGTATAAGTATAGTTTTTTTTTACATACAGTTAAATGTTAAAACAGTTCTATTTTGAACAATTCAGTTTTGTGTAAGAACAGTTTCAATGTCAAAAACAGTTTCATTTCAAGCAATTCACTTTAGCATAAGTACATAGTTTAAATATCAAAACAGTTCTATTTCCAACAATTCAGTTTAGCATAAATACTCAGTTTAGTTTTATTTGACCCAAAGATAGGACCCTATCAGGTGCTACCACTCTGGACCAGAGTGGACCTGGGAGTGATGGCAATGAAGGGGTGTTCCACATTCCCCAATGGGAACCTCACCATCAGATTTAGTGTCATATCCAGGAGACTTGTTGTGGAAGTCTTACTCTCTGAAGAGATGCAGTTGGTGTATTCTACAGCCCCACCCAACAAAGCAACTAAAGATTAGGTTTTCAAAATTTGGCCTATACATGAATATATGTGGTAATTGACATATACACCCAACCCCCAACCAAAAAGAAGAAAAATATGAACATCATAAATAATAATAGAAAAAATATTTAAACTTAATATTCACAACTTTCTTTTTGCAGCATCAAACTTGCTTCTTACTTCAGCTGTAAAAAGTTTTAATCTTTGTATAAATATCAAACTATAATTTTATATATTTTCTTGTTTTATCAAAAATGAAAAGGACCTGATGAATATCATCAGGTCCTTTTCATTTTTGTGAAAATTTTATGTACCATATTATGTATTAGTTAACACTAGATTTATGGTCATAAAATCATTAATTTATGGAATTGTTGAATAGAATGGTTGATACTATTTATTTCTTTATAAGTAAAGTAAAGTTAGTGACTTTAGTATATATAAGTATATATAATAATGTATATATGTTGGTGACTTTAGTATATATAAGTATGTATAATAATGTATATATGTTGGTGACTTTAGTATATATAAGTATGTATAATAATGTATATATGTTGGTGACTTTAGTATATATAAGTATGTATAATAATGTATATATGTTGGTGACTTTAGTATATATAAGTATGTATAATAATGTATATATGTTGGTGACTTTAGTATATATAAGTATATATAATAATGTATATATGTTGGTGACTTTAGTATATATAAGTATGTATAATAATGTATATATGTTGGTGACTTTAGTATATATAAGTATATATAATAATGTATATATGTTGGTGACTTTAGTATATATAAGTATGTATAATAATGTATATATGTTGGTGACTTTAGTATATATAAGTATGTATAATAATGTATATATGTTTGTGACCTTAGTATATATAAGTATGTATAATAATGTATATTATATTGAAGTACACGTTTTGCCTTTGTGATGGAAAAATACTTTTGTTCGTGTGTGCCTTATAAAAAGGGACCCTCTAGAAGCTAAAGTTGTTGTTGCATAGCCGAGACTCTAACGAAATGATTGAAGAAAAAGCTAAATGGGAAGTACACAAAAATGTTACGTGCTATTTGGAACACACCTTTGAAGTGGCACCCGACAAAACGAGGTGTGGGGTCACTTACCTCCCATCTCATGAACCATCCAAATAAGACAAACAAGACATGCTGAAGAAGTAAGGATGAACTAAAAAATGACGTTCTCCAATGGATACCGACACATAGACCCATCAGTGTTGACTGATCAGCGAAAAATGACTTTCGTCAGCTATGTGTAGACATTAGATGCCATCAAGAGGACTTGCCAAGAGTGATAACGAATAGTAACATAGATAGATAGATAGATAGATAAAGAATGAAAGAGAGCAGACATTGATGATGATGAAAGCTAATTAGTATGAAACCTGATAACTTAATTTTCTATAAAATCCATTTTGAATAATATATTTAGATATGAAATAAGGAATAATATGTTTAGATGCGAAATAATGAATAAGCTTATTAGATGTGAAATATAAAATAATATCATTGGCGTAATGGTTAGAGAGTTCACCAACAATATTATATTTTGGGTTAATTTGGATGAAACTGGAGATACACTAAAGTTACCAGGTCATGATCTAAATATCTTTTTTCAAATTAGTTTTGTACTTTTTGGATTATTCTATCTTTATCTAGATTAAAGTTATTGATTGCTTTGATTTCTATAGTTTATCAGTGTATTAAAATTATCATCAGTCTTTAATCCCCTGTCATATATATGTGTGTGTGTGTGTGTGTGCATGGGCATGCTCAAAATGTATTGAACCTGAAGTTGTATTTACCAAAAAAGAAATGATCAATGAAGGAAATGTTAATTTTCTTTAAAATAATCCCTTTGGCGTTCCAATGAGTTTTTAATCAAAGCACCACTGAAACTCTTTTTTTTTTATATTGTATAAAACTGCCATTTTATTTCTTTTAATGTTCTTCATTCATAGTGAATATGGAGGGTAGTGTATTTGCACAATCTTGTGTTTCACCAAAAACTGCTGATCAAAAAGTATCAAGACTAGCTTCATAATTTTTTAAAAAATTAGCAGTGAGTTGTCTAAACTTTTTCTAGACATCATCACTTTATTAGTTGATCAAATATGCACATCTTCAACTAAAATTTCTAAATTAAAAAAAATTTGGTTGTGATATTTTTTATAATACCTTGTAAAGAGCATTAATAAAATAAAATTATTGTTTCCAAAGAGATCTTTAAAACAACAGAGAATATGACTTATAACAAAGGCACTGCTAATTGAATAGGTGACAGGTGACAAGAATTTTGCTGATTTTGATTCTTATATCATTCTACTAACAATTGGTTGATATTACAAGAGTTTCTATGAGAAAACACTTGATTTAAAATATTTTTTTTACTTCAGTTGTTATATCTCAACAAGAAACCATAAGTCTATCCAGACATGTTACTCTAACCAGGTATCCCACCCCCACTTCACTTGAGGACCACTCAAGGATTGAACAGAATTTACAAAGTAGCATCTTTAGTTTAGCCTTTCAAGTGAGATACACATTTCCAAACTACTTTTCTCCCAGTAAGAAGTATATGGCTTTTTATAATTAAAAGAGTTATTCTATTCAAAAGTACTTATTATATTATTTCTTATAGACTTGTCAAAATTTGATATGAACTTTATTCAGTATATCTTCATGATATTTAGTACCCACAAATAATTTAGAATAAATTAGGATATAAAAATATTATACCATAGAATATTCTATTAATCTTTAAAAAAACTAAATAAAAGATAATAATCCATGTATATAAATGCTAGGTATAAAAGACAAGAAGCAGATGATATCCTGCAGGAACTATGACACAGACTACACAGATGATCTAGCACTTCTTGCACCAGCTCAAGCTGATCCCTACTTCATAGTCTACAGTAAGCAGTAGGAGGCATTGGCTTCTATGTGAACACAAATGAAACAGAGTTCATGTGTTTTAAACAAAAAGAAACTATTTTCACTCCAAGAAGTAAGCCTCTAATATTAGTAGAACAGTTCACATACCTAGGCTGGAACATCTCATCTACTGAAAGATACACCTAGTGAAGGCATGAAGGCATATGGAAATCTGATCTATCTGATAAAATAAAATGGGGTTTCTTCCAAGCAGTAGCTGTGTCAATATATGGATGCACCACATGGACGTGAACAAAACACATAGAGAAAAAGCTAGATGGGAGCTACACAAAAGTGGTACAAGCTGTCTTGAATAAAACCTGGAAGCAACACCACAAAAAGGCAGCAGTTTATAGCCACCTACCTCTCATCTCACAAACCATACAAGTAAGATGAACAAGACATGTGGAGCCCTGCTGGAGAAGTAAGGATGAACTCATAAGTGACATTCTCTTATGGACTCCTACACATGGACATGCCAGTGTTGGCAAACCAGTAAGGACTTATATGCATCAGCTTTGTGCAGACACTAGATGCAGTCTAGAGGACCTACTAGGAGCAATGGATGATAAGGACGGATGGCAAGAGAAAGTCAAGGAAGTCCATGCTGTTAGCCTGACTTGATGATGATGATTATATATATATATATATATATATATATATATATATATATATATATATATATCTTATGAGCAAGGGTTGTAATAAAATCTAATATATATATGTAATAAAATCTAATATATATATATATATATATATATATAAATATATTGTTATGAGGCTAGCTTAATTAAGAAATTAAATTTTATTTCATTAAAATGAAGTCTGCACATTAAAATGAAGTGGTAGAAAAATATGTTACTTTTTTTCATGTCACATGTACACTTCATTTTTCAGGAATAAACTTTTATTTCTAGTGAAGCTATCTTTATACCACAAATGTCAATTTAATTTTCTGGATTGTCCCTATATATATATATATATATATATAGGGGACACTGTATATATATATATATATGTACATAACTATAAACCAACAAAAACAGCAAATCATAAAAAAATTTTCTTAAAGCAATCCACCTAAAATGCTCTTAGAGAATAAAATCATTTTCAGTCAAATATGCAAATGAATGGTGATTTTGTATTGTCTTCCTTCACACTGAACATTATTTCTTAACCATTCAAATTCTTGATATGACATAGGTAACTATGAAATAATAATTAGAATAGTATTTTTTTTATAACAGCAAAATATTTTATCACAAAGAGATGGAAGACTTGAATAATGAGAAAATTCATTCTTATGGTAATACATGGCATGCTCAGTATCACTTGAGCTAAGTGAGTTACCATAACAACTTGAAGCAAAAAAGTTACCATTACAACAAAAATGTCTTAATTAAAGAACTATAGTGACTTCATGAAAATACATAATTTATTTTTTTTCCTCAAATAAATTTTAACATTTCAGTAATTTTTTTCAGAGCAATAACTTGTAAAAAAACAGGTGGATATGAAAGAAGATTTATTTAACAAAATGTCTCTCAAACTGGTCCTGTAATCTGGTTTGGTTATGGAGGCATTACTTATGTAGCATATTGTGAGCAGAAATAGATTGCAGAGCACATCTCTCTCCTGGTCTGCTTTGAATTCAAAGTTTTCTTTCTCCTAGACTGGTTGCTTTAACAAAGTGCCCACTCTGCTCTACTATTTACCCATAGCTGGAGAGATAATAATTGGATTCATACCTTTTCCAAGAGTATATGCATTATGTGAAATGCAAATAGCCTAGTTCAGGTTTTAAACTCAGGTAGCTAAGTACGCTTCCTACAATGATAACACAACTAGAAATGAACCCCATCTTTTAAGAATTTTATTGTTTGGTTTCATGGATTTGGAGCCAAGAAATTTGAAGTAGGTCATTATTTTACTCAGCAAAGTTTATATTGCTCTATGAAGTAAATTGTTAAGCTTAGTTTGGCGCAATGCCAGAAGTATTGAGCACCAAGTGAAAATCAAATTTATTAATAACGGCCTGCTAGTTTAGCTTGCTAACAATTACCCCACTTGAGGCACCTATATTGCTCTTATTCAAGGTTTTGAATATGGCTAAATTGTTATTGTTTTACCTGGTGACCTTATTTTTACTAAGGAAAAAAACTATCACATTTATATATTTTTCAATTTCCTTTCAGATTTATATATATATATATATATATATATATATAAAAGATTGCTTATTTTAGTCCTAAAGACAAATATCAAGAAAAAAATTTCCTTTTAGGTTAGCAAATATTTCTTTCATCCTTGTTTCCTCAGCAGAAAAACCTTTGCTGAACTATTTGAGGAGCTAAATGAAATGTCATTTATTGGTTAGAGGTATTATATGGAAGCAGAACAGGATCTTTGCAAAGAGTCATAGAATAATTCATGGGGAGTCATTATAATGCTCTTTGGAACAGCTGCATCCCTCTCAATCTAGTTTATGTCTACTCCTAATAGAGTTGTAAAGTTTGCTAAAAGCCTATTTACTACAAAATGCTAATGTTCACTTTTGGCCAATGTTATTATGTCTCATAGTGTTCTTTGGTATAAGAGAACCAAAATCTCATTATGTGAGAACCAATTTGATATTAACAAACTGAAAGAGGCCAAATGACATGGAGTTATAAAGAAGAAGAAAAAAAAATACTAGTTTTATAAATTGTTTAACATGAGTCATTAGAATATATATTCTAAAGTAAATTCACAAAGAATTTTCTACATTCAATTAACCTAATTTTAATATTGAATTAATATGAAATATAAAAAAACAAAAAAACAAGAATAATCTATAACTTATCAAACATTTCTTAAAATATCTTTATATATACTAAAATTACATAAAGAATTTAGACTCTGTACCTATATAGTAAATATTACCAATTTCTTTCTGACCATTAGAAGCAAATATATTAAAATTAAATCACATAGTTTCTATAGTGATAATTGGGAGATATTTGTTTCTTTGTTTAACTGCTATCAATAGCCAGTTTGATATAGAGCTACCATATGTGGTATGCAGACATATTGGGCCAAGGAGAAGGTTTTAACATACAAATTTCTCTAGCTCATTATAGAAAAAGGAGAAGCTTTCGTAGACTGATAATCAGCAGGATGCCATATTGCTGCAAGACATAACTATTTGTATAGAATTCATTTGTTCTCAACAGTTATTTGTTCTCAACAGCAGGAAGGAAAGACAAACACACACAAAAAAAAAAAACACTCATGTTTATTTCAAATGTTATATATTCTCTTTCTGAACCAGTCTTAGGTGGTACAGTGGTTTTCTTGAGTCAGTGGAGGAAAATAGTTGATCCTTCATTTATCAATCATCACTTAAAACACAAATCAGTTGAGTGTCTTCTTGCTGAACTAAATCTCTCAAAATACCACTCATAGCCAACTAATTAGTGTTCACATATTCTCAACTCTTTCCCATGGTCATTTCAGCAGAGATTGAACTCTGACCTGTTCTTGTTAACCACTCCTCCACAAATGTACAATACATTTGCCACAATCAGATGCTGAGGGTATTAGTATATGCTGTTACATAACACAGAAGAAAGTGAAGAGAGAGTAATTTGGGAAGAAAGAGAAAGGGACATGGAGAAAACTGAAGTATAGAAGGTTAGAGTGAGAGAGAAAAAAAGAAAATGAAAGAACAAGAGAAAGAGAGGGAAGATAAGTAATGTAGTAATGTAATAATGGATCATTTGAATTTCTCAAATGGCTCATATCATAAACAATAAAATATTCCATTGTTCTGTAGCAGGATGAGGTTATGTCACATACACACACACACATATATATACATATATATAAAATCATATATATGTAAGGCCACCAGTTTCACCTAAATAGAGGAAATAACATCACATAAAAGTATAATAAGAAATATATTTCTTCTTTTTCATTTATTTATTCATTTTATTTGTTTATTTTTACTTAGAAGTGAATTTTAGTAAAATTTATATCAAAATAGTTTTATCTCATTTATTCAGAAATATCAAAATAAAAGAATGCTATTTACTTATTTATTTCTGTCAGATTTCACCTGATTTGTCATCTTTTTAGCAATGCTAAATGTACGATTTACTTGATTTAATTTCAAAAAGATTGAAAGAAAAGGGAGATAATTGCAACGGCGTGTGTAAGATCTGAAGATTTTCCAAGTTGGAATACCCTAAATATGCCCTTAACTTGATTCCTGGTAGCTGAATTGACTCAAAATTAAGTTCAATTTCATTACTGGGTAAATTGAGGCTCTTCAAAAATGTCACTTTGTGTCGTGCTTGAGAAAAATCTTTAGATCAAAAGTAACTAATTGAATATTTATTTTTGTTTGGCATATTTTTGCAATTATTTTTCTTCCAGGGAGTTCAATTTCAATTAGCAAAAATTGTTGGAAAACCCACCTCTTATATTGCAGAGTTGATATTAAAAAAAGTGAGTGAACAAAGGAAAATAAGATTTATTTATTGTTTTAGAAAATTTTGGGAGCATCAAAAAATAAAAATCAAAGTTGGTTAACACTGCATGGATTTCAAATTTAATTCTTAAAATCTTTTTAGTTTTACTAAGAAAATTAATTCAATCTTTTATTTAGCGTAAAGTATATTGTTTATTCTAAAATAAAGAAAAGCATTCTATTTATACTGTATGTTTAAAATATAAACAAAATCACATGTGTTGACAGATATCTTAAAACTGCACTATATCTATAACTTAGTTTTTTGGTTAAATTAATATCATAGCCAACCCTTGTAAAAATAAATGGAAATTAAAACGACACTGTTTATTAAAACCCTAAAATGCTATGGGAGCTTTTCAGCAATCACTAGTTTTCATGTTGTAGGATCATTTGGATGAGTCGAAAATACTGCTGCTGGGAAAATATATTAATTAATTAATTTATACTGCAACAAGGATATATTGCACTGTCTTATTTAATTCTTGACTTGATATTTGCTCATTCAAAGCAATGTAGAGTTAGGTGATCTATAAATGTAAGAAGATTTTGTTGCATTAAAAACCACTGAATAAAGTTTTTAATAAAAGCCCAAATCATAAAGATATAAGGCCTATATAGAAAATAAATAAAACTGTGTAAAAAAATTATTATGATTAACTTAATAACAAATCAATTTTATCTCTTTCAAAATAATTCCATTGGGAAGCCACATACTGATGAAAACAATCCCACACCTGGAAACAGTACTAGAAGTCTTTAACTGACACTGCCTTCAGATTGTTGATAGCTCAAGGAAGTAAGGAGGCTGTAGTACTACAGGAGGCATGTTTTTAGTTTTTTGCCCAAAACTCATTGGTTACATAATACTGCCTAATATTCTTTTCGATTTTCATGACCCACTTAATCAACCATATTTGTAATAATCTAAAATTACTCAGCTGGACATTTAATTCTAAGAAGCAAACATTGATTGAATGAAGTTTGGGATTGATCAGTTGATTTTCAATCAGAAAAAAATAAGTCTCATAATTTTGTCTCTTACTCAGATCTTGCAAATACAACTATTAAAACAATATTATAAACAAACAATTTTTTAAATTTAGAATAATCATTTTTCTTAATGCTTTACTTAAAATACTAAAATTTGCATGAACTAAAATTCTAATTTCTAAAAACCTGAAAAACAAACAGATTTTATTGTATACAATACTAAAACTTTCCAATTGTGTTTTCACTTTTTTTCTATTTTATATATATATATTGTGACGGGGAAATTGATTAAAATCCCTAAACGGGACTTTATTTTCGCATGTGTGAAGACGGGGCAGGTTGGCACTTGATCCCCTACAGAAATAAGTCCTGTTCAGAGTTCTTTTCTCAGGCAGATAAGAACTGGCATATTACGTGAGGGAATAATTTAGGGCCAGACTGGCCACCGCTGGCAAAGGGGTCCAAAATTTCACACTATCACACACCCACCAGGCCGCTAAACTTCTTCCCCTTAGATAATAGAAGAATACGGGCCTATAGGTCTTAGTTGTAATAATATTAATGTCGTTGTAGTAGTCGGCAACTCCGGTTTCCCGTGTGATACTTTAGGAATTAATAGGACAGTTCTAAGCAAGATAATGTAAGGCGAATAGAAGCTGAAAGGAAAGCATGGAATAATAACATAGACCACATGGTAAAATGAAAATACATAGGTTCTTTACTACGGTTATATATATATATATGTTCAAAGTGTCAAAAATATATTAGAGGATAGTCCATGAATATAAATGTCTTTTCTTGACTTTTATCCTTTTTCAAATTGAGAGAGAGAGTGGTAACAAAATTTGGGTGTAACGGAAAAATGTCCCAAAGTTACTTATCTTATTTTTTTGACGGGGTTCCACTGGAGAATTTCTCTTCTTTCACGGGCTAATAGACTTTGTACTGTTTTTAATGCTGGCTTGAAGGATTTTGGAGTTCTTCGTGTCTCAGTCTTTTTGTCTTTAGCCCGGAGTAAAATGGCTATCGTCCGTCTGCCACGAGACTTGCTCAAAAACCCCCTTTTTTTTTGTGCCTTACTTCCACTGAGGGGAAGGGAACCCCACTTCCGTTTGGGGTCCCCGCCAATCAGTTGGCTTCATTTTTCTTTCCCCTTCCGATGTCCGGCGACCCAAGGTCACTTAAGTGCGAACATCTGCGTAACCCACATTCTTTCCTAACGGTCACTTTTTGACTGCTAGAAAGCGCTAATAGCAACACGGGATGGTAGTATCATTCCTACCTCTTCGTCTCCGTGAGCCATCACGTGACAATATATATATATATATATATATATATACAAGGGTTATTCAGTAAAGTGAATGTTGTCTAAAAAGTTTGCAATAGGAAATACTGTTTACAGTTGTATCTTTTTTTAAAGGAAACTGTCAGCAGGATCTGTTTTATTGATCACTGAACCCAGAACTTTTTCTTTAACAGAGAGTCAATGTATTTCCACTTTATGAACTATCTTTTTGATTCATAGTAGCAAACCTAAGCTTAGCCCATTTGTAAATATTTTTGACTAAAATATGCTTCTCTGTACATATAATACATTCTTCTGTAAATTTCACAAGGTTTGCACTTCTCAGCCACCAAAAATTTGATAACAGACCTCTGTTCAGGCCTGGAGCACTCTGTTTGATTTGCCACTATTTTGAACCTATTCAAAATAAACACTTTTGTGAGATTAAAATTACTTTTTTTATAAACCAATTCCAAACAATGCAGAGTTTAAATTTATGGAAAATAATTCTGAAAAATCAATTTACTTTGCTTTTTGAAAAAATTTCCCTTATTTATTAAATGAGTCTCATATATATTTATTTACTTTCACTATTTAAAACATTAAGAATAGATATTTCCTTTTTAGCAGCAATTAAATCCTTTATGTTTTGGTATCATGCATAGAATATTCTCTTCGTGTTAATTTTCTATAAACAAAATCAATCAATACAAGGAGTTTTGTTCATAAAATATTTATTAGGAATATACAAAATAAATGAAAACTTATCTGTTTTAATCATACTTTCAAAATTCAAGCGAAAAGACATTTTTGAAGATCACAAAGAAAAATATAGTAGATAATATTTTCTTAGTTTATTCATCCAACTTTTCTTTAAGGCCAGACAAGATCAGTCGGCATAGAGATACTAGGACCTAAAAGAGAAAAAAATTAATTATTACAGTACAAAACAATTTTAATATATTAGATGGAAAAATTTTAATAAATTTTAAATCCCTTTTAAATTCTATTTACCCTATTTAAAAAAAAAGAATGTTTTCAAGGAAATGCGGAAAATTTGCAACAAGCTTTGTGAGGAAACAAAAATTTACATTTACTTGATTAAATTCTATGTGAAGATTTCAAAATTAAGTTTTGTCATTAAAAAAAAAAGAACTCAGATTGAATTCATACTTTCTAAATTATATGCTCCTAAAGATTATTAATGTGAGTATATATATATATATATATATATATATAAAGAGAGCATGTGTAGAGTAACAGTTAATCTTGGTTAGGAAATGGACTAGATGAGTATAGTTCAAATTCTAGATTAGGCTATTTGCATTTGACTTTGTGGTAATGCCCTTGAAAAAGACATAAGTCCTTCTTTTCTCTCTTCAGTTATGGGTAAATTGGAGAGCAGACTTTGGTAAAGCAACTATTCTAGAGGAAGAAAAAACTGGGAATTTAAAATCTGTAGCCTGTTGCTTTGAAGACTCTGTGTTACGATTTTCAGTTATTAGCTTATCCAAAAAGACTAGCTGGTCTTACACAAATTTTCACAACTAATTACCTGTGTAATACATCACTCAATAAGTCCTAGGCCTGACATAAAGATAGCACCACTAATAATAAATCCATATAATCTTTATAAAGTACTAATCTTTAAATAGCTCATGTCAAAATTTGAGCCCAATCAGATTATTAGTTTATAAATTAGTTATTTAAGTGAAGCTACTGTTGCAAATTTTCAAAATAATGAAAAAATCTGAATTTCATGTGTCGATAAAGCTTTGCTTTCTGAAGGGAAAAAATACTGTTCAAGAAAAGCAATGATTTGATAAGTGTTATTCAGACTCTGCTCTGTTGGAAACAATGGTTAAGAGGTGGTATGCTGACTTTAAATGTGGTCGTATAGACACAAATGATGCTGAATGCTCAGACTGCCCAAATTCGGCAGTTGTCCCAGAAAACACCAAAAAGACTTCACAAACTTATTTTGGGTGATTATAAATTGAAGTCGTGTGGGATAGCAGCGGAGTTGAAGATATCAGAAGGCAATGTATTCACCATTTTGCATGAACATTTGTCAATCAGAAAGCTTTATTCAAAGTGGGTGCTACATATTTTTGGATGTGCAAGGTATTTTGTTCATCAATTACCTTGAGAAAGGAAGAACCATCAATAGCAAATATTATATCACATTATTGGTGCATTTGAAGGAAGAAATTGCCAAAAAAAAACAGCCACAAATGAAGAAGAAAAAAGTGCTCTTTCACCAAGACAATGCAACATGTCACCAGTCAGTCGCAATGATGGCAAAACTACCTGACTTGCACTTTCATTTGCTTCCATACCCACCGTATTCTCCAGATCTGGCCCCCCAGCAACTACTGGCATTTTGCAAACTTCAAAAGAATGGAAAGAGATTTGGCTCCAATGAAGAAGTGATATTGGAAACTGTGGCGTATTTTGAGGCCAAAGATAAATCATTCTACAAAAATGGCATCGAATTGTTAGAGGAGCATTGGAATCAGTATATCACCCTAGAAGGAGACTAAGTTGATCAATGAAGTCGAATTTCACCTAAAAGTTGTTGTTTTATTAGTTAGGTCCAGGATTTATTGAGTGATGTGTTAGGTAATCTAATGGTTCACATCTTTAACAGAACAGTCAATACATTTATATATATATAAATCCCTTAGAAGATATGCATTGGCTGGGAATATTGAACCAGTAATAAAAACAATGAAGATTTATATGGCATAACCATTATTGGTATGGAAAACCAAATTGGCAAGTTGAGTTCAAATTCTACCAGAGGCTGTTTATGTTTAATTTGTGATAATGCCATCAAGGAAAAGTGTGAATCCATCTCTTTTCTCTCAGTTTTGTGTAGAAAAGAAGACTGGGTTCTCCAATCTTTATAGAGGACACAAGTCTAGGAGAAGGACAAACTTGGTCAACATGTTATAGGCCTACTTCCTAGGGCTCGAGAAGTGGAACCTCACCACCAAATGCAGTTTAGTATTATACCCAGAACAAGGAAATAGGATTTGTACTAAAAGTGATGTTATATAAAACAAATCAAAATGGGAATGAAGATTTGGATCCTGAAGTGACTATTTATGCTTATTGATGGTTAAGCAAATAAACATAACAAAATGATACTTCAATTTAAGTGTATATTCATTTTATGTATTCAATATTGAAATTTAAACAAAAAAGGTTTTTATATGCTGATCTTATTTAATAGAAACATAAACATTTTTGGAAAAAAAATTCTTACCAAAGAGTTTTCTCAAGAGATATTCCACATCTAAGAAGGAAAAAAAAATCATTTTATAAACTGATTAAAATTTTAAGATAAAAGAATACAATAGAGATTATAATGTTAGTTCCTTGGCTCTCAGATACCCTGTGTCTGAGCTTAGAAAATTCATTTAAAAAAATGAAAAAAATTACATCCAAAAAACATTCAAATTTTGTTAAAAAAATGTAGACATTGTTTAAAGCAATCACATTATAGGAGTAGTTGGTGCTGGGGAATATTTGGTCACATCCCCACTCAACAAGGTCCATTCATACATCAAATGATACACTAACACTGAATAAATGGAAGGAAAGAAAAGATAAACTCATAAACACAAATAGAATTAACACATAGAACATTAAACAATGAAGAAGTATGAATGAGAATACTCATATGTCCCCCAACGGATAAAATGTACATGCACATATTGTTCCATAAACAAGCAATATATGAAAAGGTAACAAAAACAGTTAAAGTTTTATTTGAATGGTGATTTAGCTATGGAGGCTCTATGTTTCAATGACAAGGTAAGATAAAGTATATTGCCTAGCTAGGAAATGAAGTATCTCTTCTGTTCAATGAACTGAGATAAAAAGGTATGTCTGAACAGTTCAAAGAAAGTAGATGAAAAGGGACAAGAATGGATTATGAGATTCCCATGTGACAATGAGGTATGCAAAATTCTACTAAAAAAAGCCGTAAATGGTTGCTATATCAAGCCTTTTATTAGTCATATTTGATATACTCTCCCTGTGCTTGAAATACCAGTACAATAATGTTCAGCCTAAAATATCTGGCTCGTAGATACAAAAGGATGAAAATGGGATTATTATAAAAGCAAATTATGAAAATTGGATAGTTATTGAAAAATATCTTTAAAAAACTTGTAAAAATTAAGGAAACTAGATGATCCTGTTACTGGTGGTAGCTAATTTGGTAAGATATTTAGTATTCTTTGCACAACTCTAGCCTGAGATTGAAAGTTGCCTAGCTCATACATCAGTGCTCATACTGCTTGAAGATAATAACAGGAGATTGTTGACATTCATTGGATCATTTAGTGACTGAGTTGATACTAGTTGACAATAACCATGTTTCAACCCTGGCAAACATTACCAGATTTGGCCAGAGTGAGCTCAAAATTCTTACTTCAAACCACCGAAATTGGCCCAAATAACTAAAAAGTGACTAATGAATTATTAACTTGATGGACAAATAGAACTTTTTTTTTTAGAATTTAGATTGCATCATGTTAAACACAAAATTATTTGCTAGAAAATGTTAACTATTTTATTAAATGTTTCAATTTTTTGGTTGGTTGGTTGGTTGGTTGGTTAACCATTGTTAGGTTATTCAATGCTGAATTAGATCTTTTTTTTTATTTTTGCAAGTAACTAATGATAATAATTTGTAAACAATTACACCTTCAAGTAACTATTCTTAACAGATAATTTGTATGCATTTAAATGATTTCAAACATTCCTATCCAATAATAATAATTTTCAAACAGATCTATTTCTTTCAAAGATGAGAACCTAACAGGTAATAAATACTATTTCAGTTGTCTAAATTTCAGAGACAAAGCTTGTTGATTTTTATCATTAAGGGTTTTCAGACTACTGTCTTCATCTTTATTATTATTTCCATAATGTTTCAGCCGATATGTCCTCCAGCCTTCTTCAGATGTTTGTTGAACTCG
Organism: Sepioteuthis lessoniana; assembly: GCA_963585895.1. Lineage (NCBI taxonomy): Eukaryota > Metazoa > Mollusca > Cephalopoda > Myopsida > Loliginidae > Sepioteuthis > Sepioteuthis lessoniana. The sequence goes on from OY757918.1 coordinate 61,019,172, forward strand.
GGAACCTTCACGGAACTTCGAACTATGTCCTTTATTGAATCCATGGGGGTCACCTGTTCTGATTCCATTAGCCATAACCAGGTACAAGTGTTAAGTATTCCTGTATTGTTATTCGCCTCTAGTGGGGATTGTCTTCTGAGAAACTTTGGGAACCAACGCCTATAACCGTTATGTCATGTGTCCTGCTGGACAATTCAGAGTGAATTTTGGGGACTTATAAACCTAATGTTCTTACTTGACTAGAATTACTACTATTATGTATGATTTTTTACCAGTGCTCATATTCAGATTTTTTTTTTTAAACCCAGAGGACCCCATTTTTTTTACTCCTCTGTAGTATATTCTAAGCCCTGCTATTAGGTCAGTATATTCTACATCTTGCAGATAGGGTGGATTTCAATTTGATTTAATGAATATACTAGCAGTAAATTATTAACATCAAGCAATTGAAAAATGAGTTTTCACTCTTACAAAAAGCAGTTTATTAGTTTTCAGTATATGATAGACTGTTTTTTTATATTCAAAAAAGAAAATATCATTGTTGGGATTAATATTAATCTAATGATCCCTTTTTTTCTTTTTTAGATGAAAAAGTTTTATACAACAGTTTTTCATTTTATATGCTAAGCTGAATAAAGGTTTTTCTTCCTCAAAATAAAATTATTTCTATTCAATCAATTAATCATTTATAAACATACTGTATATTAGTTACTACTAATATAATCTTTCTTTTGTTTTAATCTAGAAGAGGAATCATTCAAATATGAAGAAGTGTATTTGCATTATGGATTTGATTTTAACTTTTGAACTTTCTTTAATATAAGAATTAATGTAATTTTGTGCAGAGGAGCAAATAACTTTCTATTCCATATTTTCCAATATGAAATTAAGGTACTGAAAAATTTCTTATTTATCAATCAAAATAAAATAAACTGGAAAAAAGAGAGAGAAATAGAAAGAAATTCAAGCAGTATATCATATTTTCCATTAGTAGAGCAATCTTTTTTTTTTTTATTTGGGGTCATAGCAGGTCTCTGCTTTATGAGAAAACAAACCAAAACTAAAGCTATTGAAATATAATCTTTTAGTCCTCTATTCTTGATGCTTACTTTTATCTCTCAACACTTGACTGAGATCAAATATAGATATTCCAGTTCTATGCTCCAGCAAACCAAGAGATTATCTTTTTGTTAAAAATATTTTTCAGATTCTCAACATTAACTTTCCTATGATAAAAGTGTACTTCATTCATAAACAAACTCTCCTATCTCAATCAAATTAATACAGTTAATTTTTCATGTGGTTTGAGTTTTTAAGAGATTTCAACACCACCTAAAAGATATCCGCAGTTAGGAAAATAACAAAAGCCCACTGTTAACTAAGAAGCCAATATCTACTTGGATACAATAAAATATTGTAAAAGTTAGTAGATATTTCCTAAGAGCTCATCATCACAATAAATGTCAAGAATAGCTTTTTCCTGCAACCTCTTTCCTCTGAGTAATGCTGCTGTCATCCAGCTTCCTTCATTTGATTTCTTTAAACTGACTTCTTTCTTCTGTCGATATTCCCAGGGCCCATAATGTCTATGAGTGACAAATTAGAACAGACTCCTCTGAACATCTGTGAAATGCACTGGCATTAGGAGGAAATGTCAATTGAACCCTAGCAGTTTAAATGCAGCATCAAAGAGGCTTTTATGGAGCTGCTTTGTATAGAAATTAGTTTCTGCACTGAATATTTGATATAGGATATAATTTTCTGCAATATTTTTAAATTCAAAAGATTTTTTTTTACTGTCTCAATATTAGAAATAAATGGCACTCCTAAATTTGTTAGCTGAAGTTATTGACATTTGGTTCAATTAGACTTGTAATCCCACAGTTGGGTGAGTCATTCACAGATTTCTGATGATGAATAAATGTTTTGGCTTTCTCACTACACACAAGAATTTTAATGGTTATTCTTGTAATCTTTACCAATAAAATTGTTTCTAATCATTCTTCATATCATTTTTAACTGAGTTCATATAAATGAAACAGTTTTCTTAGTTCCAGTAGGATATTAATTTCAAAATTTTTTTAAAATTTTGTCTTGATATTAATTTTAAATAGATTTTTTATATTTTATAAAATCAATTATTATTTTTAACAAGACCTAATTAAATAAAATATTAACATGTTTGTCACTTAAGTGTGTGTGTGTGTGTGCATGTATATATATATATATATATAGCACTTAAGATATGTCTATATATTCAACTGTATATATATATATATATATATATATAACAGACTTCAGACATATCGATATAAGTTCACCTGAAGATTGGGCACAGGAAACTCAGAGTAATGAGTCATAAGTTTTTTTTGTTTTATTTTGTAGTTGGAATATTATGATATTACTCAGCATTCTTCTGCAGAGAGCATTATATCTTACTGATTTAGAAAGGCTTTAGGAGTGAATTTTAATTATATATATATATATATATATATATATATATATATATATATTTAACTCATAAGTAATGGTCTGATAGCATATAGCTTGCTAACAATTACATCACAAGAGTGGTCAATAGATAGATAGATAGTTTCTTGTGTGTATGCATATATTATGTAACATTGTGATTGCAAAATAGTTATTGTAAATATAAGAGAGTTGTCAAAAACATAACACCTCTAAGAACTGCAACACCCATTTTTCTTTCAAAAATTTATATTACCACCATTCTCAATTAAACCCAATATAAAGCAATGGGAAAAGATCAGGTCACTCAGTGTATATCTGATATATTTGATGTTAGCAATGTCTTGATCTTCAATTAGTGTGTATATATATATATATATCAATGGTGACTTTAGCCCAAAGAACTATTCTCTCGTTTATCTGTCTTTTGTGCTTAAATCAAAATATTACAATTATTCTAACTCACAAACTTTTATAACTTAAAATGATGATTTAGATAAATTTTGCTAACAGTATTCATAATAATGTTAAACAGAGAAAAAAATAATGTTATGGAGTTTGGCACTAATTGTTAGAGTCAACATTCAGCTGTGTAACTAGTTGAATCAGATCTAAACTGAACTCCAGAAGAAGGAAAACTATTTTATGGCATATTGGGATGTTCTATTGTGTGCATGTAGGTAAGCCCATTTCCTGGATTATGATTGGTTGCTAGTATTTGAGTGGATATGTTTGTGTATAAATATTAACTTCAGTTTAATAGGAGCACAGGGTTTGTATTAAGTTATAGCCTGTTTTATTTTTGTCTGGACTCTATTTGGGACCCATCAGCCAGTAAGTGATATTATGATTCTACATTTTCTCCTCCCCCATTGTACATGGGTAATGGCCTCTGGGAGGAATGAGTTTCTTCAGGCCTGGCTGGTTGTGTGGGAGTAATCAGAACAGTGCTCTGGTAGTCTTCACCTGTGTCACTTTAGGTGGCTGAACAATGTTGTTTGATGGTAGGTGTGTTGACAATCTTATTCCTCTTTTCATGGTTTGCGGTGGCACCCATGTTTTGGGTTCATGGTACCCCCTAGGTATTGGGAAGAATTGTGTCAGAGGGCTGCCAGAAGGAAGAATGTGTAGGCAACAGAAAAATATAGAACAGAAGTTTTTGACTTCAGTGCAATTAACAGAGAGAGCAGTTAGTCATGCTGTCTGAACGTTAACCCTAAAGGGGGTCATCTGGCCCCTGGGTGGAGAACCGGCTCTGTATCAGGCTCCCCATGAAAGAAGCACAAAGAAGCAAGGCTCTTTGGAGAAGTATCTCCATCAGGTGTAATCTGAAAATATGGTATCAATCATAGCAGTCCTCTCTCTGTCTCTCATATGCAACGATTTTGACTTTTGTAGTAAATAAACAAGAAGTTATATTTTTATAAATAAGTGTTATTGCCTCTTTATTCCAGATATATAACATGAAGAAGTCATATAGCCAGTAGTGGAGTAGCAGTTTTGCAGGAGATAGCCCGATGTTTTGGATGGGCATATTCTGGTATCAGAGGATAGCTCTAGCTGTACGGCCATTATCCAAAGATGCTTAGGTTCCTGTGTTGCCATTTACTATTCTTTTAGCAGCCTTGACAGCAAGATCCACCTGACTGTTGGAATGAGGGTAAGCAGCAGATGATAGTCTGTGCTTTACAGCCCAATCCTCCAGAAACTGAATGGGAGGATGAGAAGGGTGGTCAACCATCACTGCTTAGTTCCTCAGGGGTGCCATAGGTTTGTATTATATGTCTCAGCAAATTAAGATCTGCCTTGAGGCATTAGCCTGTCTGTGGCTCAAATGGTACAGCCAGCCAGTTAACCTAGCAGCACATGCTAGGTATCCATAGTTTCCAACATGGAAGAGGTCCCTGACTATCTGCTGAAATAGCCAATCAGGAGATGGTGTCAAGGTGATTGGCTCTCATGGTTGATTTGGGGTAGTTTTCAGGCATACTTTGCAATTGGCTCTAACATTATGGATTGAAGCATTCATTCCAGGCCAATACACAGATTCATTGGCATTGGGCTTCATGCTAACTTTGCCTTGGTATGTGGAATGCAGGCAATGGGATACTTTAGCATGTTGAGAGGTGTGGATAATGATCCTTTGGTTTAAAAGCTGTTGTCAGCATTGAGATTGTGTATCACTTTTCAATATTTGCAGACTTTGGGTGCAGTGAAGCTGCACATCTTTTGGAATCCTTTTTGTGTTTTTTCTATTAACTTGTTGTATTGTGGGTCGCTGTGTTCAGCTGCACAGGTGAGGTCTAGCAAGGTAAGTGCTCTGTTGTCACTTGCCCCAAATGTTGCTATTACGGTTGTTGATTCAACCCAGTCATTCATGTCATCAGACTCTATGATGTCCGTTCAGCAGGAAATACACTGAGGAGCACTTACAAGATGACTAGTGAGTTGGAGTGATGGCAACAAAAGCTCTGTGACACTTCCCAGGGCAGTGCTAGATGGCAAATCTGTACCTTAGGGTTTTTTCTTTTAGTTTGAATAGTTGCGGGTTTTTGGACTTTACTGCGGTCTCTATTGCCAAATAATCCTTTAAGTGGTTCATGATCTGTGACCACTATGAAGTTAGGGCAACCCATGACAAACATGTGGTATTTTTCCAATGTTCATGCAATTGCTGCTGCCTCTCTTTTGGTCGGTGTATATCTGTGTTTGGCATCAATGCAGAATCTGCTGCCAGCAAAATTCAGGCACCAGCCCCCAGAACAACAGACTGGGAACTTGTCACTGGTGCACGAACAATACTTCTGCAGGAGTAGGAAGCCTATTCCTTCTTTGCTCCAGTCTGGAGTGAAGCAAGTGACTCAATCTTTTTCAAATGTAGCAATTCTGTTCTAAACTAAGTCAACTATAACCTGTTTGGAATGTTGGACAGGTCATACTCACACAAGGGACATGTAAAGTTGCAGTCTAGGACCATAGCTCTGAGACAGACAAGGTGATTCTATATTGGCTCATTTTCACTCTATAACAAAGAGGCAAAAGCAAGGCAATGGATGATGGGGTGGGGTTCAACCTGTAAGTGACCAATGCTTCTACCATCTCAAGTAGTTTGTCTGGATTAGTGGTGAAGAAGTTAGAGTAGGCGTTGATTATAGCATTTTGAATGGGCTCATCAGCGGTTGTATAAATGGATTCTGACCTGAGATCTCGGCATGTTTGTCATTGTGGCAAAAACTTCCAAATCAATTCAGAACTTTCTGAATTGTAGGGGGTCATTTCAAGATTGAGTTGAGGAAGGTTAGCTGCTGGTGCCTTAATATAGGTTGTCTGGGAGGTGCCCTTCTTAGCCTGCTTAAGGATGCACAGGACTTCTCTCATTGATGTGACTCCCAGCTTTTCAACATAGATTGATCCAGCATCTGTAAGATCTCCCTCATCAACTTCTCATCCACAAATGTTGTGGCATGGATTTTAGCTGAGTCGGCAAAAATCCCTGCTTCGATGAGGTAAGTTCCCAATCTTTAGGTTTCATGTATCCTGTTCACAGCACCATATGAAGTTCAGAAAATTGTTAGAGACAGCACTCTCCTCCTTCTGGAGTTCAGTTTAGATCTGACTCAGCTAGTTGTTTAACTAGCTGAGTCAGATCTAAATTGAACTCCAGAAGGAGGAGAACTATTTAATGGCTCATTGGGATGCTCTATAATGCCCATATAGGCTAGCCTATTCTCTGTGTTGCAATTTGCTGCTGGTCTTTGAGTGGATATGTTTGTTTATAAATATTAACTTTAGTTTAATAGTAGCACTGGGTCAGTATTGACTTCTGGCCCATTTCAGCTGGCTGTGTCCCCTGATACACAGATCAGGTTGGGTTTGTCTTGACTTTTGTATCTATCGATTGAGGCTGCCTGATGCAGGTGTTGAGGAAGCCCAATATTCGTGTCTTGTGGCTGAGATCGGCGCTCCTTGAGCCTCTGGGGGCTGTCCTCCCAGGCTCTAACCCTCTCTAGAGAGGCTACTTATATCGCCTGGTGCCTGAGGCCCCTATTTTTAAGGGAATGCCAATGGGGCTCAAGACATTTTTGGAACTACCAGGTGTATGTAGGCTATGGTCCAGTGTTAGGTTCCCACAATGAAATAGGCCATGTGCTATACTCATACGTAAATGGGGCGCGCGACAAATATCCAGGTCTGCATTGAGCTATAGCTTGTTTTATTTTTGTCAGTCAACTGGACACTAGTTGAGACCCAGTGATTGGTAAGTGTTATTATGATTCTACAAATGTGGTTAGTTATTTCCAGTCAGTGAAAATCAGCCCTAAAAAAATAAACAATATCTTTCCAATAACAAAACTCAGATGAATAGACCTCTGGTAGAAATGATAAAAATCTTTAAGAATCTCAAATATGTCTCACCACCCATTTTTTAAATAATATTTTTCAACAGTTCCATTTTTATTGCAAATATTTTTCTGTTTATTATAATATATGAAGGAAATTTAATAACACAACATCTAACTCAAAAGATTGAGGCTCCATCTAAGTTTTGTGTTTGTGCATATGTGTATGTCTGCAGGTCTGTGATCTGTTCTGCTGACCTAGACATTGAGTGGTTAACATCAAAGATTCTAGTGGTGACTGAAACAGGTGCTTAACCTCGGTCAAAGATATTTGTTTTGAAAAATACAACTGATAAAGAAAAAATATTGTTTTGACTCAAAATGGTCAGTTGTCAAGCGCAAACCTGCACAGGCACAGAAATTTGATGAATTGTATTTAGAAAAAAAATTGTTGGATGCTAAAATTCTTCTTATATAGTAAATTATGTTGAAAATATGAGCCTGACTAACACTGATGACATAGATTCGCTACTTATAGATAGATAGAGAGAGAGAGAGAGAGAGAGAGAGGGGGGGAGAGGAAGAGAGAGATCTGTTAATGTTCATCTATAAAAAATATTGAAAGAAATTCTTTTCTTGAAATATCAAACAAGAAAAATTGCTCTTAATGAAAAAACAAATTCAGTTAAATGCAAGATAATGTCAAAAATTATTAATTTTCCTGACAGATTAGATTTATCAGGGTGAATAAAAATTCTTTCTAGTTTATTTTATAATTGTCCAGATTTAAAAAGCTCAACTTATTTAGCAGAAAACTGAAATTGAATGATAAAGATATTGAACTGAATCTATATAATAAAATATCACAGCAAAGAACATTTAGATTTTCATATTATTAATTATGACTAAAACAATAGAATCTATTACTTAATAAAATGGGACCTTGGAAATTATTACTTAATAAATCTAGATATGAGTGCAGTGCTGAAGATCATATACAAACTATTTGATGAAAAAAAATGATCGAAGAGAACAACAACAACAAAAAAAGATTAACATCTGTAATCTGAAGATCAAAGATCAAACAAATATAGCTTGAATAAAAATATTTAGTTTGAAAATACAATCAACCTTAATTGTGTAATTGATTGAGGCAAAATTAATTTCTAAAATAAGATCCACTTTGGTCACTAATGGATTCCACAGTGATGAATTAGAACTTTTTTTTAGCATCTACAGAAACTAAGCTAATTTGCTTTTAACTAGAATCAGTGACCATTGGTGTGGAAGATATTATTCAGCTATTTAAGAAAGTTATACATAACCTTACTAGTTTTTTTTTAAAAATACTTTGATGAATGATTCTCACAATGTTCATAAGGCAATAACATAACAAAATACCAATGTATAATTACAAGTCAATATTTCACTGTTCTAGCAGAAATATACTAACAAAAGAGAACAATTAACAGTCCTACTTGAAATGCATTAATAATTGATTAAACAAAATCTTTAAAATCTATTTTCAACTCCATTCAAGTATGCTACACATAATAATGTAAAATATTTTTAGACAACTGAAAAATGCAAACATCATTGGACAAATTTATTTTTATATTTGATAATACAATTAATATTGCCAATAAAGTGGTATATTTAGAAAATTTACAAGAGAAAAATGAAGAAGCTGGTATTTTGTGTTTAAAAAATGATTGTATATTTTTTTGAATATTAATGTCTTTTACATTGCATTTTACTTGCCTTATAGGAAGGATTTTAAGTTACATCAACGTTTTTGTGAGGACTGATAAATTAATAAACTTCTGTGAGAAGTTAATATTTATGACCGCCTGGTGGTCATTGCTCTTACTACAAATGTACACATAAGTAAATTTTTTGAAGTTTTGATTTTCAAGTAACCAAAATAAAAATCACAAAAAAATGTTTTAACTAGTTTCTAGCAAAGAAATTCTCAGCTAGATGTCTACTTTATACAGTTAAACAAAGAAAAAGATAAAAACTTAACCTGATAGACACAAAATAGGGTTCAGTTTAACATCATACTTACATTTCAAATTGACCATCTTGCTATAAACTTTAAAAGTATTGGATTTTTCAAAACTAATATGCTAAAAATATGGTTCAGGTCCCATTTGTAACCAAGGAAATTTTGGTGGCCATCCCTTTGCCTGTTGTTGAATTATGAGACATACAGACAAAAAAGATATTTGGTGAATCATTTATACATTGATTCATTTGAACTTGTATCCTCATATTGGTTGTGATAGAGAAAACATTTCTGCCATTGTATCCTCCAGCAAAAAGTGATTGTTTTTACAAGAATGGATGGTGCTATTCTTAAAAAAGAAAATAGAAGAAAATAATTCTAAACAATCATCTCAGTTTCTAATAATTCTTTCTTTGATTTTTTTCTTGATGATATGTTATCATTTAAACAAAGGTTCCACCAATTCTTTTGCAAAAGCTAACTCAATAAATATCAACTAGAAAATCTTTGTTCACTTAAAAAACTATCCTTTTATCTAGAACTCAAACAGTTTTACTAATGACACTCTATTTCAATTCACATACTAACATAGTAACAGAATGCTTTAAGTTATCAATGATAATTGTTAAATATAAATAACATAGTTAAATTGAAGGAGAAGGAAACTATTCAACCAGCAGATCTTTAGTACATCAATCTTCATAAACATTTCATCTAATCATAATTCACCAAGTATACTTTTTCTCCATCATTGAATAACTCAAAGAGGATTTAAGCATTAGCTATCAAATTTTCTGTAGTTACTAATGGTACCCCAAAGCTTGTTTTTAATATATTGATTTTTGAAAATTCTAAAACTTCAAAAGTTTTTAGTAAGGGATTCAATTTATAATGTAATTATCTTGCTAAACTGGATCCTTACTTTATGTTTATCAAGTTAACTAAACCAAATCTTTATCTTTTTGTTTAATTGTATATTGTAGATATGTAGCAGGAATTTTTTTTGCCAGAAACCATTGTTATAATCTTTTTTCCATTATTTTTTTCTGGTTAGAAAATTATGATAAAAAAAATAGTGCTCTTATGTTTACATTTTCAGTAGAAATAGTCAATGTAGAAAAACAATTTGGTGTTACTAGCTTAAAATCCTGTCTATATAGCAGGTTTTCAGCTTATTCTTTATAAAGTACTGTTAGTAATAATCTAAAAAAAACTGCAATTTTCTATTCTAATAATCTTTTGAGTTTTGGGAGAATAAAAACCTTGTAAATGGTGAAAATTCATTAATACTCTTGAGTTCTGATTACAAAAAATATTTTTGTATAATCAATATGGATTATATTTTCTCTTTGATTATTTTAATGATCATCAGATATATTAGTTTGGGGCAAAAATGAAAGGAACAGTGTTTGATATATTTACCAAAATTATATCCCATCATGATGTAATGATGAACAAATGAGTTTCACCTAGTTTGATCCTCACTAGATGCCTCAGACTTGTGGCTTTCTGAAAAATCTAATCTATACTTAGTTAATAACAAGAATTAATGTTGTTAGCAATTTACTTTCCATAAATTTGTAATTTCGATAAAGCATTTTAATTTATTCCTTTGTTTAAATTAATAGTAACAATTGTCAATTGTGTTTATTTGTGTGTAGAGTTTTGGTTTTATATCAGTTTTTAATTGTATTAATGACCTTCTTGAAATATAAAATGTTGAAGTGTTGATTTAATGTAGAGCATCTCTATTATAATGATTTGATTTTCATATATATGTTATAATTATACAGCCACAATGTTATATCATAGTAAATTTTTTTTTTAGCCCAATAAAGTTCAAATACTCTAATTCAGCAATTTATCTAATAAATCAATGTGCAACGTAACAATAATGTAAGATCTGCTTTCATGCTCACCCTGATCATTATACTTTTTCAAGCGAGATAATTGCTAAATGTGGATTATAGAATACCTCTCCTTATCTAGACTGATTCATTTTATGGCATGTCAATCCTTACTGGGTTACTTAATGCTGAAGTCAATCTTCTTTTTTGTCATAATATAGTTTTAAGTGAATAATGATAATAATCATTCGTAAAAAATTATTTGCTTCAAGTAACAAAAAAACACATGTATAGTAAATATACATACAATACAAATAATTTGCACACAGCTATTTTAAGCAATCCTATCTAATACTAATAATAACTAATAGTTGAATGTAGTTTACAACTGCTTTAAACAGGTAAACACTACATACTTCTTTATAATATCAATGTTTCAAGAGCAAATGTAGTTCAAGATGATTTTAAACAGATCTATTTGACACATAGATAATAAGTCAGAGTGGACCTGGTTGTCATAACAATGAAAGGGTGATTCATCACTCCCCAGTCTAAGAACTGGAGCCTCACCATTGGATGCAGTTTAGTTTCATGCCTAAGACACACCAAAAACAGCCAAATAAACAGAGCAAACAATTAAGTCTCTATTGAAAATATAATGCATCAAATAGGATGATTATAAATTTTTATTGAAATCAAAATGGTATGTACTTTAAAAACTTCTCTGACTAACAGAAAAATATCATCAAATATCATCATTACAAAGATCGATTGAAATTAAAGAAAATGTTTACTTACGATAAATTTGATATGCCTGTGTTCCTCCACAGAAATTGCCATCATCAGAGCTGCATTGGATATTACACAGGGAATCTAAGATCTTTAAGTTATCATCACCAAAAGTTTTGCCACAAAAACATGTATTTCTGTAATTATTTTGAAAAATTCAACAAAATTTTAATTAGAGAAACTAATTACTAGAATATCTTAAAGTGATTTTTAGATCTTTTATTTGATGAAAGTAGAAAATAAAATGAATAACTAAATCTAATGAATGTCAATTTATATATACACTTGAAATATTAAAGAAATGAGAATGATTTTTTTCTATACATGATTTTTTTTATTTCTGCTTCCTATTCTTTCTATCTCTGTTAAAGAGAAAATTCTTAAAAATAAAAAATAAAAAATATTAATTTGGTTATTCATTTCTAACTAAAAGTCTCAACTTATTTGTAATTCAACCTAACCATCAGTCATGGCTATCAAGATAAACAATAAAATTTAACTTAAAATAAATTATCTCAATATATTGTGTTGGGAAAAAACAGTTAAAATGAGACTATTCAGTTTGTAAAAACCACTGAGGAAGAATGAGAAAGT
>OY757918.1:61033718-61132788 GCA_963585895.1 Sepioteuthis lessoniana
TGAAACTGTTGAAAATGTAATGTTAATTTATATACTAGGTGATCCATAAATCCTGTTGGGTACCGTGATTATACAGATGCTTCTATTTGGTGAGAAATGAAGGATTCTAATGAATATTTCATAGTTAAATCCATTCAAGAATATGCATGATTTAAAAAATGTCATTCTGTGTAAATGGAGATCTCACAAAAAAATTATCATTTCATTATTATTGCATTGATGCTCAAATAAAAGTCTTGCTACGATCTGCTGTTATTGCTAAATTTTGATTATATTTATATATGCAAACACAATGAGAATTTTAGCAAGAACACAAGAAGGCAGTTATCATAGAAATGTCTCTCTTATTAATGTTAATTCATCATTAGATATCAACCATAAATGAATTCATATTTGTTAAACTACTACTACTACTACTACTACTAATAATAATAATAATAATAATAATAATAATAAGAAGAAGAAGAAGAAGAAGAAGAAGAAGAAGAAGAAGAAGAAGAAGAAGAATTTGTTTATGGTTGATATCTAATGATGAATTAATATCAATAAGAGAAACATTTCAATGATTACTGATTTCTTGTGTTCAAACTATATATTGCTAAAATTCTCAATGTGTTTGTGTATATAGTGGATCAGAGAAGAACAAATGGACCGGCGAACAATAAAACTAATGACTATGCATAAGGCATTAAATCCCAGAGAGGATGTTGAAGACTATATGTTTCAAGAAAAGAAGGAGGAAGAGGACTTACCAGCATTGAAGACAGTGTTGACACATCCATTCAACAACTCGAAGACTACATAGAAAAACACAGAGGAAGACTGATTACAGCCACCAGAAACAATACTAACAACATGAGGACCAACAAAACAGAAATAACCAGAAAACAAAAATTGAAAGAAAAATAACTGTATGGATGTTTTAAGTGATTAACAAGTGACATCTCACAGAAATAAATATAGATGTGGCTAAGAAAAGGAAACCTTAAGAGAAAAACTGAATCTCCTCTAACAGCAGCACAAAACAATGCCATAAGGAACAATCATATCAAAGCAAGAATAGAAAAAACACAACAAAACAGCAGGTGAGGATTATATGGTGATAGAGAGAAAACAATCAATCACATGATAAGTGAATGCTGCAAATTAGCACAGAAAGAGTATAAAACCTTACACAACTGGGTGGGCAAGATGATCCACTGAGAATTGTACAAGAAATTGAAATTTGACCATACAAACAAATAGTATATTCCCATCCCAGCGTCTGTCCTGGAAACTGAGATGTACAAACTCCTCTGGGATTTTGAGATACAAACAGATCACCTAATCTCTGCCAGATGACCAGACCTTATAATAATCAACAAAAAAAAAGAGAATTGCAGAATTGTGGACTTTGCTGTCCTGATTGACCAGAGAGTAAAACTGAAACAAGAGGAAAAAAGAATAAGTAACTCAACCTTGCTAGGGAATTAAAAAACTGTGAAACATGAAAGAAAGGATTATACCAATTGTAATTGGTGCTCTTGGTACAGTTACCAAAGAATTGATACAAGGACTGGAGGACTTAGAAATAACAGGATGAGTGGAGACCATCCAAACTACTGCATTACTGAGATTGGCCAGAATACTGAGGATTATCCTGGAGACTTAAGGAGAGTTGCTGTTACTCAAACTCCAGTGAAAGACCATTAGCTAACACTGATGTGAAAAACTCTCAAGGTGTAACTGTAATAATAATAATAATAATAATAATAATAATAATAATAATAATAATTCAATAATTTAATCAATGCAGGAGCAAAACTAGTCAGTGATAAAATAGGTGTCACCCTAAGAAATCTGAATAGAAATGCAAAACCTTGATGGGAAATGAAGCTAGAAGGACAAATAAAGAAACTGTGACAATGAGCAAAACTACAAAGGAAAGTGAAATATATAGGAACCCAAGAGAAAGAAAAAAAACCTCAAAAAGATAACCACAAACAAATCTAAGAACACAACTGGAAGAAATAAATTATAAGATTTTAGCAAAAGAAGGTCCTGGGACAAGGTCAAATGATACAAATAAAACAGGAGATTCCAAAATAATGAAAGAAAATTCTACCAACAGGTTAGTGGAGAATGCACAAGGACATATCAACAACTAAAGGAAAAAGGAACAAAACATTTTTGGAAGGAAAGTATGGAAGCGGAAAAAAACAAAAATGCTGAATGGATTAATAACATGAGAAGAAATTGAAGAAAGCCATGTGGCAAAGCCATCTTGACTCACTAAGAGCAACACTCAAATCAAAAAATACCAGGCCATGATAGCACACATGGATTCTGGTTTTAAAAAATTCAGGCTATCCATAACAGACTGACTCTGCAACTGAGTAAATGCCGACAAAAAGCAAGCATACCTGAATGGATGACAAAAGGGAAAACTATCCTGATCCAAAAGGACCCAAAACAAAGAAACATCCCCAGCAACTATAGACCAATAACGTGTTTACCTATGCGAAAAATCCTGACTACACAAATGAGAGAAGAAATCTATGGTTCCCTTTTATGCCACAGACTATTTCCAGAACAAAAAAGATGCCGCAGTGGAACAAGAAGAGCAAATGACCTACTATATATAGACCAGCACATCCTCAAAGAAGTTAAAATGAGATAGAAAAATGTAGCCATGCCATGGATTGACTATAAGTAAGCCAATGATATGGTCCTGCAAACTAGAACATTAGAGATAATAGAGTGTTTAAAATGTACAAAATACCTGACAAAATCATAAACTTCATTATGAATGTCATGGAAAACTGGAGAATGGAATTGATAGTGGGAGGTCAAACCAAAGCAAAGGTAAAAATCCAAAATGGCACCTTCCAGGGAAACTCAATCTCAACGCTACAATTCATTATAGTAATGAAACCACTCAACCACATACAAGGGGTTACAAATTTTCAAAATAATGGGAAATGATTTATCACCTTACATATATGGATGACATAAAGGTATTTGCAAAAACTGAAAAAGAACTAAAGACCTTGATACAAACAGTAAAGATATACAGCTATAATATAGGAATGGAATTTGGCATTGAAAAATAAGCCAAGCTGATAATGAAAAGTGGGAAAAGAGAATCAGTGGAAAGAATAGAACTACCAAATCAAAAATGCATAAAGAAGTTTGGAGAGAAGGAAATCTACAAGTACTTGGGAATGTTGGAAGTGGACACCGTCAAACAAGTGGATAAAGGAAACAATAAGAAAAGAGTACCTCCAAAGAGCAAGAAAGATTCTTAAAACCAAACTTTGCTGCAGAAATCTCATCAAAGAGATAAACACCAGGGCAATCTCCCTTGTAAAATACTCGAGACTATTCTTAAAATGGTTAAGGTTGGAACTCAGACAGATGGACCATAAGATAATAAAACTGATGACTATGCAAGGTGTTACATCTGAGAGATGACATAGACAGACTATATGTGTCAAGAAAAGAAGGAAGAGGATTGCAAACATTGAGGATTGCATAGATGTATCAATACAAAGACACGAGGACAAGAGCAAAGAAAGACTAATTACTACAGCAATGGCAACAAATGTACAAATAAAAAAACAACAAACAAACTAGAAAACAGAAATAGAAAGAAAAACAATTGTTTGGATATTTCAAGTGACAAACTAGCGAGATTGCACAGGAGAAAATTTGAACATGACTACGACAGGAAAATCTCAAAAGAGAAGCTGAAGCTCTTCTTATAGTAAAACCAAACAATGCCATAAGGATCAATTATGTTAAAGTGAAAATTGATAATACCCAACAAAATAGCAAGTGTAGGTTATGTGGAGAAAGAGATGAAACATTTAGTAAATGCAGCAAACTAGCACAGAAGGAATACAAGACTAGGCACTATTGGGTGGGAAAGATGGTCCACTGGGAATCATACAAGAGATAAAAATTTTACCAAAATACCAAATAGTATATAAACTAGAATCCATCTTAAAAAATGAGATGCATAAAATTCTCTGGGATTTTGAGATACAAACGGATCACCTAATCCTAGGCAGAAAACCAGGTTTAGTGCTAATTAACAAAATTATGAAATATGCAGGTCACGGTAATACTTGGAACAGTCCCCAAAGGATTAGAAAGGGGATTGGAACATTTGGAAATCAAAGGAAGAATCGAGACCATTTAGACTAATAGCATTGTTGAAATCCGCCTCAATATTATGAATAGTCTTGGAAATCTGTGGAGATTCGTTGTCCAGTAGGAGTGACAGCAAATCTCCTCAGCTAATGCTTGGTTTTAAAAACTCTCCAGGAGTAAAATAATAAGGATAATAATGAACTCTAAAGCTGAAGGTGGTTAAAACATTCAGTGTAATAAACTGAATATAGAACTACTTGAGAGGCAATTTTAATCAAAACTAAGCAGCAATGAATAACAATAAAGGTAGTTTAAAATGTCCTTTTTTAAGAGTATCACAAACTTTAATTTATTTCGTGATTATATCGCGATCTGCTTACTAACGTAAACAAATCGGACTACTCACCCCACTACAAATGACATCTGGTTACGATCAGAAATGACGAAGCCCCTGTTACGACCTTGACCTACCATTACAGCTAAAGCAGGGAGTAAATTAAAAACTAGCAATAATTACAAAACACTTCTGCCCAAACAAACTTTATAAAAATGGAATAAGTTATCTTCACTAGCCTATATCAAGCTAAAGAAGTACCTTACTTCTACATCCATTTTAATAGAAGAAATTTCTATTTACACAACTCAGCAGGGTGTCGTAGCATTCCTTCAATATCAAAAAGCTTTTTTTTCACTTTCACCAGCTACCTTCTCGCTTTTTTGAGCCAGTTCCTTATCCTTTGACCGTGTTGCTTTGCTAGCTTTACTTTGTCTTGTTTTTTGCTTGTCTTGAATGCATTGATTGTTTTGATGACATTAACTGTCTTGATTGCTTATTTTTGATACTGTCATCGTACTGTTTAAATGTAAATTGCATGTTGTGGATCAATATTGAGTTACTGCTATCTTTTTTTTTGTCTGGTAACTGGACGCTAGTTGCTCCCCACTTCCCTTACCTAGCTCCAGTTGCTGGGCGGCATTATTGTCCCCAGTATCCTGGTCACAAAGGTTTACTTCCCGTACATAAGTAACCTCATGGCCAGTAGCCAGTAGACCCATCCCTCTCTTTTCTTTTTCTTAGTATTCTTATTTTTTCTTTGCATTTACTTAGATCCCCATTTAGTTTCTTTATCTAAAAACCAGGTTAACCCTCCTGGTTGCTACTTTGCAATCATGGGGGGTTCTTCTCCCATTCATGACCCATCTTATCCATATGACCCATCTTCTCCTACTGGAGAAGCTGACAGAAACCAAACTGAAGCCCTCCCAAAGCAGTCGGAAGAACAAGGGGAGCCAGAGACTCAAACATCCAGTTTAATCCGACCAAACTGGCCATCACTGCCACTCCCCTCGGAAACAGACAGCCCAATCCAGCCAGGACAAGGAACAAAGCCACCAAGCCCAGTGAAAATACCCTGGAAGGTTCAACAGAAAGACCCGGAGGAATATGAGAAGGACCGGGTGGACAAGTATAAACAGTATTTTAAGAGCAATGAAATCTTGCCCATTCCAGAGATCCTTGAGAAGCTAGAACCCAGGATACTGTCACTGGTGGTTAGCAAATAGGTCTAGTTTGGCCAGCTACCGAAAGTTCAAAACCTCCTTACTGGAGATATGGGACTTCCGGATGCAGCTAGAAAACCTAATTCAGCGGGCGTTAGTGGGGGCATTTATTGGGAATAAGTGGTGGGCATCCCTTAAGTATAGGATTAGGGATTTCGCCATCAAATACAGCCAACAGCTCACTCTAAATAGGGCTAAGAAGTTGAAATCTTTAGATGATAGGCTTTCCTGGGCAGTGGAAGGGGGGGACTGTAGCCATAGATCTAGCTAAGGGGGACCTTGAGCACAAGGCTAGCGAGTGTTACAAGGGTTTTATAGTTAGAAATAGGCTGAAAAGAGTTTCCAGCGAAGCCGTGAAATGTAACGCATTATTGCATAAGGAAGAGTCGAGAATGTTCCCTCATCGGCACATCAAATGCATTAACACCCCGGATGGATGCGTGCTGAGATCGAGCTGTGAGATATGTGAGGCTTTTCAGGTGCACTTTCGCGATCACTTTGCCCGCTGTCCTGACCTCCAGGTTCAGGAGTTCTGCAACTATTTAGCTGACTTCCCCCACCTTGGGGAGGTGGAAGCAGCTAGTTGCGAGGGTGTGGTTATGGAGTGCAAGGTCCGTAGTGCATTGAAGCAGGTCAGTCTTAACAAGTCGCCAGGACTGGATGGTTTACCCTACGAAGTGTACTTGAGGATGTCGCACATGTTTATTCCTATTCTGACGGATATGTTCAACTATTGGTTTGCCCAGGGAGCCATCCCAGGTAGCATTACCAAGGGTGTGATCGCATTGCTGAAGAAAGATGACAGGCATGTTCGGGGGGAGCTAGATGATTACAGGCCCATAACTCTGCTTAACACAGAGTTAAAGATTTTGGCCCGGGTCTTGGCGAACCGTTTGCAGCTTGTCATTAGTGATCTGATCAGCCCTGAGCAGAACTACACTGTGAAGGGAAGATCGATCCAAGATAACTTGCATTTGGTGCGCCAGATCCTAGAGGGAATGGAAGACAACACTGAAGCCGCGCTGATCAACTTAGATCAGTCCAAGGCCTTCGACAGGGTGGATCATCGGTTCTTGGCAGCGGTTTTGGAGACCGCTGGATTCGAACTGGAGTTCTGCAAATGGATCAGCATGCTGTACCACAACCTGCAGGCAGTGGTGCAAGTGAATGGAAGGCATTTGAGGGCTTTTGCGATCGAGCGATCGGTCCGACAAAGCTGCCCCTTGTCTATTCTTCTCTATGTCCTTGCTTTGGAGCCCCTGCTCCGGAGGCTTAGGGATGAGGGGACTTGTCCGGCCCAGCGCGGAATCACGCTAACCTGCAGTGTCCGAGCAAAGATTTCAGCATTCGCTGATGATATCACTGTCCTGCCGTCTGGACATAATTGTGGTGAAGAAGGTGGTCGAGAAGTACGAAAAGGTAGCAGGTGCCAAGGTCAATTTTGACAAGAGTGAAGGCTTGTGGTTGGATGACTGGAAGGGAGGCGTCCCCTTGCCTGGGCTCTTCTGCTGGAGTGACGGACCTGTCTGCATCCTCTGGGTGTGGTTTGGGCCCAGCCTCCAGCTGGAGCGAAATTGGTTGGAAGTACAGCTAAGGTAGAAGCACAGGTGGTTGCCTGGCTTCGAAGGAGGTTGTCCTTAAAGGGCTGAGCAGAAGTGTGCGCCGTGTACATTTTCTCCCAGATCCCTTACCATTTGTCTGTACTCCCTCTGCCTAAGGATCATCGGGTGGCACTGGAACAATCCCTTTCTAAGCTTTTTTGGAAAGGTCGAACCCTGTTGGTCTGTAGACAGGTCTGCTGTCAACATCTTCGCAATGGGGGTCTGGGGATGCCAGATCTCGAGAGTCACTAGCTCACAGAGAGACTGACTTACCTGGGCCGAATGTTAGCAACAAATGCGGTGTGGGGCCTTAAGGTGAGAGATGGCCTTCCTCGCCTCAGGTTGAATCCTGAGGCTGAAGGTCGTTGTAAGCCGAGGGATGAAGCACTGTTCACCCAGGAGAGCCGATGGGCTATTCTAAACCTTCCTTGATCCAGTGATCTCTCTCAGTCTCGGAAGGAACTGTATCGAGGGTTAGTGGCGGGCTCCACTTTGGATCTTCTGGTAAAACAGCTCGGCTGGTCGATGGAGGGGATTCGCTCCCTGTGGAATTAGGCGCCAGGTTCGGGCTTCTTGAATAACTCCTAGTTCTCACTCACTCGGAATGCATTGACCCTCAATAACTGGACTTACAGAGCATGCCTGGCAGACATGCCTGATTGAAACCGCTGCGGCAGTGGTCTAGAGGAAACGGCTTTGCACGTCTTCTACTACTGCGAGCAGGTTCGCCCATTCTGGAGTCACGTTGAGGAGTAGACGGCTCGCATCAGCCCTAGAGCTCATGTTGCTTGACGTTGGGTATGTTGTGGACAATGTTGATCCTCCATTTCAGGGTTAGAAGCGTGTGGTGCTTCTCGTGATCCTAGCCATAGCCAGAATGGTAATTTGGCAGACACAAAACAAGGGATTGTATGAGGGTGCAAACTTTTCTTATCGTGATCTGATCTTGTTCTTTAGGCATCAGCTTAGGGTCAAGATTAGGTGCAATAGAAGATGCTTGGACTGCATAACATTCAGCAAAAGGTGGGTGCATGCAGCAAGCCTGGTCGTATGCAAGGGGGCAACATTGGAGTCATCCTTCCCTCCTCTGCCGACGCATGGTGATGATGGTCCTGGTCCTTTGGGAGCCCACTCCAGGTAAGTAGGATTTCTTTTAGTACCACTCAGAATTCACTGACTCCCAAGTTAGTAGTTTGTTGTGTGTCATTGTCCCCTCCGTTCAGATGTTAGGTCTTTTCAAGATCCTCCCCATCCCCTAATTTTTTTCTCTTCACCACTTGTTAGTCCCTGGCCTTTCTGAAGATCTTGGTCACATATCTCTCCTTTCATGTTCATTCTCTTTTCCTGGACACACCCTTTCTTGTCTGTTCTTTTATCCCGATTAGTCTTTAGGTTCTTCCCCTATAGGGATAGTTTGGCTTGTTTTTGGTCTTATCCAAAAAAATAGTTGACTCTCCACACCATGGAAGTGGGGATGGGAGAGAAACCAACCGGGGTTTATGTTTTGTTTACTTTGTGGCTTTTTCTCCAATCCTTCATCATCTCTCACTCATTGTACATATGTCATTTCATTTCATCGGGGTTTTAAGTAAAGTTTCCATAGAGCGAACAAGGTTTTTTAGTGATTGTGGCGTGTCTGGTGGGTGAATTTATGGTACAGAATGATTGAATAAAACGATTGAATGATGACTGTGGGCGATGAGTGTGACTAGCTAAGGCTCCATAGGATAATACTGATTTCGCCCCCACCCCTTCCCCCCAAATTTTTTGTTGTATATAGATTTTCAGAAATAAACGGCTAGTTTTTTGCGAAGTTCACTTAAGGTCGAATCCTGCATTTTTGTGGTTGCATTCACCTTACCATTCAGGCTGAGATCCCACTTCTCGTGGTAGATCTGCCTTCTCCTACCTTCATTGATATGCACAAAGGTTCTTTTAAGGACCAATAGAGGTACTAGAGGTCTCCTTTTGCGGGTCGGAGTATCTCTGCCGGGCGGCATAACGAAGTGGACCCTAAGACCATCCAGTCTTAAACACTCAGTCGATTCCCTCAACGGCCAGGCGGCACCTCGAAACGGACCATCCAGTCTTAAATACTCGATTGGTTACCTCGTCCGGTTGCCCAAGCTAGCTTTAGCAGTCGGTCTCCCGTCCGTTTGCACGGCTGCGTAGCTCTAAAGCCCAAGCTAGCTTTAGCTGTTGGTTACTTCGATCGTCTGCACGGCTACGTAGCGCTAAAGCCCGAGCTAGCTTTAGCTGTCGGTTCCCTCGTTCGTATGCCAACTTGATATATACCAACTTCGACGTCGACCTACACCAGCTACCAGCTACCAGCGACGCTCGTCCAAACACACATCCACAACTCTACCTACACCAGCTACCAACGACGTTCGTCCAGCCACATACATCCACGATTCGATCAACATCAAAATACCCGAACAATCATCTAGCTACTTCGCACCCATCTCTACCATTACCAACTAACATCATCAACCAACTGATCTGAGACTTAACCGCCACGGACATAATCATGAACTTTACACTATTTGTAAATACGACAAATAAATTGTCACCTGTTGTTATAATTGTTACCTCGCCTTTGTTTCCTTCATTGTCTTTTAGCTGTTCTTATTCACACGCTTAACCATATTACTCATTTGCAGGGTCGACGTGCTTATCGGCTCCACAACAATTACTTATTTTTCTAGTGAGATAAAAAAAAAGTTGATATTTTTAATGAATTGGAAATAAGTTAGCCTCTTCACGGTTTGGCATTAGATTAAAAAAATACAATAAAACAGATCTAAGTCTGTATTTGCTGAGTTTTATTTAACGATTCAATTCCATTTGTGGAATAAATTACACGTAAGGCTAAAAATTGAAATTAAAAGTAATTTGATGAACTCTCTCGAAAATACCATCGAAAGTCATTGATTAAGAATTTCTGGCATGCATATCTCACATGAGAAATGAAAAGAGAACAACATATGCAAAAGAATATAAATTAAAATTATATAAACAATCTGGTGATTCAGACTTTTATAAATTCTGGAAATGAACATTCGACTCAACAACTTTATTTACATTTACAGTAAATGTAAATTTATTTAAAAATTAGACTTAATATCTAATATGTGTCATGGTTATATCAGTCATGTACACACATATCATGAAATATTTTTTCAATTTGCAGATATAATCTAAAAAAAACAAAAACAAAAAGGAATAGATACACCAAATTAACCAAAAAAGTATTTGAATCGGATAGTTCATATCTATGATGTTTTCACCCTGAAGATTTTTTTTAAAAACAAAATTGACTTACTAGTTGTAATTTAGAATGAAATACAGTCATAATATATAAATCTAATCTACAATCCATATCTGTTTGTTGTTTTTCATTTTATGAATTTAAAAAAAAATTGTAATTCTGTTCATTTTTATTTTTCATAAAAACAATTAAGATGAGTTAGGATTTTTTTTTTACCAAAATGGTAAAAATGTTATTTAAAATGAAATAGAATCATAATACATAAATATAATGCAATGTATCAATGAATATATATATATATATATATATATATATATATATATATATATATATATAGAGAGAGAGAGAGAGAGAGAAAGAGAGATAATAATAATATATATAAGTTGTCCGACCGTAGTCGAGGCCGACCCGAAGGCTCCCTTTTCAATAGCGGTGTTGGGGAGAGTGCTTTCCCTGGATTGTTCTACTCACCCTTGATTCATACCTTATAATTCTGAGTGTTAAAGAAGCATCAAGTACCATTTTTTAAGTCTGGTATGACGCGACGTGGGATTGAACGCTGGTCTCCCGGACCATTGGCGAATACACTAACAATTATGCCAATGAATATATGTATAGATATGTAATATAATTTATTTTTGTTTTCTAATTACTTTTTATGGCTAATTTTTTTATAGACCAAAAATCAGTGATAATATATATGCAATATAATTTATTTACTGTTTTATAATTTTTTAAAAACTTTAAAGCTGATTTTTCTTTATTTTTACGAAATAAAAATAAAATGGGCTATTGTTTTATTTTAATGCACCATTGCATTAGATTTCTATATTGTGAATGTGTTGCGTTTTCAATTATATCTCGTCATTTTTGTCTTTAAAATCATATCTCGGTCGAAACAACCGTGGTGAGAATATCTTAAGGAAACATGCCTGAAATTATACAAAAATATGTTTCCACTCAAAAAAGTTAAGCAAATAATTTCCAATCATAAAAAATGGGCCCATCAGGTTAACTATATTGATTTTTTAAAATCTCTTTGTTTAACTGGATAAAATAACATTCTTGAGTTGTTCCCGTCTAGCTTTTCCTCAATGTGTTTCGTTAGGGTCTAGGAGGTGCATCCATACAGTAGTATTGACACAGTCACCGCTTTGAAGAAATCCCGTTTTATTTTGTAAATATTTGAACTCAATTTCATTAATTAATTTTTTTTTTTAAATATTCAATATAAACAGTATAGGAAATTATTGTCTTCCTCGGGTTAGTCACGGCTTAAAAATAGATGAAAAGTATTATAAAATCAATTCTTTGAATGTCTAACAAGAGTAAGATTAAAATTCAGTTTGCTTCAATTTCAAAAAGCAAAATTATTTCAAAAAGCAAAATTATTTCAAAAAGCGAAAGTATGTGCTTAACAAAAGGTCCATTTCAATTAAACATTCAGGTTATGAAATGAACACCAAAACATCTGAAAAGCTTTGATGTTAAAGAAACTTCAATTTCATTTATCATCAACAGTGAAAATGTCACTTGAAAAAAGAGAAAACCTTAATTTCCTCTTTTAAAGCGCAAAAATATTTCACTGTTAAAGACATTTGTATATTTCTAAGCTTCCTTTTCTTTTTTGTTTCGATGACAGAGTGGCCCACTTTTTCGCTTTCTTTTCTTTCAATTCATGAACCTGTCAAACACATATATACACAAACACATGGAGATGGCCGTCGTCTAATGGTTATCGTCGTAGGAAATGGACATGTAGCAGAAAGAACTTGTATTTTTGTTTGGCGCGTTAATTAATTTGACCATTAGGGTCGACGCATATTTTCAACCAATCAGGATGACTTATCCTATTCATCCCGGACCATTTTTCCGGGAGCACCAAATCGGGGAAAGCCTGCCAAACACTTTCTCTTGCTCAGAAGCTTTCGAACTGGAGGAAGGCCATCCAATTTATGGACCTCTTGAGTCTATTCTTTTAGACCAAGGGTTCCCAGTTGAATATGAATTCAATACGCCACACACAGGAACAACTTTAAGTCCCCTCCAGCTTTGGCTATGTTGACCGCGACGCAAAATTTCGCTCCGACAGCCAGCCACTTCATCCCTGGGCAACATTTTCTGCAGACATTCACGCTTCTCTCCCCAAACGACCAGGACCATGCATTCATGGGTGACTACATCATTCCTGTCCTTAACCAGCAAACACGACCTTTGCTCCACCTATGGCGACCATACGTCACTCACACATTCAACAATGCCTTAACCTAACGATGCACTTTTTGCTCAGGCATTTAGCTGCTAAAATGCCTTCTCAACTCTATAACAACTTCATTTCCTTCCTTCCTTCCTTCTTACGAGACTTGCAGCATAAACGTAAACCCATTATTCCATGCTGCCATTAAAATTTATCATAAAAACCTTACAGCATCTTTGTCTTCTCACTCCTTTACTTTCCAACAACATTTAACGAGGAAATAACAATAATAACAATAATAACACACTTAACTATATTTCTACCGCTAAAGACACGACGACACGAGTTTAAACCCTGGACGAGGATGATTGCATTTCACATAGCACTAATATCCTTGAGAAAGGTATGAATCCAATTATTCTCCCTCCAACTAAGGGTAAATAGTAGGCAGACTAGGTTCCCTTACCTTGGTTAAGCAACCAGTCAAGGAGAAGGAAAATTCTGATTTCAAACCCGTTAAACTCCGCTTAAAAATTGACCTTGTGTCACATCATGTCCGACCGGTGGGGTTGGTAAATACACAAACATAGAACCCAAGTATTAACCATCTGATATTTCTCCAGAATCATAAGAAATTATGTTATTATGGTGTGTTGCTTAAGTAATGCCTCGAATTATTATAACAACAGAATTTCTCATTACTCTGTAGTGAGACCAGATTTTGTGAGCAATATATATTATACACAAAGTTACATAGTGTTTGTATATAATCTCCTTGGGAAAGGCATGAAATATTCCTCCCCCCAACTATGGATAAATTATAGAGCAAACTGGCTTTCTAGCCTTGGTAGACTAACCATTCTAGGTAAAAAGACTACTCTAAATTTAAATCCATTAACCAACATATCACGGTCTAGTGTGGTAAGGTAAAGACCATTAGTTCTCATCTCTTAGACTCAAGAAATGGTATTTGATGCCGCCTTGCTTAGCACTCAGCACTATAAGGTGAAGATCAAGGGTTAAGTGGAGCAATCCTGGGAATGGAGTAGCGCCCTTCCCTATACCTCGGTGAAGTAGCTATTGAAAAGGGAGCCTTTGGATAGCCCCCTACTAAGATCGCCAAATTTACTTTTACTTATAGACCTTGGGAATGACCGGGATCCTGCAGAAGACTGAGGAAAAGGATGATAAAATATGAGAGAGAGGTCTATCAGCTGCAATATCTTTAAATATATACATACATTTCAGAATTTCTTTGACAAAATAAAGTTTTTGAACAGATATGAAACAATTTGTATATTAGATCCAATATAATTTTAAAAGTAATGTATCAAAATATTGAAAATTACAAATAATCATGGTTTTGTATTGTAGAGATATCCCAAATTACAACTTCTGAGTATATCAAGCTTTGTCCATCAAATTTGAGCTCAATTAAATAAATCACCCCAAAAAATCAAAAAATTAAATATTGCAGAAAACAGTCTGGAGGATGGAATATGACAAATGATATTATACAATCCAGCCAGATATCACCAGTTCTCAGCAGATAATGTGACTTCCACAGGAAGTCATTTTGTTCAGTTTTGGTTGGTCAGATGGGTTTCTTCATTTTGACATGTGACCTAATAATGTCAAATGAAAGTAAAGTGACATCAATTTGGGTCCTGTAAAGTCAATAAATGTTGCATTCCAGTTGGTAACCCTAAGAGAAAACCTACTAGACTCTAGGACATCGTAGAGAAACTGTTTTGTTAAAAAAAAAAAAAGAAAAGAAAAAGACATTAAGTAATGTTTATTAGGTCTGAAAATCACTTTGGCTGCGAAAGGTCATGTCATATAGTACCTATGAAGTATAAGTAAATTTGATTAAATATGAATAATTATTTGTTAGATAGATATTTTTCTATTTTATTTATTCCATTTTTTTTTAAATTTACACATTTAAATTCTGTACAATTAGTTGTCTTACAGCAACATGGCTTCATGCTGATTATTACTTTTTTAGAGGAATTTGATTATACCTCCTCCCCTTTCTCCATGAGGATCGAATCTTTTAACACAATATTTTTCTCCTGGGCTCATTACCAAATTTGGTAGTTTAACATTAAATTGTTTGACTATCTTTAAAAAAAACTCTTCATGTCTATTAATAGAGATTTTACTTTAATTACTTGTGAGGCATATATCAGGAACTTAGACGTGTAAATTGTTCTAATTGAAGGGAATGATTATTAGCACAAAAAAAAAATGGTTCACCAAAAATTTACAAGACAGAAAACAAATTTTGTATTTTGATTCCTTCCCTAACAAGAATATCAACATATGGTAGCCATATTGTACAGCAGTATGGAATGTGCTCAATGATGTGTGTAAGAAACATAGAAGCATCATTCTAGGTAACTATGTACTGTTATCTTAAAGGTTGGTAATGCTTTATTATGCTCTCATGCTAAGTATGTCTGAAGCAGTGACAGCATCAAAAGAAATGCGAGAAATGAGATAGAAGCAGAAAAACAAAACATGTCCAATCGCATTGCCTATTGTTTAAGTGTTGCAAATTTATTAAATGGCTGAAAAAGAAAAGAAAAAATTTAACTGTTAAGAATGCTCAGTTATATATACACTCCAGATTTGTAATGAAAGAAATTCAGTTTTTAAGATGTCTCCTAACGCCGTCATCTATATGAGCAAATATAGTCAGCAATGTCTGTTAAGATAGTTTTATATATATATATATATATATATATATATATATATATATAGACTGTAGCAAAGTTTGTGCATTTGTGTGTCTATATCTGTTTGAGAATCATGGCCAAATACAAAGTCCTAGAAACTGGATTTTTTGCGTGAATATTAACTTGACCTCAGACTCCAACACAGATTAAGCAAGGTTGACCTCTGGGGTCATTTGAGGTCACTGTGCATTATCAGTTGGCAAAATAAGATGATATTTGTCCAGAATATTCCACTGAAGAAATGTCTGCAGTAATATACACCAAAAATTATATGGAAATGTAATATTTACATTCATCATCCAAATAAGAGTAAGTTTCATTCATTTCCTTTGTCTTTTTACTAAATATTTACAATAAAAAAAACAAGTCTTCAAATTGATACAATTCACTCATCCATTATATTTCTTTAAACTTTCCTTCCTCCAACCACCAAGAAGATGGCGATTTATAGCTGATTGTACATATATAATTATGAGGACTAAAATATACCTGTACAGTAAAAAAGAAAAAAATAAGGAAATCACTGAAATTTACTTGTACCTGAATGGTGAATGTATTACATTTCTATAGAATTTTGTCGCAGACATTTCCTCAGTTGGATATTTTGGACAAGTACTAGTATGCCATTTCTGGATAAATAGGGTGAAAGTTTCAGAAGTACAAAATATTTTTGAGCTCATAAATAATGGAATGGACAAGGTCAGATTCATGTTCTTCTTATAGTCACTATATGTTGGATTTATAGGGTGGTAAAAAGAGACAAAAAGAGGTCTACATATTTGCAAAAGATGGAAGAATAAGAAATACATAGTGCATTCAATAAGTTTCCAGACTTTTTTTGTACAGGCATTGAAAATTGTTGTAGACTCTTGAAAATTTAGTATGTTATTGCTATACATCTTATGAGATGACTGACCTATTTTTATGATTTCAGGTTCAAATGAACAGCTACAACAGCAATTGGAATACACCTAAAGCCTGATTGTCACAGCTGGTAAATTTCAAAAATGCAATCTGGACGTGAGGAAGAACGATATGCAATAAAGTTCTGTTTTAAACTTGGAAAAATGCCACAGAAATGTATCGAAGGCTTCAGACTGCTTTTCGACCATCGTGCATGAATCGAGCATCAGTTTTTGAGTAGTATAAGAGATTCAAGGAAGGCAGGGAGTCTGTGAAGGATGATGAAAGGTGCGGGAGGAGTAAGAAAGTCAATACACCAGAGTTGATTGGCCAAAGGGTTAGGGTTAGGGTTACTATGTTGAGGTTTTAAGGGAGTTCAGGAAGAGATTCCGTCAGAAGAGGCCAGCACTCTTCAAATCGGGTCAGTAGCATTTCCACTAGGACAATACACCAGTCCACAACTCCATCCTTGTCACAGACTATTTGAGCAAGATGGGCATCAAGACAGTTCATCACCCTCCCTATAGTCCAGACCTTGCTCCCTGTGACTTTTGGTTATTCCCTAAGCTCACAGGCTGTTGTTATGAGACAATTGAGGAGATGAAAGAGGCTGCGACAAAGGTCATTGACATGCTCACACAAGAGGACTTCCAGGGGCCCTTTCAGAAGTTGTTGGAACGGTACAAGTGCATCGCAGCCGGAGGAGATTACTTCGAAGGGGACTAGAGTTTCATGTGTGTACTATCAATAAAAGTGCCCATACGAAAAAAGTCTGGAAACTTATTTAATGATCCTCGTTCATACTTCGTTAGATTATAGATTATGACTGTATTTCATTTTAAATTACATTTAGTAAGTCATTTTTGTCTTTAAAATCAAAGTGTTGCCTGCTGCCATTAACGTCTAGTCAAATGTCTTCAGCTGAAAAGTTCAGTTACCAGTTTGTAACATTTACCGGCAAAGATGAACAATTTTTTTATATCCAATACCAAGAAATTTCAGTCTTGTGATTATATTTAAAAAAATACTATGAATTTTTGTAGCTTGAACATTATCATCATTTTTTTTCCTTTAAAGCAACTGCGCTTGATTTTATCGTGTATTCCGAATGTATATTTTATCAATAGATACATATACCAACACAACAAATTAGAAAATAATATTCTTATCCTTTTAAGTTAATATTGTGCATAGAGTTTAATGGTTTTATTAAAATTACATTTCTCTTAAATTACTTCTGGCATTCAGATAAGAAATTCAAGTTGGTCAGTTATTTATATTTGATTGGGAATGTTCTAACTATAAGTTTGTCACATAAAACATAATATTCTACCAAATTTTTTTTTCAACTAATCTATTGGGACATATGTACATGACTGGCTCACATGTATCCAAATGAATTTATAATAGGCACACCCAATTCGTGTGTATATAAATATATATTCTATATTTAAGATAATTATTACGTTGTAATATCAAAAATGGATTCGTAATGTTATTGTAAAATATATTTTGATAAAACCTAATTTTTTTTTAATACTGTGATTCAATGAGTTTTTGTCAAGAACAAACACTGCTTACATATTCTCAGCTTATTTTCATTTTCAATGATGATATAAATAATCACTACTTTACACAAATTGTAAAAGTTTATAAGTAAAATTTTGCTAATAAAAAAAAAGACTATACCTATTTTATGGTTCTAGGAGATTTCACCCACGGACAGTTTAGCTATGGACGATTCGATCAAAGATAAAATTCTATTTGAACCTTTTTTCAATGCTGATTTAAAAATAAAAATCGCTTATGAGGTGTAATTTAGACGGATTGATTGATTTTAACGGCATGTCAACTCGTTTTATGCCTAGAGGTTAGGGAATCGTGTTCACTGCACTTCATATTTACATTTTTGTGAAATTGTTTCTTAAGAATTTTTTTCTTTTGCACAAGGTCCCATCGAATACAAATAATTTTCAAACAGATCTATTTGACCCATAGATGTGACCCTAACAGGTACTACTACTCCAGATCAGAGTGGACGTGGGAGTAATGACAATGAGGAGATAATCCACACTAGTTCGATCTCCAGAACTGAAGCACCACTGTCATGTGGTCTCCCACTGAGACGATAGAAATAAGATTAATACTATTCCCCGTGTTCGAATTAACAGTAGCAAGCCGTCAAAGAATGACCGTTAAGAAAAAATGTTGGTCATGGGAAGACCAACAGATGTTGGTACTTGGTAACCTCACTCGGGTCGCCTGACACCGGAAGGAAGAAGGTAGAAGCCAAACGATTGGCTGGGACCCTAAAACGGAAGTGGGGACTCCTTCCCGTCAGCGGAAATAGAAAATAAGAAAAGTTAGTGGTTGGACAGGGCTCGTGGCAGACGGAGCCAAAGCCAGTACTCCGGGTAGAAGAAGACATAAAAATATTTCGGATTGAAGAAGCCATTTTCTTCAAGCTAGTGTTAAAAATAAGATAAAGTCTATTAGCCCGTAAAAGAAGAAAGATTCTCCACGGAACTCCATCAAAGAAATAAGATAAGTACCCTTGGGACTGTTTCTCCTTATACCCAACTTTATATACCCTCTCTCTCTCTCTCTCTCAATTTGAAGGAAAACGAAAGAAAAGAAAAGAAGAAAGACATTTATGTTCAGGGACTGTTCATTTATTATATATTTGACACTTTGAAGGTGTATATCAATGTCTAGTAAAAGATTCATGTATTTTAATGTTCCCACGTGGTCTAAGTTGTTATTTGTGGCGTCTGCTACGAATTTGTTACTTCATGTTTCTTTTCCAGCTTCTGTTCGCCTTATATTATCTTGCTTAAAATTGTCCTATAAATTCCTTTAAAATATCACACGGGAAACCGGAATTGCCAACTACTATAATTAATATTATTACGTCTTAACCTAGAGGTCCATATCTTCCATTGTCTAGGGGAGGAAGACTAGCGACCTGGTGGGTGTGTGTATAGTGTGAAATTTGGAACCCCTTGCCAGCGGCGGTCAGTCTAGCCCTAAATTAATCCCCCACATAATATGCCAGTTCTTATGTGCCCGAGGAAAAAACTCTGAACGAGGACTTATTTTATAAGGGATCAAGTGCCAACCTACCCCGTCTTCACACATGCGAAAATAAAGTCCCGTTCTGGGATAAAAGTAAAGTTTTCGCGTCACACCACCATCAGATGCAGTTTAATGTCATACCCAGGACACCCCTGTCTGACATTCGTGCCATATAGAGGCTCAAAATCAAGCTTCGGCTGGGCCACCTTCGGGTGGGCAAACTGTATTGATAGTACTGCATAGCACTTGACCAGCTGGTCTAGTTTAAGCTACGAACAGGCATACGTGGCGGACTCACATAACATTTAGTGAGTCAAAGTCCTCTGGCTCACATTTCACCTCATGAGCCTATGACCAGCATAGTCGAGCAGGGTACCAGTTTTGGCTCCTGTCCGACCTCCATCTTCCCTAAAACCCCCACTATAAAAAAGACCTTGTGTCAAGTCCTGTCTGGTGGGAGGCAGAGACAAATATAACCCCTGTTTTTTGGTGGTGGTGTGGGGGAGAGAAGTTACTGCTTTGCAGTGGGTTACAGTCCCATCGACAGAACGAATGTAATTTAAAATAACATAGGATGTTGATATATAAATCTCCTGCAAAGTATCTTAATCTGTCTTTTTCTGTTTCATATTTTCAATCTTTTTACAATTCTTCAATGATCAGTAAATGTAATTTAAATAAGTAATTTAATATGTAATTTAAATAACGTTTAGTAATTTTTAATTTTTTGTTTTTATATTTAAGTTTTTTTAAAAGTCTTTTTATAAAAGAAAAATTAATGATAATTATATAATATATAGATAGGTAACGAAATTCATGTTTGTTGTTTACACTTTTAACTTTTTAAAATTCTGATAACTATTTTTTTTCTTTATAAAAGAAAACTAAAATGGGTTGTGAGCTATTTAATTCTTAATTATTGATTACTAAGTTTTAGTCTTATGCTTATCGTTATCTTTTTAAAAAAGTAATGACAATAAATTTTAACAGTTTCTTTGAATCTTAATTCAAACCTACATGTACACTGAGAAATAACGATTTCTCCCTGGAAAAATGTTTGAGGTAAAAAAAAGAAAAAGAAAAAGAAAGAAAATACTATAATTTGATTTTAATAGACTATTCGCCAATGGTCTGGGAGATCGGGGTTCAATCCCAGGTCGAGTCATACCAAAAACTTAAAAAATGGTACTTGATGCCTCCTTGCTTAATACAGCATTATAAGGCATAGATCAAGGGTAAAGTGGAGTAATCCAGGGAAAGGAATAATGCCCTTCCTTACACCTTGGTGTAATAGCTGTTGAAAAGGGAGCCATCAGGTCATTCTCGACTATGGTCATCAACTTTACTTTACCTTTATATATCTACACATTTATTACTGAAAGTCGTAAAAATGTCGTTTTTTTATATCTATAACAGAAAACATAAATTGATGTACATTGCATTTGATTTATATATTATGATTGTATTTTATTTAAAATTCTATCTAGTAGGTAAATTTCATCTTTAATATTCACAGCATGAAAAAACTTCCGGATTGGATTTATCTTCAGCTGAAACTGTCCACAGCTGCAATATCCGGTTACCCTATTTTATTACCATCAACCACACATCAAAAATAAAATAATTATCAATGTACACCTTTATTCTAGGACCATTTGGAAAAAGTACAAGCTAAATCATAATCATTTTTTCAGAAATGCTGAAGAATATGTATTCTGAAATTAAAAAATAACTTAAATTCGGAGAGAAACTACTGTGCTTAGTGCTACATTAATTAATAACCTATTCTATTTATTAATAAACTGAAATTCAATAAATTTACATTAAACCATCTCTCTTCTCTTATAAGACCAACATTAATATTTTTATTGTTGACTATCTGCTTACAGTATGCATTGCAGGTTTGAAGAAACATTCCATGAATTTGATAAAATGTTATAAATACATTTGCATCTAGAAGCATAATAATAATAATGATAATAACATCAACAGGAGAGAATAGATACAAAATTTTTGATCATTAGCTTATTTAATGTTTCTACTCAAGGATATATTTAAATAATCTATATGCAAGATGATTGAATTCTATTTTATATTCTACTAATTGAATAGCCAAATTGAATATCAAATCTACTTTAAATGATAAGAATTGGATTTAATTTGCTTTATTCACAACAAAACATGAGTGAGTATAATGAAGAAACTTAATGATCTTTAAAAGGCTACACTGTGAAATTGCTATCACTATATATGGTTCAGTACAAAATAAGATATTATTTATCCAACCTCTCAAGATGTGATACAAGATCAATTTTAAGTAGAGTACAACTGGTTTGAATTCAGAGTTTTCCTTCTCCTAGACCAGTTACCATACCAAGGCTAAAAAACCCAGTCTGTCTATTTACTCATAGCTGGGGAGAGAAATTGTAGATTCATGCCTTACTCAAGGACATTAGTTCAAGTGAAATAAGGTTAACTTTAAATAAGGTATTTTTTTACCAAAGTAGGAATGGAAGAAATCTGATAACTTTCATAAAAGGACACTCTAAATTCTAGATATTCATAATTAATTTTGAATATATATTTGAAGAGCAGACAGCAAGAGGCATCAGTTTCTATGTGATGTTAGATAAAAATAAATTCCCTGTATTTTAATCAAGATAGTGCCATCTCCTAATTAAATAGCAAGCACCAGGTAGCAATATCTCATCAACTGAAAGTGATGTAAACATACAAATAGGAAAAACATGGATTGCAATTTACAGGTTAATAACCATATGGAAATCTAATCTCTTTGATAAAATAAAACAAGAATTATTCTCAGCTGTGAGCCATGTTAGTACTACTGCATGATTGTATCACTTGAACTTTAACACGATGCCTGGAGAAAAATTAGATGGGAATTTCACAAGGATGTTATGTGCTGTTTTGAACAAATCTTGAAAGCACAAAACAGCAACTGTACGGCCACTTAGCTCTCATCTCACAAACGATCCAAATAAGATGAGCAAAATATGCTGGGCAGTGCTGAAGAAGTAAGGATGACTTCATAAGTGATGTTCTCCAATGGACACCTACAAATGGACACATCCGTGTTGGCCAACCAGTAAAAACTTATATTCATCAGCTCTGTGTGGACACTGCCGTCTAGAAGACCTGCTAAGAGCAGTGACTGCTAGGGATAGATGATGATATATTTGAAAGTAATGGGAGGTATTCTTACAGAAACTATAACTGAGGCAGGCAGCTCAATAACACTGTTGTATAGAGTAAAGTTTTCAGTTTGAAACACCATTTTCACCACTGTTGACTAAGCATTTTTGTTAATGATGAACAAGGGCCTGGATGCCTTGATTATAAAAATCTTCACCAGTGAAGACAATTCACTTTTTCACAACAGAAATAATGATGCTGCTGTTAGGGAAATGATGTCTGCATAGTCCATCTTTCATTGGTAGATGATTTGTTTCATGTATAGGTGCTCTTTAATTCAGACATTGACAACTGTATAGAATATGTCTTTGTCAACTAGCAAATTACCCACTACCTAACCGTGCTCATATCCATGTTTTGGTCTCCATAAATGTTCTGCAGGCATTAATGAATGTCAATGGAAGCAATTTTTCACCTGGAGAAATTCAATGACACACTGGTCAACTCAGCTTCAGGAGGTCTTCTCCCACAAAAACCTGCATCCACATCTAAAGGGGATAAGAACTGGGTTAATTGCCTGGCACCAGAGGCACCTTAAAAGGGGAATGCCAATAAAGCTGAGCAATTTTTGGCATTGCTCCACAGGAAGCTTGCTTCCTGTGGGTCTCAACATTAAACAGATCTTGTATCACATCCCAACACTGTTGGCATGTTGAATAAATACTATGTCTGTGTTACACCATTTTACTATTTTTCAAGATTAATGCTCTGCTGCAAACTGTATTTAATGTTATATTTTCAAAAGAAAATAATAATTTTGCATAAAAAAAGAAAGTTTATCTTGAATCTCTGAATCAATTACCAAATGACACAAATGAATAAAGACTACAAATATAAACAATAAAGATTACATTTTGTATAGCAACTCCTTATTATCCATATTTACAGGACATGTATAGGATAAATAGATATTCATTCAATCAAGCAAACTGAAATATTATTGTTATTAATTTTGACTAGTATTTCCTTTCATCTTTTAATTCTAAATAAGATTTTTATTGTGACACACTTAGGTTGTCAGTCTTTGACAGTGATGAATAGCATGGAATAGATATAATAATAAAAACACTCTTGGTGAGATTAAAATTCACTTTCATTTTACCTCATGAATACTCCATTAAACATATCAACTGCTTTACCAAATGAGCTACAAAGAGCCATTACAAATTAAACCTATAGATTCATAACTTATCCTGTTTCTTGATCCTTCTTGGCACTATGTTTGCTTTTATTGTTTTTTTTACATTAGTAGTGTAGCATATTTTATTAGATGAAATATTGTCCACCATTATTATTATTATTATCAATTTTGACTAGTATTTTCTTTTATCTGAAACCTATTCTCCAAATACTAAATTAAATACTGTATGATAATATCAGCCTTTTTCTAGGTCCACTGCAAGACTAAGACCTTCCCTAAAGTTTGTAATAAGCGGGGAGGAATGAACCTTACCTGACTACACTGACCCATGATGTGCTATTAGGAGGTTTGAATTCAAAATTTTTCTACTTGAAGATTTGTCTGATCAAGATTAGAGATCCCTGTCTACTATGTATATTGAGGAACAGCATGAAATAGAAATAATAATAAAATCTGGGGAGATGGATTCATGCCTTTCTTAAAAGAATCAGTTCAAAGTGAAATGTAAACAGTCTCCTCTGGAGCTTGAACATGTGCATCAATTCCATTTTCCATGATAATCACACACAAAGCCTTGTCCAAAATTTGAACTCAGTTATTTCCATTTTCCTCTATGATAACCACCCACACCTCACAATAATAAAGTTTAAAAATCAAAAAGTAATGTTAATATTGCTTAGGAGATAAATTTAAAGTCAATCTTAAAAGATACTATTAGAAGTATAAAACTTTTTAAAAAGAAAGGAAATAATCTCTTGTTACATGGTATATCTAAAGTATTTGATAAGAGCATAATTATTTTTTTAAATCTCATACATGCATTTATCTTTATATATCTAAAAATTTACTCTTTCCTTTGATCTGTCCTCGTGTAGAGCCCATTAGCTGCCTGCAAGAAAGTAATTGATATAAAAGAGTGCTTGGTCTAGTTTAGAAGTAGGCTATGGATAAAAATAATGTCTCCTTTTACTTATAAATAGCAGTAAATTATATAAAAGACTTATGCAGCAGCAGAAGAAACACCATCCTACCAAAATCTTTCTTCAATAGTAACACAATTGAAATATTATTGCATACTGCTCCTTTATATCTACAATCAAACCAGAAAAGCTATAATAGATTGCATGTGCTTTCACTGTGATTAAATATTTCTATTATTTCTGGCAGTTGGTCCATTCAGCTGTTGAAAGTAAACAAGTAGATAATCATCAATGAAGAAGTTGGGTTAAATATTTCTGATTACATGAAATTTGCTTTCTTATTATCAAAGCCAAGATTATTATTAAAAATACACACAAAAAAAAGCAATAACAAAAAACAAACCCTTCTTATAATAAGAAAAGTTAAAGAATTGATTAACATCAGGAGGAGAATGATAAAATTGACTTCAATAAGATATAATTTCTTTTTTTTACACATGACATGTCAATTAAACTTATATATAGCAATGACCATGCATTGTTGAAAAATTGACAATCACTCTCAAAAACTAATTAATTCACTAAGCACAGTTCCATCAATTTTTATAAAATTTATATTATTAAAAAGAAGAGTTGGAGAAAAATACACAACAAAAGTTATCAAAAAGATTTTTAATAGATTTTAAAAATGCAAGTGTATTTAGCACTGAAAATTTCCCAATTGATTTTTTACAAATGTAAACACAAATTTCAAAACCTAATAATTTTAGCCCAGTCAGCAGGGAATGTATAATACACTGACTGTATCTCTGCAGAGGGGTAAGGCTCCCCAAACAAGTGTCCTGAATATGACACTAAATAATCTGATTGTGTGGCTCCAGGAATACTGGAGCTTTGGGGAATGCAGAGTACCCCTTCATTGCCATTCCTCCCAGGTTCACTCTATCCCAGAGTGGTAACACTTAATAGGGTCCTATCTATGGGTTAAATAGAGCTAAACTATGTTCTACTGTTAAACTGAATGGTTTGAAATACAACTGTTTTGACATTTAAACTGCGTACTTATGCTAAACTGAATTGCTTGTAATAGAACTGTTTTGACATTTAAACGGCATACTTATGCTAAACTGAATTGTTTGAAAAAGAACTGTTTTTGACATTTAAACTGTGTACTAATACTAAACTAAATTGTTTGAAATAGAGCTGTTTTGATGTTTAAAAATGGATTTGGCATTAAATAACCAACAATGGTTGATATGCCATAAAACCAAACCAAACTAAACCTAATAATTTGTTTCTATATATTGAAGGAAAATAACTTTTATATTAAATTTTTTCTCCAATTTTTCATCTTTTCAAAGATAAAAATTTTATGAAAATATATTGTTATAGGTGACAATACTTTTTTTTTTATTAATGGATGTCAATTTCTTTTAACAAAAATATAGTTATATTTATGGAGGCACTCATGGCATAATGTTAAAATCCTGAACAAGACTGTTTGCATTTCACAGAGAGCTAATACCCTTGCAAAAGATATGAATCCAACTATTCTCGCAACAGCTATGGTTAAATAGTAGGACAGACTGGACTCTTTAACCTTGGGATATCAACTAGTCTAGGAGAAGGAAAATTCTAAATCTAAACTAGTAATACTCTTCTTGAAAATTGACCTTGTGTCACATCCTACTTATGGCAGAGGGATTGGGTAAATACACACATGGTTATATTTACTCTTATATCATCATCCTCCTCATCTTGTAGTGCTGCCAGCACGGATATCCCTGACCCTCTCTCGCTACTCCTCCCCATCGTTCATCGCTTCTGGCTGGTCCTCAGGGCTACATCCTGTATCCTCACAGAGCTGCTGTATGTAGGTTTGAGCTAGTCGCTCTGCTTTTGCTCAGTCGTGTGAGGGGGTCCATAGGAGAACATCACTTATGAGCTCGTCCCTACTTCTCCAGCAATGTCCTGCATGTCTGTTTTAAATAACATAGAAATTAATAACACGTCCATCTCGAAAAGAAGTCCAAAATGGTTAGTAACATTGTTCTTAACTAAATTATCATTTAAAAATGCATGTATGATTTTTTATTCAATTATGTCATTGTAAAAGTCAGCGGTGTATACTATTATGTGTCTTGAAAGAACAATGTACTGTTAGCCCGAATGAGAATATGGAACTCAAACAAAAAGATTCACTTTTGGAACGTGAAATTCTATTTTTAGTAAAAAAGTAGAATTATAACTCGTGTTAGTGCCAATTTCAGAAGACAGGGTGAGAAGGAAGAAAGAAAGAAAGGCAAGGTAGGAACTAAAATAGAACGTGAAGAGAAAAAAAAAACTTTAAATTAAAAAAACTTTTTTTTTTTTAAATTTATTAGTCTTTGACTTTAACCAAGTTAAAACTTAACAGAAAAGGAGAAAGGATAGTTTTTTTTTGTTTTTCTTTAACGAACACCATGGGAAGCAGCATGGTGGACGTAAAGGCAAGCGGATAAACCCTCTGACAGCCTAACGTAATGCCTAACATGA
This sequence comes from Sepioteuthis lessoniana, assembly GCA_963585895.1. Lineage (NCBI taxonomy): Eukaryota > Metazoa > Mollusca > Cephalopoda > Myopsida > Loliginidae > Sepioteuthis > Sepioteuthis lessoniana. Next base: position 61,061,010 of record OY757918.1, read on the forward strand.
TCCTGGGCGTATGAATCTCATGGTTCAATGGTCAGGATAGTTAGTTCAATCGGGGAACTATTGCTGCTCATCTATAAGGTTGGCTTCCGTGGATGAAAATAAAAACAGCCATCGAAAGATAACCATGACCCACACTCAAACCACATGTATAAACCGCATCGCTCTTTGCACGGGTAAAAAAGGGGCACGTCCAGCTGAGGTTGGAGCCCAGGCTTTAGTGTTCAAAAAATCAGCTACAGAGCTCAAACAACAAAAAATACTAAAATGCAAACAAACAATACAAATAGCAACATTCAACGTTAGAACCTTAAATAGAACAGGACAACTACCGGAGCTGACTGCATCGGCAACAGAACATAACATAGACATAATATGCATTCAAGAACACAGATACACACATAGGGAGGATATTAAATATCACGATACTGGCAATGGATGGATGCTAGCCACTGTATCAGCATGGAAAAATTCTGTCAATGCCACAGTAGGAGGTGTAGGAATACTTATAGGACCAAGAGCCTTAAAATCACTAAATAGCATAGAGAGAATATGACCTACGATGATGGTAGCAACTTTTAATGGCAACCCCAGAACAACAATCATCTCCTGCGACAGCCCTACCAATGTTAGTGAAGAAACTGAACTCATTGCCTTCTACGATGAGCTATCCTCTCTAGTGCATAGTATTCTGAAACACAACGTTCTCGTCATTGGCAGAGACATGAATACCCAAATTGGGAAAAATGGAAACCACAAATACAGCCTACACAACTCGTCAAACAGGAATGGACAACATCTAACAGATTTCATGATAGAAAATAGATTAACATGCGCTGGTGACTGTATCAGCATGGAAAAACTCTGTCAATGCATCGGTAGGAGGGGTGGGAATGCTTATAGGACCAAGAGCGTTAAAAACACTAAACAGCATTGAGAGAATACAACCTAGGATGATGGCCGCAACGTTTAATGGCAACCCCAAAGCAACAATTATCTCCTGCTACAGCCCTACCAATGTTAGCGAAGAAAACGAAATAGTCACCTTCTACGAAGATCTATCCTCCCTCGTACGTAGCATTCCAAAACACAACCTGCTAGTCATTGGCGGAGATATGAATGCACAAATCAGGAAAAACAGAAACAACAAATACAGCCTACACAACACATCAAACAGGAATGGACAACATCTAATTGATTTCATGATAGAAAATAGATTAACATGCCTCAATACAAACTTTCAAAAAAGGGAGGGGAAATTTTGGACCTACACATACGCGAATAAGAGTAAAGCACAGATAGACTACGTCTTTATAAACAGGAAATGGAAAAACAGTGCGATGAATTGCGAGGCATACTCCTCTTTCGAGGGTGTGTCCTCCGATCATCGAATAGTTACGGCCAAAGTACGACTAAGCCTACGAAAAAACGCCACACGAAAAGCGACAACCAAGCACTATGACTGGGCCCTACTCAACAACAGAGATATTAGAGATAAATATGCATTAGAATTAAGAAACAGATTCGAAGCACTACAAGAGAAGGCAGAAAAAGGTACCCCAAATGATGAATATGAAAATTTTGTAGAAGCACACCTTGAGGCGGCAGCAAAGTGTATTCCAACAAAACCTAGAACTAAATATAGAGTCCCTTGGGAAACGCTAGCGGTTAGAGAAAAACGCGCACTCGTGAAAACTGCCTCCAAAAGCTATCGAAAGAACCCAACAAACACAAATGCCCGAAAACTAGAAAAGGCACAATATTAATTAACAGGAATATATCTAAAAGAACAGGCAGAATACATACAAAATCAGATAGATAAGATTAGAGACTCGGTGGAAGATAGACAATCCAGGATAGCCTGGCAAACAATAAACGAAGTAAGTAGAAGGAAGAGCACAGCCAAAGCAAAATTGAAAGCTGCAAGCCAACAAGAAAGAGTAAAACTGTGGGAACAGTATTTCAAAAATCTACTAGGAAACCCACCGAAAATAAGAGATGAACCGATCACCAGAATTATCAGTAAGCATTTAGACATTAAACTAGATCCTTTCACCAAAGAACTCGACTCAGTTCTCAGAAGAATTAAAAATAGGAAAGCTGCAGGGCTAGATGAGATCCCCCCAGAAGTGTGGAAGACTAGACAATTCAACGATATACTGCTCCGGCAATGCAACGCAGTCTATAGTCAAAATAGGATAGAAAGATGGACGAAGGGATGCATCCTTCCTTTCCCTAAAAAAGGCGACCTCGGACTAGCCAAGAACTACCGAGGGATAACACTTACATCCATAGCAGCCAAAATCTACAATGCCCTACTACGGAACCGCATAGAACCCAAAATAGACAACATCCTTAGGAAAAACCAAAATGGCTTCCGGAGAAATAGATCCACAACCTCACAAATACTGACCATCCGTAGAATCCTTGAAGGCGTTCGGGCAAAAAAACCTTCAGGCGACATTACTATTTGTCGACTTTACCCAGGCCTTCGACTCCATACACAGAGGGAAGATGGAGCAAATCCTACTAGCGTACGGCCTACCAAAAGAAACCGTAGCAGCGATAATGATTCTCTACAGAAACACCAAAGTGAAAGTACGTTCACCAGATGGAGACACGGAATACTTCGACATTTTTGCAGGAGTACTACAAGGAGACACACTAGCCCCATACCTCTTTATCATCTGTCTAGACTATGTGCTTAGGACTTCAATCGACAAAATCAGAGAAAATGGCTTCGAGCTGACTAAGAGAAGAAGCAAAAGGTACCCCGCAAAAACAATCACAGATGCCGACTACACTGATGACTTGGCGTTACTGGCGAATACGCCTAATCAAGCAGAGACACTACTGCATAGTCTGGAACGAGCCGCAGCTGTCATTGGCCTCCATGTCAATGCACACAAAACTGAATATATGTGTTACAACCAAACGGGCAACATTGCCACACTAGACGGAGCCTCTCTGAAACTAGTAGACAAATTCACCTACCTAGGTAGTAGCATCTCATCAACCGAAAAAGACATCGACACACGACTGACGAAGGCATGGACAGCTATCGATAGGCTCTCGATCATATGGAAGTCGGACCTAACCGATAAAATGAAACGCAGTTTCTTCCAGGCAGCGGTTGTGTCGATACTGCTATATGGATGCACCACATGGACATTAACTAAGCGGCTGGAGAGGAAACTAGACGGAAATTACACAAGAATGTTGAGAGCAGTATTGAACAAGTCCTGGCGACAACACCCCCCGAGACACCAACTATACGGACACTTGCCCCCCATCACGAAAACTATACAAGTTAGACGAACCAGACACACGGGACACTGCTGGAGAAGCAAGGATGAGCTCATAAGCGATGTACTCCTGTGGACCCTCACATGTGGATGTGCAAAAGCAGGACGACCAGCACGAACCTATATACAGCAACTATGTGAGGACACAGGATGTAACACTGAAGACCTGCTGGAGGCGATGAATGATAGGGAGAAGTGGCGAGAGAGGGTCAGGGATATCCGTGCTAGCGGCGCGACATGATGATGATGAATACAAGCTTTCAAAAAAGGGAGGGAAAATTATGAACCTACACATACGCAAACAATACTTAAGCACAGATAGACTATGTCTTTATAAACAAGAAATGGAAAAATAGCGCTAGGAATTGCAAGGCATACTCTTCTTTCGAGGGTGTGTCCTCCGATCACTGAATTGTCACAGCAAAAATACAACTGAGCCTATGAAAGAACGCCACACGAACAACGACCACCATACACTATGATTGGGTCCTTCTTAACAACAAGGATACTCTTATATAATCTGATTATATTAATTAAAAATTGATCATTCTTTTAGGGAAAAAATGCAGAGTAATGAAATAAATATCTTACAGTAATCTTTGCCAAATTTCTAAGGTAAAACCAAATTATAAATATACGAGCATAGTTTCCATCATAAATAACAGAATAATTTGCTCAGTATTTATTGGTTGGTTGGTTGGTTGGTTTTATAGCAGGTCAATTCTTATTGAGTTAATTTATGTTGAAACCAGTTAAACAATCATTATCTCAATTAGAGTTTTGGTTGCTTTGTTTAATGGCATATCAATCTTCATGAGTTATTTAATGCCAAAACCATCTCTGTAGAAGATGGCAGCAATACTATTTAACCCATAGATGAGGAGGGGTATCAGAGGGTTCATACCTTTTCCAAGATTATTAGTCTGAAAGTAAATGTAATTGTGCCACTGGAGTTCAAACTTACTTACTTTAAAGCCACCGTCAAGCACTTTAGTCATTACATCATGGGGATTCCCCTTCAATTATATATGAGTCCAAAAATGTATCTTCATAATTATTTTAAAAAAGTAAACACTTTATTCTTAATTGCAATATCAATTTTTTAAGAACCAATGCATTAATGTAGTTCAAAATCATTTTAAACATTATCTCAAACAGATCTATTTGACTCATTGATGGTACTGCCAGTACAGGTTAGAGTGGACCTAGGAATATTGACAAGGGCAACTCTACAATTCCCAGAGCTTAATAACTGGAGCCTCACCACTGGATGCAGTTTAGTGGCATACTCAGGACACTTTACACATGGATTGGCACTTCTGATTGTCAATGGATTCAAAATGGTGGCATCAGTCATGTTAGCAAGTTGAGAATACAGGTGCATAGATTGACTGAAATCCCTTCAAATTACTCAAGTAAAAAGAAAGCATAGAAAGTAGAAAGCAAAGAAAGAGCGAATTGGAAGAAAAAAGAAACTGAAAAAGAGAAAGAACATAAAATGACAAAGAAGAGAAAATTGAAGTTATAGTGAGTGAGGAAAAAGAAAAAAGTGAAAGATCAAGAAATAGAGAGAGAGGGAGAGAGAGAAAGAGAGAGAGAGAGAGAGAGAGTGTGTGTGTGTGTGTGATTAAGAAATATAGCCAACCTAATCATTGTCAATGAAAAAAACATCAAATATATTTAATATAATTTTTAAAATGTCTGATGTTTCCCAAACAATAAAATTTCTTGTTACTTTGTAGTGAAACCAGGTTGTATAATAGATAAATTATTCTGTATAATGATTACTAATGTGCATTTATTTGTTTTCTGTATCTCCTTTCACATGATGATGTAGATAAAAAAAATTATATGTTCTGATGACATTGTAAAAATGTTAAATTAAAAATAATAGAAATATAAAAAGTCATAAAAATAAAAAGAACAAATAATAAAAATCTCATTGTAGTCAACTGAATACTATTCTCTCATATCATTACAATTCAAATTTTAAAAAAAATCAATTTATTTAATATATTATTAAGTTTCTTTTCCTCAAAAAATGTTCTCATAGAAATGTAAATATATTCATGACTTTTTCACAGGTAACAATTAGTGAGTGCACACACACACACACACACACACACACACACACACACACACACACACACACACATATCACATTGTGTTTAACATATAAGTAGATGTTTATTTTTTAGCTCCTTTAATATTAAATAACTAAGATTTATAAATTTCTGAATGAATGTATATCATGCAAGTAAGCAAGTAAACAAATGAAGAGATTTATATATTTGATTAATTGAATATTACAAAATTGATCTAAATAAATCTATAGTAATATCTTACATAATGACTTTACAAAAATTGAAATAAATAATTATAGAAAGTTGATGAATTAAAGCAATTAAAAGAAATTCACACTTTAAATCAACCAGTGAATAAATGAGATTTATACTATTTTGAAAAATCATCTAAATGTAAAGGATCTACTTTTTACTAAAATTAAAAGGAAATAAATATCTACTGTAAAGAAATGTTTTTTAGCAACAAAACAATTTTATAGAAAAAATCTTACAACTAGAAAAGAGGTGATGCTGCAAATTTTCAAATTTAAATCAATTATTTTTTGACAGAAAGTCAAGTTGAAAAATTTAGTCATTGGACACATGAGTTTTATTATTCAGTTACAAATCATTTGAAATATAAGAATTTTAATCTTTGTCAAAAAAAGAAAATGGATAAAATATCTAGTCTGTTTTGGTCATATTAAGCAACTGTATTTTTCATCAACCTTTACCTCCAATCATTTCTGCAACATTTCTCTGCTGCATTCCTGCATTTTTGGCATATCTTTGCACTGATGTATTCATGCTATCAATATTTAATTCTTCTTGTTGTAGTTGTTATTATTATTAATAATAATAATAATAATAATAATAATAATAATAATAATAATAATAATAATAATAAAACAATGATAAGAGATCTTTGCTGACTTATTCATTATCATTTTACAATGACCTGACAAGATAGATTCAAAAAATTATAACAATAAGACAACTTTCAAGAGTTACAAAGCTTTCACATTTTCAAAACTTTTAAACAGAGTAAATAATAAACAACACCAGGTTATTGGTTTTATCATAAATTTTCTCAACTGGAAGGAATGGCATGCAAATTATTTTACTTCAATAATTCAGTTTTAAAAAAATTTCAAAATTGAATCTTCTAAGGGATGAGAGTTGATGTATTTTGTCAGGTTATTATCTGAATATTGTGAGAATAATAAACTTATACTTTTATAATATACTATATGATTTTTTTACTTCCATTTATAGATTTTTAATCTAAATATTTACTTTAAATATTGGTCCTTTAAATTCTTGCAAAACAAATTAGCACTTATATTGTAAAAATATGAAATAAAAATACCAGTATATAAAACTTAAGTAAATACTTTTCATTTCCTCCTTCACAAGCTAAAGACAAAAACAAATAGATTGTCAAATATGTGTATCTTGAATATTCATAAACATTACTCACTTTTATAGCCTCGCTGCAAATATTCATAAAATCTGTCAAAAATATTAATGCAACCATCAAGAAATAATTCAGTTATTTGTGAAAATAAAATGAAATGATGGTTTTATAACTGATAATTTATTTCCTCATCTTGTCATGAAAAGTAGCTTTTTTGACTTTCTGGAACCACATGATCTTTTTTCAGTAAAAATATTTATCAATTCTAACAAGGACAAAATAAAACATCACCATCCTGTCAGTGGGATTGTATCTCCTTTAGAGTGGTAAGTTCCTTTCCCCAAGGAATATCCTATTATGACTACACTGCATTTGATGGTGAGGCTCAAAATCTGGAGAGTGTGGAATACCCTTTTATTGCTATTATTCCCAGGTCCACTATGATCCAGAGGGTAGTACCTGTTAAGGTTCTATCTATGGTTCAAATAGATCTTTTTGAAAATTATTTGTATTTGAAAGCACTATGTAAAAAAAAATATACACAAAAAATGTAAATATGAACATACAATGAACATGATTCCCTAACCTCTTTGCAAAAAATAACCCTAGACAGGTTGACATGCTATTAAAATCAATCAATCAAAAGAAAACAATAACATGCAGTGAAAACCAATCTTTGTATCTATCAAAGATAATACTTTTTATTTAAAAAGTATTACAAAATGATGTTATTTACCCATAACAAAAACTTTAAGTAGGAACAAGTATAAAAAATATAAGTATAAGAAATAAGTATAAAAAATTACTAATAGTTTCTTAAGGTACAAATCAGAAATCCTTGAAAATTACGTGTCTGTAGATTTGCTAACAATATATAAGTGTGGAGTGATAACTTAAATTTCTTTCAGAAATCTTAATGACTAAATGAATTACTTGATCTTTATTTCTGTGTGAAAATCATATATGTGAAATAATATTCGTACATTTTATTCTTTTTCTTTCAAATATAGCCTGAACAAAATTTTTATATACATTTACTATATAATGATTTATTCTACTAATATGTGTATATAAACTAAGGTTACAATTAATTTTACAGAAATTAATGCCATTTATTCATTTTCATGAGGGAAAAAAGTAATCATACGCTACAACATTGTTGCAATATTTTTCTAGATTGTTCTAATAATGCTATCAGTACCCATACTTAGCCTTCTAGAATGTTCCAATAATGTTATCAGTAAATATAGTTAGTTTTAAAATCCTAACCGGAATTTTTTGCAATTGCTTGTTGTACGAAAAGGTTCTGATCATGGCAAGAAGTAAAGAATTGATCAATTCACAAAAAACACTGATTTTTAAGCTTTGGAAAGAGAGAGAAAGTTATAAAAATATTTCAAGCAACCTGAATATTCCTTTTACTATGATAAGTTCATTCATTGCAAGGTTTAAAAGACGTAACATAGTTGAGAACAAAAAAGAACAGGTGCTCCAAGGAAGATTTCTCTTAGATTATCAAGAAAATCAGGACACCTGATTAAGCAAAATCCAATGGTTATGCATGAAGAGCTGCAAGAAGATTTGCATTCATCAGGATGTAGTGTAACCAAACGAACAATAAGTCATGAAATGCTGAGGAATGGTCTAAAGTCACAGAGACCAAAAAAAACTCCTTTCCTATTGAAATGACATAGAGATGCAAGGTTGAAATTCATAAGACAGCATAAGAAAAAGGAAAATTTATTTTGGGAAAGTGTATTACGGACAGATGAAACTAAAATTGAGTTGTTAGGTCATAATTATCGAAATCATGTATGGAGGAAAGATGGTAAAGCCTACTTACCAAATAACACAGTACCAACTGTCAAATTTGCCAGTTGTGGTATAATGATTTGGATATGTTTTTCAGCAAAAAGTGTAAGCAAAATATCAGTAAAAGATGGTTAAATGAATGCCCAAAACTCTAAACAGATCTTGAAAGAAAATTTGATGACTTCTGTTGAGAGTCTTGAGCTACCTTCTGATTACATTTTCTAGCAGGATAATGATCCCAAGCATACAGCTAAATCTACAAAGAAATGGTTGTCTGAAAATAATGTTAATGTTTTGCAATGGCCAAGTCAGTCCCTGGATTTGAATCCAATTGAGAACTTGTGGCGATTTTTGAAAATTCAAATACGAAAAATAGCACCAACAAACATCAATAATCTGAAGACAATATGCCAGGAAGAATGCTACAAAATACCAACTAATTAGTGAAAGAAATTAATTGAGAACTACAGGAAGAGATTAGTGGTTGTTGAAGTGAATAAAAGGTATTCTACATGAAGATGTGTTATTTTTTGTACTGTATAATTACTTTTTTCACTCATGAAAATGAATAAATGGCATTAATTTCTGTAAAATAAAATGTAACCTAAGTTTATATACACATATTAGTAGAATATATCCTTATACAGTAAATGTATATAAAAATGTTGTTCAGGCTATGTTTGAAAGATAAAAAATAGAAACGTTCATATGTACGTATATCTATTTCACCCCACTGTATGTATACTATAGGAAAAAACCACAAAAAATTGCTATCAAAATAGTAATCTTTAAAAAGTAAATTTTAGAAAAAGCTTGGGACTAAAACCAAACTTATGAACATTATAGATTATAACACATGAATTAATTTAATGACCCAAAAATAATAAGGATGTATATACAAACATGCAACCAAATTCACTATTACCATATAATTTTGAAAAAAGAACTGAATATTGAAATCTTAGCTGGGGAATATCTTTGCATTAAGTAACCCACTCAAGCTACAACAATTTTTTTTCCTTTTTTTTTTTTTTTTGCATACTTGATAGATTTGAGTCATTTGTTAGAATAATTCATTGTCATGTCTGTACCTACATTCCTTCTTTTCTGCAGATTCTTTGTCTCTCAACATAAGATTACAAGAGAAGCAAAGGAAAACACTATAAATATACCAAGATGATATAAAAAAAAAAGCTCTACATAGTTTGATGAATGTTATCCAGCTGATTAAAAACCAAAAATCAGTTAGACTGTTAGAATCAACATTATCTACAATTACAATATATCACTGAAGTTCTTATGATGTTTGAATGCACACACACACACACACACACACACACACACACACACACATATATATATATATATATATATTTATGTATGTATGTATATCTTTAATGTAAGAGTAGGCAAGTAATATGACACCTGGGAGGATCTCAGCCCCTTTGGTGTTGATAAAATGAACAGCAATGGATTATACCTACTTGAACTCTTTTTTCAATTTGATCTTGTAATACTTTCTTCCACCAAAAAGAGAAGCATTACCTGGATTCATTCCAGATTGAAACATAAACACTCAATGGTTTCTATTTTCATTAGGAAGAGAGATATTAGAGATGCACTGTGATGACCATGTTCTTTACAGTGGTGAATGTGACATGGATCATAAACTAGTCCAGAGCATATTCAAAGAATGATCTGAATGAATGGGGTGAAGGTTTTCAGGTGCATTAGTGTGTCCAAACTGGTACAGCTGAAGGCTCAGACAGCTTTAGCTGACAAGATGAATGATGTACCATCACCTTTGATGGTGCATAGAAATATTCTAAAGCTCAAATTTATCAAATTGGAGCTGACCTGGTAGGCTTTGTGGAGAAACATCATGGTTTGATGACAATGGTGATAATATTACTGAGCTAATTGAAATCAAAAACCCTCTTTATTGTTTTCTATTAACCAGATCATCCAAAAGCCATTCAGCAGAAGAAGCAATCCTTTAGCATGAGTCCAGGAAAATGAAAAATAATTGAAAGAGTAACATTTCTGAAGAATTTCAAAGTGCTTTTGATAAGCATAACTTAAAAACCTTGTAGTCTTCTACATCAAGTTTTTGGCCTTAAGTCATCTCATCTTGTTCCACTGAAATTGTTTGATTCTACCATTAAGCATCCTGAAGGTATACTGGAAAGATGGATTAAACAGTTTGCCAGTCTCTTTGTTAATTCTTAGGCTGTTGATGACATATACACAGATATTTTGTTGCAAAATTAATTACTTCATCAAATAAGCAACAGGTCCACTTTTGATGAAGTGCAACTTACCATCAAATAAATCAACATCAGTTTGGCACCTGGACTTGATGGCGTTTTAGTAGAATTATTGTGTTTTGGAGGAGACCATGTTGCTTCAGCTGTCTTCAACTTAGTTATTCTATTATGAGAGGATACAACTGTGCCCAAAGAGTGGATTAATTGAGTCTTAGCCGCAGTATTTAAAAGAAAAAGTTTGATAGTGATAGTGACAGAGATATCACTCTTCTTTGATCAGTTGGTAAGGTTTTTGCAAGGCTCTTATTGAATAAGTTATTGCATAAAATCTGTCTGCTAGTTATTCCAGAAGCAAAGAATGATTCAGATCAAGCAGAAGTATTATGGATATGATTTTCCTACTAAGACAGCAACAAGAAAAGCACATCAAACAGAAAGTATCACTATACTAGATTTTCATAGACCTGACTAAGGCATTTGAATAGTGGTAAGATTTGATGCCCATCCCAATCTTGTCAACCTAGTGAAATAACTATATTGTGATATGATGGCTCATTTCACATTTATTTGCTTGCTGTTGGATGAAGCAGGGTGGCATTCATGCACTAACACTTTTCACAATCTACTTTGCTATGCTCCTATCACATGCCTTTCAAGATTGTGAGGTAAGTGTTTTCCTGAAATTCTGAACAATAGGCAGGATTTTTAATCTCAGGTTTGAAGCCAAATCCAAGAGCTTTGAATACTTCATCCAGGAATTTCTGCATGCAGATGATGCAGACTTTGTAACACACAAAAAAAAGACTTACAACTGATAATGGATCATTTCTCTGTCACTTGTGAGTCTTTTAAACTGAAGATTAATTTGAAGAAGATAAAAGTGATGTTCACCTCTCTATTAAGTGTGCCCTACAAAGAACCTACAATAATTGTGAAAGACACCAGATTGGAGATTTTTGTCACTTTTCCATTCCTTAGAATTTCTGGATCGAGGAATGGTGCACTGGATACAGAATCTTTTCTCATATCCATAAAGCAAATGTTGCATTTGGGAGACCGAAAAGAAGAGTCTGATCAGATAGGATCATTAGCATTAAGACACAAGTATGTTTATATCTGCTATAAAGCAGAAATCTTATCAAAAGGATAAACACCTGAGTTGTCCCCCTTGTAAGATATTAGGGACCATTCTTGAAGTGAACGAAGGAAGATTTTCAACAAATGGACCACAGAACAAGAAAACTAATAATGATGCATAAGGTTTATACATCCCAGAGATGACATAAACAGACTATTTGTGTCAAGAAAAGAAGGAGGAAGAGGACTTACCAGCATTGAAGATAGCATCAATACATCGATACAAAGACTACATAAAAAAAGCAAACAAAGACTAATTACAATGACTAGAAACAACACAAACAACAGAAGGATCAACAGAACAACTAGAACTAGAAATCAAAAATGGGAAGAAAAATAACTGTATGGATATTTCAAGCAAAAAACAAATAAAATCTACCATGAGAAAACTTGGACATAGCTAAGAAAAGGAAACCTTAAGAGAGAAACCTAATCTCTTCTAATAGCAGCAAAAAACAATACCATAAGGATCAACTAGGTTCATTGGCCTAATGAGTAGAGTGTTCACCAATGGTCCAGGGTTCAATCTCAAGCTGAGTCATACCAAAGACTCAAAAAATGGTACTTGATGCTGCCTTACTTAGCACTATGAGATGAGGATCAAGGGTAAAGTGGAGCAATCCAGGGAATGGAGTAGCGCCCTTCCCTATACCTTGGTGCAGTAGCTATTGAAAAGAGAGCCTTCGGGTTGCCCTCGACCAAAAAAAAATAAATAAGATGCAACAAAATAGCAAATGTAGGTTATGTAGTGGTTGTAGGATTTGTCAGGTCGCGTAAGGCAATTAGTTGCAATAGCTAAGAGCAATTGGTCGTGAAGACAGAAAGCTAAGTATTGCTGCGATTGAGGAATGGGAGCTATTTATGGTGCCTTGGAGCATCCCATTGTGCACAAGTGGACGATTCTATTGCATGGGTCAGAAAGACTGCACTGAGCTACGACCTGCCAACTGGATGCTTTACGGAGGTATGTGTTATTGTTATTCTATTATAGAAGAGACAAAACGATCAATCACATAATAAGGAAATGCAGCAAATTAGCACAAAAAGAGTATAAGACTAGACATGATTCAATGGGAAAGGTAATCCACAAGGAATTGTGCAAGAAATTTAAATTTGACTATACAAACAAGTGGTATATGTACAACCCAGAATCTGTCCTGAAGAATGAGACACACAAAGCTCTCTGGGATTTTGAGATACAAACAGATGACTTAATCTTGGCCAGACAACCAGACCTAGAGATCTAAAAAACTTTGAAACATGAAGGTGACAGTGATACCAATAGTAATTAGTGTACTTAGAACAATCCCCAAAGGATTTGTAAAGGAAGTGGAAGAGTTGGAAAGAAGAGGACAAAGGAGACCATCTAAACTACAGCATTAAGATCAAGCTGAGAGGAGTCCAGAAGACTTGTCGTCACTCAGACTCCAGTGAGGAACCATGTGAAAAACTCTCAAAAGTATAATAAATAATAGTAAAATGATAATAAGATAATAATAAAAGTTATGTAATATAATGGCGGAGGGATTTCGTTTTATATATCTTGCCTTTGGGTTTAGTTAAGCTGAAAACCTTTTGGCTCAGTGCATTGGTTAGTTAGGTGCAAACATGAGTGCAGGTGTTCACACACGCATGGGGAGTAGACGTGTCATTCAGAGATGTCAAAATAAAAATCCCAGATAGAAAATTTGACCATGGGATATGAATGACGTCATGCACCGGAAGCGCATGCAGAGGATTTTGGGGATTTTGAAAAAAGTCAGTTGAGTTGAGTTCCTGGCTCAGAAGAAGACGGTTGACTTTTGCTAGCTTGCCGAAGCCAGGCCAGTGGCCTTGTGGCGGGTGCACACATGATAGGGGCAGATGGAAAAGTCATCATAGAAAGATTGTGCATCTCTCTTCCTTATGTCGAAACCTTTAACTCAAAGGTTATAAAAGGTTTTGTACCTGAACTAAGAAGTCGTTATGTGTTTTTCATGTTTCGGGATTCCTATGTTCTATGTATATATGTTATGAACATTCTATGTACGTTTCACATATTCATGTATGGGTATGTTACAGTTATAGAACATGAAAATGACGGGGATAGCAATTATAATTGGTGTGTCCTCGAAGGCTTGGTAAGGGGACTGAGAGCTGGAAATCAGAAGACATGCCGAGACCATCCAAACTACAGTATTACTAAGATTGGCCAGAATACTCAGAGGAGTACTGGAGACCTGAAAAGACTTGCTGTCATTCAGACTCCAATGAAAAACCATCAGCTAATACAGGAGTGAAAAGCTAATAATAATAATGATAAATAATTTTAATATTTTTGAAAACAAACAATAACAATAATAGTAATAATGATAATAATAATAAGTGTGTTAATATTTTTGAAAACAAACAACAAAACTAAAATCTTAGAAATATTTGTTTTTGTTTTACCCTTGATTAAGGGCAGCATAAAGAAATCCTTTTTTCCAACAATGTTTAATACAAATGTTTAAAGTCATTGATGTATTTCGAAAAGGATTCCGATTCATCTCAGAAGGTATGGACTTGAAACAACCCAGATAAATGCCTACAAAAAAATATTTGTCACAAAAATAATAAATAAAAACATTTTAGACTGACAAATACATCAAGTATAATTTTATTAAGGTATGTTGATTTTAATATTATGGACCAGCAATTTTTAATTAGAAATAATCAAATTGCAACAAAAAATGTCCCATCAAAATTTAATTTAACTTCTAAAGAGAGGGTCTTTTATATTTTTTAAGAAAACTTTTTAATAAATGAAGGTAAAATGTAAAACTAGAAAGGTTTTTATTGCAATCATAAAAACATTTTATCAATGCATAAAATGGTTTCAAAACAATTCAATTCTAATCATCTAAAATTCTGTGGTAACTTAGGATTGGGTGATTATTTTACATATTCAGCTTGAAGAGCTTCATAAAAATCTAATAAGTAATGTTATGAATAATTATTTAAGTAAGATAAATAATTAATTGATTTATTTTCTTTTAAAGTTTGAAAATTCAATAAAATTAGTCATGTCTTGCAACAACATGGCTTCCTGCTGATTATTGTTTAATACCCTCTAAATTAAACCCAAACCCCCAGGTTAATTTCTTTGTAAATGTTAAAAATCTTTCAAAAAGTATTCATACCAAATTTGGTAACACTATAACGAACCATTTAGAGGAGAGACAAACTCTTCCCAATAATGGATATACAAATAAATGACAGCGTTATTTGGATTTTTATATTGTTTATAATAACTTAAAACAGATTTCAAGTTAACATATGATGTATTAAAGATTGCAGATACTTATACCATCTAATAAATAATGAGTTGACAGTAAAGTTTACTGATTCTGCAGCACAATGATTTTGGTTTGATTGTTCTAATACAGCAGTCACCAACCATTTTTGTACCTGGGAACAGTTTTATGCATGAAAATACTTCTGCAGATCAGTTAGAGGCATGAAGGTCCCAATCATAAAAATCTTTGTCAGTTTATAGCATTTAATGTGAATACAATGATAACACTTTATATTTAATGTGAATACAATGATAACACTTTATATTAAGCAATTACAACAATTTTTCACTATATTATCGACTCATCATAATGTAGAGTCAGTGAGAACCCTGGGCTTGTTTCTTTGCTACTAAAGAGTCTTATCTTGGGGTGATGGGAGACAGTGACACTCAAATTGTGTTATCCAGTCTACTCCAGTCTTGTTTTGGTGGCTGTCTTCATAGAAAATCCCACCTCACAAAGGAAATGGAAGAAAGACTTTAATTTGACTTTAATTCAGAATGCAAAGAGATTTGAAGTTGTCCCAAACAAAATCAGTGATTTGCCTCTAGAAAGCCATCTAACTTTTGTGTACAAGAGAAGGCGTTTATGTTCTGCATCCATCTCTTCACAGAGCTGATCAACCAGATGCAAATTAAAGGCATGTACTTTGATGTGGTTAATAACTTTAATCATCTTTTACAAAACACCAAGCTCAGATGATAGTTTTCATAACACCAGCTTTTCCTTATGGATGATATTGAAAGCAATCTCCATGATCCATGTCAGACCAGAAAGCTGTCCAGTCATTGCAGCCACTCCATCTGTGCATACATTTAAGGACTTAATAGTTCTGCAGCTGTAATGTTGGTTGTAATAGAGCACACAGTATTTCCTCATACAAATCCTCTTGGAAGATATATTGCATAAAATAAAGCAAAATTGCCTTGTTATTAACATTATCAGTGTCGTCCACCTTAATTATGTACCATGGTAATTCATTTATCCTTTCTAACAATTGTACCTCAATATTATCTGCATCAATTCTTCTTGTTATGGTGGTAGCCAAAAGAGAGGCATTTGCTACCTTTTTCACCTCATCCTCACCAAAAAGTTTATGGCAAATATCCTTTGTTGCAGGCAGAAATCAATTCTTCCCCAACAGTAAAGGGTTTCTGAGGTTTAGCAATGTGGTCTGCAACTAAGAATGATGCTTTTGGGGCAGACATTTATTGAAGGGGTGACCCTCAATAACACCTTTTGTCCTTCAATTTGACATTTTTTCTTTCAAAAAATTGCAAGAGCTTGTCTTTTAACACTGAGTGTTTTGTCTGAATGTGGCAAAGCAGTTTTGAGGGTTTCATAACTTCATTAGCTAGCTGTTCACAGCAAATTATGCATAGCGGGTGCATCTTGTATATCACCTGTTGCGATGAACCGTAACTTAAGTAGGAATCTTGATATTTTCTTCTAAATGCAGCTTTCTTTTTGCTCTCAGTCTGCCATGCTTCTGCAGTCCCATCATTTGCTTGTTTCCTCTCAAAAAAAGCTCTAGTGAATTTTGTTTTTGGTTCATTTTTATCAAGGGTTAGTTCATGGTTAGCTGATATGTAAAATGATGCGCCAAAATCAAGTACAGCAATAAGGCAAAGGCAGAAATAGTCAGTTTTCAAAATAAGATCCTGTCTTGTTTTGAAATTAAACAATCATGCAAAATCAGTTTCATCATCGTTCTTTGTTCTTTTTCATCTTTTTCTTTTTCTTCTTCTTCTTTGCTGTCTTGTAGCTGCTTCTTTTGTTCATGTCCAAAACAATCTCTGCTACTTCCTCTCAGTTCTGCCTAAGCTGACATGATTTATCTGACATTCCACCATGTCAGAATATGGCACAAAGCTGTTTTATGGAGACTCATGTGCAGCAAGTGCAAAAATACTTGACTCTGTCAGCATTCCCCTTTTGGGGCACCTCAGGCACCAAGCAATAAACTCAGTCTTGCCAAAGTAGAGAACGATCTGGAGGGACAGCAACCTGAGGCCACAGTGTCATAGTTATTAAACAACCACCTGGCACAAATGCCAGGCAGCCAAAGCCAACAGTATTTATTCATCTCCCCACCAAGATTAAGTGGCTTGTCTATTTATTAATACCAGAGCTCATGCAGCTTTTCATGCATCCAGACACCTTCACCAAGCCAAGCCAAGCATCCACATTACGCTTAAGTTGTTTTTCACATTCAAAAGGACCCAGGTTCTCTTACTCTGTTGTGTTTGAATACCCAAGTGCTAGCGGGTACTAATTTTCTCACACCAGAGTCCCACATGCTAGATAAAGTCTAACCCTCTTTTTCTGAGAACATAGTTCAACTCTTGTTCTCTGTCATAGATCCAGAAGTACTAATGAAAAAACTATAATTTGTATCAAGAAATATTTTCTTTGTGGCTCAGTAACAAAAGATCAGCAGACAGATACTGGTCTGGGGACTGGGGATTGGGGACTCCTGCTCTAATATATAACTAATAAACAAACTAAAGTGCTTCAGATTTTCAGTGTATATTTTTTTTAATTAAAAAACCAAGAAGAAATTTGTTTTGAAATAATCATTCATCAATTCCAGAATCATATTTTGTTTTATCATTTTCTAGATATTTTATTGTTTTTCTTCTCTATTTGCACTGATAATGCCTGTTCATTTACACTTACAAGTCTCCCAACTTTTGAACCAATGGATCTACTTTCTACATACCAATAATTCCTATGGTGTTTCTCTTAGTACTCCTCCCCTCTGAAAAATACTTTGCTTTCTCTCAGTCTCTCTTCCTCTCTCTTACCCCCCCTACATACAAACAAAAGCAATTATTCCCTAATTTCCATCAAGTATATTTCTATCAGCCAAACCCTTTTCACTGAATTTAAGATAATTCTCTTCCATTACCTTTGAACTTCTAATCATTACTACCCTTTTCATAGCCAACATTTTTAGCTTATTCCTAATGTTACTCTTACTAGCCAAAGCTTAGATAAACATCTTATATGGAATGATGCTAGAATTTTAGATTGTGCCTCATATAAAACTCTATGGGAATCCACAAATTTTTCTCTGATAATGTTAGTACTTGAGTTGTAACACACTATTCTTCTTCTTTAGGTCAATAATGCTATTATGCTTTTTATTTTGTTACTCTCTTAATTCATCCCAACTAAGTGCTATTAGAAATATAAATAAAGGATTATGATAAACATGTTTAATTACTAAAGTAATTTTTGTTGAACTACTTACCATAAGGTGTGAATCGCTTAGGAAATAGTTTTATACCTGAAAAAAAAACAAAAAACATAATAACTGTAATTAATAAATAAAATGTGTTAGTGATACTAAAATACATCATTAAACTTTCATTATTTGGTATTTATGGCAAGTCTATAAATGCTTTTCAATGATAAGGTTACATCATATACAAAATCAGTTTTTACTCAAATAAATATGATAATCTTTCTCCTTAATTGATTAAAACTTAAAGTATCTATAATCAAGAATTAAAAATAATTAGAATTATCAAGTTTTTATATATGCAACCATAACCAAGCAAAACTATCACATCATAACAAGACTTTTATTAAAGCAATGCTCAAAATGTTCCTAGAGAAGTATCAATATTATCATGGACCACAGTTACAAAGGGAACCCAACAGGCTCACAGGTCTTCTAGCTGGTGAAAAATAGGAAAGACTAGTAACAATATGTATATATTATCAGAGACTAAGAAAGCACACCCAAGAGATGAAAAAGCTTTAGAAATATTTTAAGGTGCATGGAATAACAGCCAAGTAGAAAAAAAGAAAGATTACTTAGTAGATTTAAAATTAAATTATTAAAAATAACATTACCATTATTAATTTTGATCAGTATTTTCTTTTATATTTTTTAATTTTTAGCAATATTTTCATCACAACTTACTTGTATAATTTGTCTATGAGAGCAATGAACAATGTAGATTGAAAATAATAAAGGTTAAACTATTGGTAAAAATTGAACTCTCATCCTCTTTGCTTCAGGAAAACCTGTTTCAGTATTTCACTGCTTAACCAATTGAGTTTCAAAGAGCTATTGTTTTGCAGAAGCTTGAATCAAAAATATACATTAATTCACTCTTCTGCTTCTCAATCTTTCTCAGTAACATGTTTATTGTTATTGTTTTTATAATAATAACAAATTTAATTTGTTCATTTTATATTTAGATGAAACATTGCTATTAATGATTAATATTAATTTTAGTTTTTCTTTCATATGAATTGATTTATTTTTAAAAGTCAAATATTAAACAGACAGGACTGATAAATTCAATCAGAAAAGGTTATATCAATATTTAATCAAATTAGGTTAGTATTTCACAGGGATACAAATATGGAACACACAGCAAGGATCAAACTTTCTAAAGAATACAATTATATGTTTTGTTTAAAAACTAAGACAGTTTTATTTGGTTTTTACAAACATTCACCTGAGGCAATAAGCAGCAAAAGATGATGATGATGATGATGATGATGATGATGATGATGATGATGATGATGATAAGAATAATAATAATAATAAGAAGAAGAAGAAGAAGAAGACACATTTTCCTCCATAGAATAGAAATAATATATATATGGCATTGGAAAAAGTCCTAGATAATCCAACTCCCTAAAATCTATCTCCACTTTCAAAACAAAAAATCTTTAATGAAACCTAATACATTTGACTTTAAATCCCTCCCAATTTTCCTTGCTACAACTATACCCTCTCCACTCTTCTCTTGTGCTTTTAAATAGAAAAACTCAGAAAACAGTCTCAGTCTTGAAGAAGTTCATGAAAATGAAATAAAGCCTGAACGAAATATTGATGAGTGTGTCTTAAGAGCTTTATTATCCAACTTTCCACATATTTCTATCATATATATATATAAATATATATACATAGACAGATTATCACTTTAGATATATATATATATATATATATATATATATATATATATATATATATATAAGTATTATTCAGTCCAGTTAAACCGGAGTTGGGAGTAATTCCATCAGGACAAGAAAACTATTCAAAAGTGAACATTTAAATTTTCCTGGAAAAGAGCTCAATGTAACAGACATTACAGAGCAATAATTTCATTAAGAAAAAACACAAACCGGTCACATCAGGATTATGAATTTATTTCCATCCTGTTATGTGTTTTTGATAAAATCAACACAGATCACATCTACCATCGAAACATTTTGGAATATTTGACCTTTTTAATATGGACCATTGAATCTCAGGGGTTAAACCTTTATTTTTCAAACTCCAAAAATGCTTAGATAGAGCAGTTTGATGTTTCAGATGTTCATGGGAGAAAGAATATTTGTGATTGGCATATCTAATTTTCCATTTCGTGAAGGAAATTCCAATATAAGTTTTTCAATCATTTATATTCTCTTTGGGGTAAATAATTCCTTGATATACTACATTATTTAAGTTACATAATCCATTCATAGGACAATCATTTCGAGTTTTACAATTACATTCGTTTTGTTTACTATTATTATCATTATTATTGTTTGGTTCAGAAATTCCTTAATTATCTCTTTATTATGATTATTGATTATTTGAAAAATATTTTTCGTGCAGGAGTAACTAATTTTTAACATTTTTCTATTAAATATTTTAAGTAGTATATTATCATGTTTAAAGTGCTTATCTATCAGTTTCAAAAAATATTTACCTGCATTTATACTAGCTAGTCTACAAAAAGAAGGGTTAAACCATATAATTTTTCTTTTTCTATTTTTATGATCATACTTCTTATTTTTTTCTTTATTAATATCATTAGGTATATTTTCTTCTAGATACGTAAACTCTTCCTTAAAACCGCTATTTTTAAGGGCATCTATATATATATCTTATTTTTTCATTTGCTGATAATTTTCTTATTCTCAAATTTAACGCTTTTGGGATTTGTTTAATTATGGTCTTAGGGTGATTCGAATTAACATTAATATATGAAGGGTACTGATCAGTTTTTATAAACGGTTTATAAGAGTTGTTCAAGAGGTCTAGGGTCACATCCAGGAAATTAACTATCTTATTATTAGATGAGACTTCTATCTTGAATCCTAAAAACTTAAAAGCCCTTATAATCTTCTTTAAAGCAGCAAGTTGTTATCTAACTATGTTTGGTTAAAGACTGTGAATTGTTTTCTTTTTAAGATCTTCAAATGAAGATATTCAATATCTGGGTCAAGGTGGCGAAGAAAGTGCCCCATACTAGCTCAAGTGTTTTCAACCATCCTCAGGGGTTGTGTTAGATTGTTTGTTACTATGAGTTGTATTTATATCTATTTGGAGTGCTTGTCTTTTTTTAATATGTGGTCAGCTAATTCAGTTAGGATAGGTGGTAGGGTTAGTTATTGAATATATTCAATATGTTAATACCTGTGCTAAAATCCTCAAAGCAATAACCATAAAAAATCAAAAACCTACTTGTAGGTTTTTAATTTTTTATGGTTATTGCTTTGAGGATTTTTTAAGTGGCTTTTTATTGTTATTTTTAGATATGATTTTTGTATTGTTAATTAAGATCTTTCTTATATCTGGGGATTTGAGTTTGTCAGTGTCTATACAAAAATCAACCAGTTGGTGGCTGATGAGGACAGGGTATTGCATGTGTTCTCACATATTGTACGATAAAATTTTTCAAAAATTTGTTTATATATATATATATATACACACACACATATATATATTTACTTTATATATATATATATATATATATATATATTACAACAGTTTATGGTTAATACTCTCTCACCTGGAGGGTTAGTGGTAGACCAAATGCGGTATAGTTTAGAGAGTGCTCAATATCTGTGATAGATCTATTATATAATAATGATAATAAGTAAAAGTATTTTGAATTTACTTGAAGCATTGCACAAATTATTTTATTTTATAGTATTGAATTAATTTAGAGAGCTATTGCAATGAAAAATAATAATTATTTGAGTCTTATTATTTCGCATAGCAATAGCCCTCGAAATTAAATCAATACTATAAAATAAAATAACAAATATGTATATGTTAGTTTTATGTATATATTTAATAACATGGATGCTTATCTGTGACCATTGGTTTCATGCATGTCATTACATGGCAATCTTCAGGCAGAAAAGAGAAGGTTTTGGAGAAATCAAAAAAATCAAAAAGATAGAGACAAAAGAATTTTATATTAAAATCGTGTATCAGTGTCCTTTGAGTTTTTTTGCATAGGTTATATTTGCATATTGTTGTATGTGGGTGTATATGTGATTGTTAGTGCATGGGTATGATGATACATGTGCATGGCAGATTTGAGGTTGTCTTGGGAATAGATATGTTTACCAATGTCTTGCAAAAGGTGGCACTATACATCACTATACATGATAAAAAATTTTATTCCGTCAAAGACTGAATAAAATTTTTTTATCATGTATAGTGATGATTTTAGCTAAAGGACAAAGTTTTCATTATCATTGCATGATGAAGAAAATGAATTTTTTATTTAAAATGTAAGAATAATAGACATGATATTATGAGACATGATATAATGTTATTTACTATGGTGTATTATACAATACTATCATTCATATGTTGGTTATATATTACATGCGATACCCAGTCCTCATCATTGGTGGCTGATGAAGACAGGGTATTGCATCTGTTCTCACACATAATAAAATTTTAAAATAAAATTAAAAATATAAAAATTATTTACTATGGTGTGTTATACAATACTACCATTCATATGTTGGGTATATATTATGTGTTAAATTGCATTATGTATGTAATAATAATTTGTATTGGTTGCCTATATCATGTTAATGTTATAGTACATATGTTATTGCAATCTATAAGGATATGAGACATAGTACAATGATAATGCCAAAGTATATCACAATATTATATATGTGTATAATAAAATACACCATATCATGCTGTACACATCTAGTATATTGAAAATATATATTGATGTTGATACATTGTATGATGTTATTATGTATTGGGTTGTTGTATATTGTTCTTTGTATATAATGTAATCCACCTTATTGGGTATATTACAACTATATCCTAAATTGATATACATAATGAATATAATGAATATATTATATCTAAAGATACTTCTAACAATCATGGAATTATGGTGAACATTATATCAATAGATAGTGAGGGTGCTTGCAGATGGATGTGAGGATGCAATGAAGGAAAATGGTATTTATAGTCCAGTGGGTATATTATGGGATTTTATGTGATGGAGTATAGTGGTTTTTCGTGGTGGAGGTAGTTTTGTTAAGGTGGATAGTGATGGTGGAGATAGATGTGCATGGGTCAAAGAGTGGAAGTAGATGTTTGTACTCGTGTTAGCATTTGGATAATATTTAAAATCTTTTGTTCAGTAGGATGTTTTGTTTTTGATGTCTTGTTGTAGGTGGTTGCAAGTTTTAGGATTTCCCAGGTGATGGTTGGTGAGATGTTCATGTCCTTTAGATGCCAGATGTGTGTGGATAATGACATATTGGTTGAGTAACTTCTATTGGAGAAGGAAAGTTTGTGGGCATATATCCTTTGTTTTAGGGTTCCCTATGTTGCACCTATGTATTGCTAGTTCTTACAATAGTTCTTTGAAGGCATTTGCCTTGTTGGGGTGGGATTCTTTATCTCTTAAGTTGAACTATTTGTTAGGATGTGTGGTGTTGTGGTAGGTTTAAGTTTTGTGGCTTTTTTAGGGAAATATTTCTTGTACAACTGTAGCTGACCTTTGTGTTGTTTCTAATGAAAATTTTAGCTAGGTGGCCATGATTGAAGAAGTGTTTGCTTATGAGACATAGGAAATCCTTACCAATGTTTGATATCAAGCTTTTGTTGTATGGTGGGTTGAACCAGATTATATTTCCATTTCTGTGTTCTAGTTTGATATTTGAAAGTGTTTATCTTGTGTTGTTTATAACTGTTATTTTTAAGTGTATTGTCATATGTATATTTGTTTTTGTTGAAAATGTCAATGTCAGAAGAACTATCAGATATTCTGCAGCTAATTGATTTGGGTATATGCTTAATGATTGAGGGTAGGTGGTTTAAAGAGGTGTATATATAAATGGGAGTGTTGTTCTCTTTTTTATTAAGTTCAAATGTGTCTTTCTTTAAAATTAAAGTTGTATCTAAGAAGTATACTATTGTTAGGTTGGTATTTATGGTGATTTTAATTCTTAGCAGTTTTAGTGCATTATCTTTTTTCTGTAGCATTCCAATTTTGGTTCATTTGGGTTCTTTATAATGATTAATCTGTTGTCTCTGTATAGTCACATATCAGAGTTTTAATTATATAGGATAGTTGAGAGAGTATCAGGGCACTGACCAGCTTGCACATCTCCAAAAACATCTCACAAAAACTCACTAATAACGTCTTCGGTACTCTCAACTTTAAAAGTGAATGCCTATTCCAATATAAAAAGCAATTATTAATAACCTGATATCCTGTACAAAATTAATCTCCTCCTCCAAAACAATATTTTATAAAGAATTAAAAAACATAAAACAAAATCTCATCAATGATGGTTTCCCTAACTATATTGTTGATGAACAAATTAAACAAACAATTAAAAACGTTAATCAACAAAATAAATACAACACTCCACCCAATAAACAAGCAACTATCAAACTTTTTTCCACAACCAAATGGACTACAATTATAAATTAGATGAAAATATTTTTGAAAAGTTGATTCAAAGAAATATACTCCCCACTGATCCTAATAAGAATAAAAGTTATCTTATATTATAATAAATTCAAAACCTCCAACTTAGTTATTAACAATAATTTCTCCCCCTCATTTGGAGTTTTGCAGAAAACAATTCTTATATATCAATTTAGATGTTCTTTAGAAGATTGTATCTCTGAAAACCACAATATATATGTTGGTTTAACCTATCGAGGTGGCTCACTATGCAACTCTTTAACACCAGCTCAATAGTCCAACTTCTAAACAAACAATCCTGCCCAACAACTAAATTTTGGAAAATTCTTACTGAAAATACAATAAGATTAGAGCAACTAAATACCAAACAAAAATTACAGATCCTTGAAGTACTCCACATTAGAAACAAACATCCTAAATTAAATAGAATTAATTTTGAATCCAGAGCTAATATATTCAAATTTCATTAGCTGCTGCTGCTGCTGCTGCTGTTTAAAGAATCAAATTTAAAAAGGAACTATACAACAATACACCAGTATAAACAATAAACACTCAGTTCTTACAAAGTAGTAATGTACATGCAAAGGTTGCATCCCTTTTTCAATATGCACACCCCCTGATGATGGCCCAAGATTGGGTAGAAAGAACAAGGGAACTAATTAATTATGGAAGGTTTATTTACCAATTCTAGCTGGATACCATTACATCAATATGACAACTTGAAATGATAAATACAAAAAATACAAAAATATGAAGACAAAAAATGTCTATTGTTTTTTCAAATATGTATTAACAAAGGAATGTTGCCCAAATACACATATATATAAGCATTTTCACTTACATGTATATATATATATATATATATATATATTCACTTTTTACATATATATATATATATATATATATATATGCGCCCGAGTTGACTAGGGCTGTAGAATACACTAACTGCATCTCTGTTCAGGGGTAAGACTCTCCCAATGAGTGTCCTGATTATATGACACTAAACAATCTGATGGTGAGGCTTCTGTAATGCTGGAGCTTTGGGGAATGCGGAGTACCTCTTCATTACTATTGCTCCCAGGCCCACTCTGGCCTGAAGTGGTAGCACCTGATAGGGTCCCATCTACGGGTCAAATAGAATTGTTTGACATTTAACTGTGTGTAAACAAATGAGTTATGTTTAATTGAACTGTTAGTGTTAAATAGTAATGCTTGAAAACATTCAACTGGGTGCAAACAAATGATTAATAGTGAATAGAATTATTTGTATTAGATAAAAATAAAGAAAACTGAGCTAAAAAAATGAGCTCAGGTTCATTTAAAAATTTTATCAACAAAATGTTTCAAAATCATATATCTAATACATATGTATAAAAATAGATTTGGCATTAAATAACCTACAATGGTTGAAACCAAACCAAACTCTATATATATATATATATATATATATATATATGTGTGTGTGTGTGTGTGTGTGTGTGTGTGTGTGTGTGTGTGTGTGTGTATTTATTGTATGTATATTTATGATTATCATACATATACATATATGTTATATATTAATCAACCTTAGTCTAGGGTGACCCGAAGGCTCTCTTTTCAATAGCTACTACACTGAAGTGTAGGGGAGAGTGCAACTCTATTCCCTGGATTGTTCCACTTTACCCTTGATCTTTACCTTATAATGCTGAGTGTTAAGCAAGGAGGCATCAAGTACCATTTTTTGAGTCTTTGGTATGACTCGAACAGGGATTGAACCCAGGTCTCCCGGGCCATTAGCGAATATGCTAACCATCATACCAATGTCCAGTATTATATATATATATATATATATAATAAGTAAATATACATTAGTTCTTATATATATATTTAATAGCATGGAAGTTTGTCTGTGACCGCAGGTTTCATGCCGTCTTATAAACAACAGTCATCAGACAGAGAACGAAAGATATTGGAGAAATAGAAAAAAGCGAAAAATACAGTCAAAAGAACGTTAGGATTGTGTACAACTCTTTATGTGAGCATGTGTGTGTGTGTGCATTTGTGTGAGTATGTTATATTGTTTCTGTTGAAAATTTTACTTTTGTGGCTATGATCGGAGAAGTGCTTGCTTATTAGATTTAGGAAGTCCCTACCAATGTTTGATGTTACGCATTTGTTGTAAGTCAGGTTGAACCAAGTTATATTTCTATTTCTGTGTTTTGGTTTGCTTTATCACCCACCCATCACAAAGCACCCTGCTAAATAAAAAATCAGAAATTCTATCCAAACGCAGACATGAGAACAAACATCTACTCATGCATTTCGACCCATATGCATAATTCATCCATCTTAACTATACCACCTCCACTACTAAAATCCCTCACCAAATGACTCAGACGCACCATAAGTACCACTTTCCACCTTCAAACAATACACCTAATGCACCGTAAGTACCATCTTCCTCCATTAAAGCATTATATCCATCTCCATGCACTTCCACAACCTGTTGACATTATGTTAGCTATGTTTTCCTGAGTGTTAGTAATAGGTCTCCACACAGTATATTTAACATATCCTTTATACACACACCATCATATATTACAATAATGTATACATAATATAACATTAATACAACATAGACAACTAATAAAAATTATTATTGTAATCCAACACAACTCCCCACCTATTATCCTTATGTCCCAGACCTCTCATCCTTAAGTGTCAAATCAAAAATTGATTTTCTTAATTATGCAATGATGATAGTTTGCTCCTTCATTAAAATCATCACCATACACACTCACATACATAATAAAACACAAAAAAAAAACAACATAGCTAATACAAACAATTGTACCATATTCGCAATTAACGCTATGTGTGAAATGGACATATAGTGTTCATAACGATAGAACATATAATGAACATAGGAATCTCGGACACGTAACGACTTCTTGTTCAGGTTCGAAACCTTTTTATTAACTTTGAGTTAAAGGTTTCGACGTAAGGAGGAGAGACACAATCTTTATGCTGTCTTATTCATTTGGCCCCCGTCTCGAGCGGCCCCCCATAGGGCGCAAGTTCGCCTCGCGTCTGCGAGCTCCAAAAGTCAATCCTTCTTGTTTGGTGTCTAGTTTCCAACTCTGACTTTCTTCAGATTCTCACACAAACGTCACCAGCACCCTATCACCCCATTTCATCTCGGACTATTATGACATCTGAGTGACACCTCCATCCGCCCGCGCGCACCCGCGTTAACACCTGCCTCAATGTTGCACCTAACTAACCCATGTGCTGAGCCGAAAGGTTCTCAGCCTAACTACACTCAAAGGCATGAACCGAAATCCCTCGGCTATTATATAACACAATTATTGCAATGTCTTAAAACAATATATTCACTATATTCCTTACATACATACAATAACGGATTACAATGATGCATATGCACTATATTAACACATTATAACTAATACAAATTATCATTGCAATCTAACACAAATCATATTCCAGCATAAAATATTAATATTGCATAATACTCTATAGTATTGGCGAGTTGTTAGGGTGTTCGCCAAATGCCCAGGAGTCCATGGTTCAATCCCAAGTCAAGTCATACCAAAGACTCAAAAAATAGTACTTGATGCCTCCTTGCTTAACATTCAGCATTATAAGGTATGGATCAAGGGTAAAGTGGAGCAATCCAGGGAAAGGAGTAGCGCCTTTCCTTACACCTCAGTGTAGTAGCTATTGAAAAGGGAGCCTTCGGGTCACCCTTAACTACTATTATATTACGATATAACATGTCTCATTGCTATGATATTTATTGCATTCTGACCTACCATATTCCTTTGTCTATTATGCTTACAAATCAAAACTTTATTTTCTTTGTAATGCAATGATGATGATATTTATTCCTTAGTTAAAATCCTCACCACACACACACACACATACACACATTAATATAAAAAATTTTTTTACTAAATCAATCTGTCACAATTTTAACTACACATTGTGCCTCATATATTCATGAGATAACCTCAAATTTGCCGTTCGGCGCATGTATCTTCATACACACACATACTAAATATCCCTTATGCAGCCACACACAAATATAACCTACACAAACACAAACACACACACACACACACACACACACACATAAAGCGTTATACACAATCCTAACATTCTTTTGACTGCATTTTTTGATTTTTTGATTTCTCTAATATCTTTCGTTCTTTGCCTGATGATTGTCATTTATAAGATGGCATGAAACCTGTAGTTGCAGACAAACTTCCATGCTATTAAATATATATAAAAACTAATATATATTTACTTATTATTATATAATAGCTCTATCACAGATATTGAGCACTCTCCAAATTATACCGCATTTGGTCTGCCACAAACCCACGAAGAGAGATAGTGACAACCAACACTGTTATAATATATATATATATATATATATATATATATATATATAATACACACAATTTTTTTACTAAAACAATAAAAACACAAGTAATGTTCCATTATTGAAGAAAAATCACAATTACTATAAATTTTATAAGAAATTACATCTGATTCTTACAAAATAATTGCTTCTTTCATTTATTTGACAAGATCCCAATATTTGATCATATTCTACAAACCATTCCATTAAGGCAAGGTAGTTCAGAATGTTGTTGCTTTTTCTTCTTTTATGAACATAATCTTCTCAGAAAAATTAATGCAAATATAGAATAAAAGTTTTCAGCCACTTTTAAATTATGGTAAATTTCCAGGAAATTTCCTTATAAATGTCTTATATCACACCTTCCACAGGTGAAAAATTGGCTATCTCTGAATCCTTTGCATTTCCTACTTACCATTACAACAAGTTTTCAGAATAAGAGATATAAGACAAACTCTTCAAAGTGGTTATGTGAAAGCTTTAAACTAGCTCACATAAACCAAACAAGATTCTGTGTATTAAAAAAAGAGAAGCATCTTGAAAAGAAAATTTATTACAGAATGTTTATTCACTTTCTGTACAACATTATTAAGATTTTACTGAGGCTTCCCTTAATTTGAATAACTATTTCAATGCACCTGGAAAGAAATGCATAGAAATTCTTGACTATGTTCATAACTATGAGATGCCATTCTTTGTGCTGAGCTCCTACAACTCTTCAATGTAGATTCTTCTGACAAATTCCATTTTCTAATTCTGTCCATATTTGCCTGATGATGTGTAACTCAGAGTTAACCAGTCTTCCAAAATGGAGTCAGTTTTATCAACAAGAAGTGTGTTGTGTTTTATATGTTCTTTAGCATGGAACTGCATTGTGCTGAAAAGTCCCACTTTTGACTGAATCTGAGACAAAATGGTCCTTTAACAAATGGACATATTTGGCACAATTCAATTGAATTGATTTTCATGAGTTGTCATGTTTTTCATACCTGTCCCAAAACCATCAAATTCTTGTCCACAAATGTCACTGTTTTCACTGTGTATCATGAATCATTTTACTTTCCTAGAAATCTTCTGACAAATTCTCTCTCTTATCAGAACACATTTAAAGATGTCAAGTTTCATCATATTTATAGAATCTATATTAGAATTCATTATAAATAAATAAGGGAAAGTATACTATAATTAGCATTTAATAATTATCTCCCTTGATAAATTACAATGATCAGAGTGAGTGTAAAAAAGGCCCTGCACTATTATATTGGATTCAAAATTGTTTTATTCTCTATGTTATAGGATTTTAATGATACTGTGCTAATAAAAATCTTAAGGGGATTCCCCATGGTATAATAAAGTGCTGGACTGCAGCCTCAAAGTAAGTGAGTTTGAATTCTAGTCACACTAACATCCTTGGGAAACTATTGAACCTTCTTATCCCCACAGTTATGGGTGAAATAGAATCACTGCTCTTCTATAAGGATGACTTTGGCATTAAACAATTCACAAAAATCAATATGCCATTAAACAAAGAAACCAAACCAAATCAAAAATCTTACTCCAATGTGCTTTTCTTGCCTTGTTACAGTAACATATATTAACATACAGATAATTAATTACAAAGCTTTGCTTAGTTGTGGCACAAGGCTAGATTTATGGAGCACCCAATGAGACATATTAACATATATATAATAAGGGGATCATCTTAGTTTTATCAAAGAATATGATCTTATTTTAAGTATCTACATCCTGTAGTTCATATCTCTTAAACAAGTAAATGTTGAATTCAAATGATTTTTTGAGTACTAATGATTTCTTAGCTGGTGTGTACCTCTCCAAAGGATATATTCTTAAAGATATGTACTTAATTATATCTACTGATCTGTCATTTGCCCTGCAGTTTTCTTTGGTTGAGTTTTTACTACAGTGATCAGTATTCCTACACTATAGTTTTCAAATTTTACTAAGCTTTGCTTCATCTAGGACAGAGGCCTCAGGTTATTTACAGCACCTGCTGTTCTTAAATAGTCACCCACCTAAGTGCTGAATTGGCTCACTGATATTTAATTTTGGTGATCTAGTGGGATCTGGTGTTTTTAATGACTTGATCAGAAAGCTTTGATTTAGCATAAAACTACAAGTATGAAGCACCCAATGAGGATTGAACTCCCTATTCAGTAGTAATGGATGTGAAGGACTAACTTATAGGGTTACCTATGACCACATGTTGAAAATTAAGATATTTCTTTGGAAATTTTCACCATTATATCAAGGAGGTCATGTCACATCTCTCCTCATTCAAAACATGATAACTAGGTTTTAAAGAATTGAAAAATGAGTCAATATTTTGTTGGTAAAAACTGCAATATCAAACAGTTTCATCTAAACTGGCAAGTATTAAAAATTCACAACAGTTTAAACTAGTCAAAGATTCTTGAAAATATTGTATTAAACATCCAGTCACACTGTCCTAATGAGTGTATTTAACTTGAACCCTTTTAAATGTTTGATGAAATAATATATTAGTGGGTTTGATTATATAGAATTTAAATTACCATGTATCTGAATTCTTTCATTGCCTCCACAAGCTTGAATTGGGTTTTCTGGGCAAGACTGATTGCATTCAGAATTAGAAGTCTTTTTCAAATTATCATAAAGTTGTCCACATGCACATTGAGACCTGGATGAAGAAAAAAATGGAACCATCAAAATTTGTTAAGCAAGAAAAATTGTAGAAAACACATTATATTTTGTTTCTGATAATTTAAGTTGGTGGTTCACAAATTTATTTTGTGATAGAACTCTTTTCTATATCATATGGATAATCCCTCCCACTCTAATTTTAATGACATTGAATAAAACAAAATTGTTTTAGAGAGGGAGAATATATATAATATATGAAGCATTAAAAACCAACTTTCTTTTTAGTTGTTATAAACTTGGTATTTTTGTGAAAAAATTATTTGAAATGGATTAATGGGAATATAGATTCTAGTATTTTCTAAAGATTTGCTTTAATATTGAATAATGAAATTCACACATTTGGTGCAACACACAATCTGTTGTGATATTTAGATTTTTGCTAACATATTTAAAAATGGCAAATTCACACAAATATGTTGTAGAAAATGGTAATAAAATTTAAATAGTCTGTTTTCATAAATTTGGATATTTCTCAAATATATTGCACCAGAAATTTGCTACCAGAAGTTCTTCAAGGTTAGCTTTTAACCGAGTATCTGAAGTAATTTCAATTACATTTTCATAATCCACAGTTAGAAATCTGATTGGCTGAAGAGATGAATCCCATGTCAAAGCACATGCATTCAATTGAAGGCAACACTTTGTGCTGATAACTTATTATTCTGAAAATAGTAAAAACTATTCTTTAATCAAATGAGTTATTGAATTTTATGATGACACCTTATCTCATGGATTCTCAAAGATTTTTCATGGAGCCCATTTTGAGAACCACTGGTTTAAGTAATTAAATTTCAAGTTGGCAAACTAATTATATTTTTTCAAGTTTAAATCTTCAAAAGCTAACAAAAAGAAATAAAAAAATAAAACATTTTCTTTGTAAGTCTTTGATATTTAAAGCAATAATTTCCCACCCAAAACATAAAAAGACTATCAGCAGTATCTCTCTGAAAGAGATAAGAGATAAAATGTTTTAATGAAATAATACTGATATATATTTTAGTTAGATTATGAGGATATATTGCTATTATTAAGAACAATCAATGTAGGAGAGTTTTGTGGTAAATAACTTTATTATATATTTTTTTGTCTTTGAATAAAGACCTCTTAATCACCATTACCAATTTTTTACAAGTATTTTTCTTCATCTGATTCTTCACTGTCATAGACATAATGATTTGTATGAGTTTATGATGAAAAAAACATCCTAAAATTAATATGAAGAAAAATACTAGTTAGTAATTGGACATAATATGTCAAAAATCACATTTGTTTTCAATATACTTAAATTTCTCAATAATATCAAATGTATAAAAAAATTCTAGTAGCTTTAGCAAATTAGACTTATCTATACTGTAGGTATAGTTATGTCATTGAAAATTAACAGTTTTCTTTCTTTTTTTTTGACATTACTGGATTGTTTTATAAAATAATTGACAAATTAGTAAGTAAGAAAATGAGAGAATTTGTTTTTTGTTTTCTTTTTTTAAATTCAACAAAGGTTAGTTAATCTAATTGCAAAGGTTAGTATTATCATCAGAGTTGTTCTTTTCAGCTTTCAGCAGGCATCTGTTTGTAACCAGGGAATTTTAAACTAAACCTTTCATTCAATACCCAAGGGCAGATTGTTCATAATCCATGCTAAAGGATATCTCACGAATTAATTCTTCCAAGTTAATTCTTTTAATCATTTTTATCAATTTTAAAAGTGGTCACTAAGCTTTATTACAGAATTTATTTCATTTCCTGAATTCATGACATTATTTAAAATGTATTTGCTTTACAAGAATAAAATTTCTGCAACATACACAACTTTGAGCAAAGTAGATATCAATGTTTTATGAATATATAATCAGAGAATAATTTTTCTAGTTATTATTCAGAGTGAAAAAGAAAAACTAAACATGTTATCATTTCTTGAAATCAACCAACAATAATCTAAATAAGCAGTTTTTAAGATTTCAACATTTGATTCTAAAACTTTATTCAGACATACATTTAAAAATAAAGGAGACATTTACATAAATATTCAAGTAATACTTCCATCTGGTTGCAGGAAACTTGATAAAAGATCAAATATTTTAAATAGTGATAGTGTATCATTAATAAGAATGTCATTTTCTTTCTTCTTAATTAGCAGGTAATAAGTTACAATGGAACTTTGTGAATCATCTAAATTGTAGGTGGATATTGTGAGGGAACAAGGTAAATTAACTCATAAATGATAAGAGTAATTATTAATGTTGAAAGTTGGATGAGAAAGCAGAAATCTTTGAGCCTTGAATAACATGGACTGATTTAGAATAATGAAAAACAACAAATGAAATTTATGGAGCAGTTTGAATCAATCAATATTTAACCTTTTTTTTATTCTTGAAGATAAAAAAAGATTCTCAAATGATTAACTTTTAATTCTCCTCCATGAATTTCAACTAATATTTTCTTTCATTGTAATTTATAGTTGCATTTTTTTATTGCAAATTACTTGAGTCAACAACAATCTATATCAATGAAGAACAATACCAATTATTTTCAGCTAAACTATTTCGAAATCACAAAATAGATTTGTTAAAATTTTCCGTACTAAATTCTATATGGCTTACTTATGACTTCTCTTGATCGATGAAAATATAGGTACGAGATATAGTCTGAAAACGTTAAGTACAATTACCATCCTTAGTTAAACCAGAATGACATAAGGAGCCTACTCTTTACCATGAAAGAACCACCCTTAGTAGAAAGTCTCAAAATAGGGCAGCAAATATAAAACCAAAAAGGTTATACAGGAACACCGGAAACTAGCTTAGGTACTTATTTTTAGAGATACGGTATAAAAACAGCAAATTATCGGACTTTAACAAAGTTAAAACTTTAGAATTTTTCCGTTTAACTTTTTTTTATGACCCACTGTTCATGAACATTTACCATAACTGTTCTCAGTCACATCTGTCTCAAGTGGGCAGATAATAAACCCCTGGGTCTGGTATAGCCACAATATACTACTCAAGAAAAATGACAAATCGAAAACTAAATCAACATGGGGCCCAGACAACAGGTTTGGGTGTCATGATTGGTAGGTGCTCCCTTGATAGCCAGCATGGGGGATCTGATCAGCATCCTGTGAACGTTGGCTGTTCTTTTTCCAGGTACACAAATAATTCTTCTTTCAGGTATACATACGATGAACAAATTGATCACTCACACCAGAGATGACAGTGTAGAAAATGGACTAGGGATGATAACAAACTAGCACTATACTGTTACTTTAGAAGCAACCATGCCAAAAGAGGGTATAGAAAAAGAATGATAGAAATCTGGACAGAATTTGGCAGATTTAAGGCAACAAACCAAAGACTCACTGAACAGGTTAGGACAATAACAAAGAATGGTTGGTTTTCTGACCTTGAAATACAAGAAATCCACCAACAAATATATAAGCAAACACATCAATAAACTCCTACCACAGTATCCGAGACAATAAATATATAAAAGCCAGAGACTTCTAACCAAACACTACATGATAATGACTCATGCACTACAAACACACAAACGCAAACACTGACCCAAGAGGAAAAGACTAATGTAGATTCCATAAAAAGAATCATATCTGAAAAGAGAACTACATTGCCTTCTCTCAGGAACCAAGACTGGAAGACAGTCAAGTCTGAAACCAAGAAAGTGAACAAATATAGACAAATATCTCGATAAATGACATCATGGAGTTAAACAATTTAATATACGCAGGAGCAAAATTAGTCTGTGCAAAAATCGGGTCCCCCTGAAGACCACAGACAGAAAGTCATAACCTGGATGGGAAATCAGACTTGAATCACAGATAAAAAAATTATGACAACAAGCAAGAATACTAAGACAGAATATTAAGAAATTTACAGACAAAACTGAAAAAGCACAGCAGCTAGAACTAAAAAAAAAAGCTTGAGGAGACTAATCAAAAAATACTTGTAAAAGAAGGAAGACTAAAAAAATACTGAGACAAGACTAAACAATATAGACAAAACAGGATATTCCCAAACAATGAAAAACATTCTACCTACAATTAGGGGGAGAATGGGCAAAACCATCTCAACAACCAGAAGTGAGGGAGGCAAAAAGATTTTGGAGCAAAATATGGGAATGGAAAGATCATAACAAAAAAGCTGAATGGATAAACAACATGGAGTTGCAAATGCTTGAAGAAAGCCCTCAGGTAAACATACACCCCAACAGGCTCAAGACCACACTTAAAAAGATGGCAAATTGGTAAACCCCTGGCCTTGATGGCATGCACAAATTTTGGTTTAAAAAATTCACCTGCATACATGGCAGACTTGCTACTGAAATGAATAAATGCATACAGAAAACTGCGATACCCAAATGGACGACTAAAGGGAAAACCATTCAAATCCAAAAAGACGCCCCTCAAAGGAACTGCCTCAACCAACTATAGACCCATAACATGTCTACCGATGATGTGGAAAATACTAACAGCAATAATTAGGGAGAAGATCTACTACTCATTGACAAGCCGCGGAATCTTCCCCGACAAACAGAAAGGATACCACAAGAGAACCAGAGGCACAGAAGAACTACTACATATAGATCAACACATCCTCAACGAAAGTAAAACAAAATGGAAAAATCTAGCAATGACCTGGATCAACAACAAAAAAAGCTTACAATATGTCCCCCAAAACTGGATACTACAGTGTCTCAAAATGTATAAATTGTATAGTTTATTGAGAAGACCATGCAAACCTAGATAGTGGAATTGAGAGCAGGAGGACGAAGCTTAGCTGAGGTAAAGATCCAAAGAAGCATATTCCAGAGAGACACACTATCACTATTACTATTTGTAATAGCCATGATACCACTCAATCACATTTTTAGGAAATGCACAGCCAGATGCAAATTCAGTAAATCACAGAAAAAGATCAACCACTTGATGTACATTGACGACATTAAACTTTTTGCCAAAAATGAAAGAGAATTGGAAATCCTAATACAAACTGTGAGAATATAGTCAAGATATTGGAATGGAATTTGGCATAGAAAATGTGCCATGCTGGTAACGAAAAGTGGCAAACGACACATGACGGAAGGAACTGAACTACCAAATCAAGTAATCAGAACACTTGGAGAAAAGGAAACCAACAAATACTTGAGAAAATTAGAAGCTGACACAGTCAAACAGGTGGAAATGGGAAAAAAAATTGAAAAAGAGTATCTCAAAAGAGCCAGAAAATTACTTGTGACAAAACTCTATAGCAGTAACCTTGTCAAAGGGATAAATACATGGGCTGGCCCATCATAAGATACTCGGGACCATTCTTGAAGTGGACCAGAGAAGAACTTAAACAAATGGACCAGAGAACAAGAAAACTAATAACCATGCACAAGGCAATGCATCCCAGAAATGACGTTGACAGACTATATGTCAAGAAAAGAAGGAGGAAGAGGACTTACCAGCATTGAAGACAGCATTGACACATTGATACGACCTGAAGAATACATAGAAAAACACAGAGGAAGACTGATTACAGCCACTAGAAACAATACTAACTGCACGAGGACCAGCAGAATGACAATTACCAGAAAAAAAGTGGGAAGAAAAACAGCTCTATGGACATTTTAAGTAATTAACATATGACATCTCACATAAGAAAACGTGGACGTGGCTAAGAAAAGGAAACCTTAAGAGAGAAAATAAATCTCTTCTAATAGCAGCTCAAAACAACACCATAAGGACTAGCCATATAAAAATGAGAATAGATAAGATACAACAAAACAGCAGATGTAGGTTATGTGGTGAAAGAGACGAAATGATCAATCACATAATAAGCAAATGCAGTAAATTAGCACAGAAAGAACATAAGACTAGGCACCACTTGGTGGGGAAGGTAATCCACTGGGAACTGTGCAAGAAGTTGAAGTTTGACCATACAAACAAATGGTATATGCACAACCCAGCATCTGTCCTAGAGAATGAGATGCACAAACTACTCTGGGATTTCGAGATACAAACAGATCACCAAATCTCGGCCAGACCACCAGATCTTATAATAATCAACAAAAAAAGAGAACTTGCAGAATTGTGGACTTTGCTGTCCCAGCAGACCACAGAGTGAAATTGAAAGAATGTGAAAAGAGAGATAAGTATCTTGACCTTGCTAGGGAATTGAAAATGCTGTAGAACATGAAAGTGATGATAATACCAATTGTAATTGGTGCTTTTGGTACAGTCACAAAAGGATTAGTACAAGAACTGGAGGACTTGAAAATAACAGAATGAGTGGAGACCATCCAAACTAATGCATTATTGAGATTGGCCAGAATACCGAGAAGAGTCCTGGAGACTTGAGGAGATTTGCTGTCACTCTGTAATATAATGGCCGAGGGATTTCGTTTTATATATCTTGCCTTTTGGTTTAGTTAGGCTGAGAACCTTTCACTTAGCGCATGGGTTAGTTAGGTGCAACATGAGTGCAGGTGTTCACACGCGTGCGGAGCGGACGTGTCATTCAGAGATGTCAAAATGGAAACCCCAGATAGAAAATATGACCGGGGGATGTAAATGACGTCATGACTGGAAGCGTGGGCTGAGATTTGAGAAAAGTCAGTTAGTGGAGTTTTAGCGTCCGAAGAAAAAGGTTGACTTTCGGAGCTCGCCAAGGCCTTGCGGTGGGTACCGTACGTTGTTGGGGGCAGATGGAAAAGTCATCATAGCAAGATTGTGCCTCTCTCTTCCTCATGTCAAAAAACCTTTTAACTCAAAGGTAATAAAAAGTTTCATACCTGAACTAAGAAGTCATAAGTGTTTTTTGTGTTTCGGGATTCCTATGTTATCTATATATGAGTTATGAACATTCTATGTACATTTCACGTATTCATGTATGGCTTTGTTACAACTCATATTCCAGTGAGAAACCACCAACTAATGCTGCTGTGAAAAACTCTCAAAAGAGAACATAATAATAATAATAATAAAGGATAAGTTCTTGGCATGATTCAAATTCATATACTCTAGTGTTTTAGAGAAACCAGGTTAAATATACCAACTTCTCTAACCAACTGAGCTAGAAAAAAGTTAAGAGAAGTTTAAATAAATCCTTTTAAACTCATCTCTTCCTTTAATCTCAATCAATCTTGATACCACATTTGTTTTTATTATTTTACACTAAAACATTTTTTCAAAACTTTTATTTTACATGAAGTACTACCTACTATTAATTTTGACAAGTATTTTCTTTCATCATAATTTTTAGTTTTATTCTTATTACAGCACTCTCAGGTCATCAAGGTACAATTGTGATGTTACAGCCATCCTCGCCAAACAATGGTGTGATTCTGCTTCCAATCTGCTGATTGTTCCACTGGTCAGATATATCTTTGGATGACAAAATTAATTTGCTCTCTGCCTATGTTGTGCTTTTTTAGATTCAGACAACAGATCAATCGCTAGTTGAAGTTGCCAGTTGACAAGTAAATGAATGAGATTGCACAATTAAGAAAGAAAAAATAAAAATTGATACCAAGAAATGGAGAAAAGATAGCTTGGAAAAATAGCAATATTAAGACGAACAAAATGTCTTTTGAAAATTATATATATATATATATATATATATATATATATTTACCATTCCAGTGGTGGTAAGTTTTAGTTCATCACTTTCTTGTATAAGTTTTAAGCTTTTCTATTTTTGCTGTCTATAGTCTGTCGAAAGGTAATTTTAAATGGTGGTTATGTTTGCTTTCCTCAATTCTTGTTACTACTTCACAAGTGCTTATTATATTAAGCTTCTTTGCTTTTTCATAGTGTCGTATTATAGTCAGCTTTCTTTACTTTCTATCCTCAGGGCAGTTTGGTACAAAGTCAAAGACTCAGAGTTTCAGGGAAACTGCTTCCCAACTCATGTACTGCTCTTTCTTCTGTCTCTCACTGGTCTGCTCAATGAGAAAATCCCTTGCTTTATATATATGTTTCATCTGAGGGTAGAGAGGGCAAACAAAAATGAAATCAATTTTCTTCTAGTTTGGATTTCAATAATTTCACGGATAGATTTGTTTGAAAAAAAAATTCCCTATCAAATTCAGGAAATAGGTAATTTAATTTTAGATCAGTTCACTTTTGATGATTGACAGATCTGAGCTTTGATCTAAACTCATTCTTTCACTTCAAACTGTCCAGTTTAACAAATAACAATAAAACAATTTGTGCAATGTTTCAAGCAAATTACAGAATAACCATTCATTTTATCAAATTCCTTTCTCATCAAAATAACAATTTTTATCTCCACTTCATTTCAAAAATCCATCATGCCATTACACATTTGTTAGGTATTACTCTATTGTTCCAAAATCCAAATTGGTTTCTTTTTCATCTGGTTAATAAAATTGACCCTTATAGATTTGCACAACAATGAGGAACTGCCTAGATTGGAAATAATAAAGGCAAGCTCTCAGTAAGATTTGAACTCATATCATTTTTGATTAAATCCTCTTTTTTGTTTTTTAACATTATCTTAAATTTCTGTATATTTAAAAGATTTTATAGAGTCTTAATTTTGTAAGTCACTGGCCATGAATTTATTGGGTTCTCATGGTTAGAGCAGTTCATGATTATATCGATGATTCTATTTAGAAAAGAGTGAAGGATTTTAATCAAGCATTTCATAGTTATTTTTTTAAGAATTTAGAAGATTAAAAATTAACATTTAACACAAATGCAGACTGCACAAAATTAACATTCACTTGCAAATTAGATTGAAAATTGCTTTATTTTCCAAATTAGGGTAAAATTAAATTACCTATTTTAATAAAAAAATCTTGTTATGATATACAGTTTTGCTGAGTTACAGTTACACATTTACATATATACAAATATAATGAAAATTTAAATGACAGAAAAAATAGTTAAATTTGCACTTTTATCAGATAAAGATTAGAAATTGCTTGCATATCATAAATAAAGTTTCCACAAGAATATTGCAGTTAAATAATATCACTTATAGCCATGTCTAAATACAGATTAAGTATGAAAGATAATGGGCTTCTCTTGTGGAAGTTTTTTTTTTAAGCTTGGACTGTTCATTTGGAGTTTTCTTTCTCCTAGACTGGTTTTCTTACCTAAAGTCTGCTTTACTATTTATCCATATCTGGAAGGAGAAGATACAGATTCATGCCTTCCTCAAGATCATTAATATGAAGTAAAATATAAACAGCTTCATCCTGGTTTTAAACTCTAATCGCTGAGTCCATTTCCATGTGCACCTCCAATATCCCTGGTAATATCTAATATCTACATGGGATAATTTAAGCTGATGACTGATCAAACTATAATAGATACTCTGAAAATAATGCCTCCTATTTATTTCTATGGAAATTATAGCAGGCACAGGGTGCACAATAACAATGTTAGAGCAAGTTTTCAGCTACACAAATACTATTTTTCCATGATCATCACCATTTACTATGCATTTTTATTAGTGATGAACAAGAACCTATATGTCACACTCATAAAAAACAGTAGTGATGATGATGTTGTTATCAGGAAAATATCCACATAGTTCATTTTTTATTCACCTGATTCATGCAGATGAATTGATTGAGGTGCTTTTTTATTTTGTGGACTGATAGCTGTGTTAAATGTGCTATCACTATTTGGTCTCCATAAGCATTTAACAAGCACTGCAAATGTCAATGAGTGCAATTTCTTTGCATAGAGGAATTCAATGACACTTCTGATTTTCATGTAAAAAAAAGCAGTTGTGCAACAACAAATCCTTCATCTGATGATGTCTGTGAGGTCAGGGATGGTTTTGAGGGCAAAACATCATTACCACTAACCCAGACTACCCCAGCAGTATCTTACAATACCACCAGATTTTGTTGGTTTTTCATAACATTGTTGGAATATCAGATCAAAATGCAGCCTCTTTGTATAATCCTTTATTAGTTTTGGTTTGGTTTATTTGTTTAACAGTATATCAAACTCTTATGGGTTATTTAATGCCAAAATTTGATTTATTTATAAATGTTTGATTGTAATCATAACTATATTTTCTTTTGCAATAATTTTTTTCTATTTGTCTATGATAACAATAATTCATTTGCACAGTTATTTCAAGCATTCCTATCCAATACTAATATTTTTCAAATAGATCTATTTGACTCATAAATAAGACCCTAACAAGTACTAATACTTCAGGTC
Organism: Sepioteuthis lessoniana; assembly: GCA_963585895.1. Lineage (NCBI taxonomy): Eukaryota > Metazoa > Mollusca > Cephalopoda > Myopsida > Loliginidae > Sepioteuthis > Sepioteuthis lessoniana. The sequence continues at coordinate 61,103,377 of OY757918.1, forward strand.
AGAGAAGACCTAAGAGTAATGGTAATGAAGGAGTGTTCCACACTCTCGGGAGCTCCATAACTGTAGCCTCAACATGGAATGCAGTTTAATGCCATACTCAGGACACATAATCTTTTATTATATTCACAATTTTTCAGCAATGAAGTGTTATGATTTGAATTAACTTCAGCCAGACTGCTATTCAACTGCTATCGACAACAAGGGAAAAAATTATGGGTATTAGAGGGAAGTTCAACTTCTAGTGCCATACCACTAACATTTACCTCTGATATCATGGATATACAAGGCTCATTAAATAAGTTTCCAGACTTTTTCCGTATGGGCACTTTTATTGATAGTACACACATGAAACTCTAGTCCCCTTCAAAGTAATCTCCTCTGGCAGCAATGCACTTATTGTACTGTTCCAACAACTTCTGAAAGACCCCATGGAAGTCCTCTTGTGTGAGCATGTCAATGACCTTCATCACAGCCTCTTTCATCTCCTCAATTGTCTCATAACAACAGCCTCTAAGGTTTTACTTGAGCTTAAGGAATAACCAAAAGTCACAGGGAGCAAGGTCTGGACTATAGAGAGAGTGAGGAAGTGTCTTGATACCCATCTTGGTCAAATAGTCTGTGACAACGATGGAGTTGTGGACTGGTGCATTGTCCTGCTGGAAATGCCACTGACCCGATTTAAAGAGTGCTGGCCTCTTCCGACGGAATCTCTTCCTGAACTCCCTTAAAACCTCAACATAGTATTCTTTGTTGACTGTCTGTCCAGTGGGAACTCAGTGCCTGTAGATCATCCCAGTGCAGTAAAAAAGGGATCATCAAAAGTTTGTGGGTGGATTTGCTCTGTCTGGCCTTTATGGGTCTGGGAGAGCCAGCATGCTTCCACTGGGAACTCTGTCTCTTCATCTCTGGGTCATAGCAGTAGTTCCAGCTTTCATCGCAGGTCACCAGAGCATCAAGAACTGCGGGATCTGAATTGATCAGCTCGGCCATCTCCCTGCTGTCATGACAACGTCTTTCTTTCTGATCTTCTCTGAGTACCCTTGGGACAAACTTCACGCAAATCTTCCGCATCTTCAGTTCCTTGCGAATAATTGTGTGTACAGTTCCCACACTGACATCAAACTGTGCACTTATTGTCTCTATAGATACATGACAGTCCGTATCCATGAAATTCTTTATTTGGCCAATCAACTCTGGTGTATTGACTTCCTTACTCCTCCTACACCTCTCATCCTCCCTCACAGACTCACTGCCTTCCTTGAATCTCTTATGCCACTCAAAAACTGATGCTTGATTCATGCAAGATACTCCAAAAGTAGTCTGAAGCATTCCATACGTTTCTCTGGCATTTTTCCCAAGTTTAAAACAGAATTGTATTGCCTATTGATCTTCTAAAGTGTCCTCACATCCAGATTGCATTTTTGAAATTCACCAGCTGTGATAATCAGGCTTTAGTAGGCCTTCCTCAAGATCATTAATATGAAGTAAAATATAAACAGCTTCATCCTGTTGCTATTCCAATTGCTGCTGTAGCTGTTCATTGGAACCTGAAATCATAAAAACTGGTCAGTCATCTGATAAGATATATAGCAATAACATACTGAATTTTCAAGTGTCTACAACAATTTTAAATGCCTGTACAAAAAAAGTCTGGAAACTTATTGAAGGCACCTCATATAATAAAATAGGATGTATTACTTTCAGAATGAGACTCTTATAAGTGTGGCATACTGGCTTTTGTTCATCCTTTGCATAGATGCATAGCCAGTGGTAAGTGACTAAGTGGGAAAATTGTGTTTGCTCTATCCAATGGTGTTATTGTATTTCCTGTATCTGTTGTAGGAGACTTTATTTTCAGATTTTAAGAATAAATGTTTTTTTAGTACACTACTTAAGTAAAACCAAGCTAAATATAAAATTTAAAATGTATAATAAAAGAAATAACTAAATAAAAACATTATTTCATACTTAAAGAGTGACTGTGTATAAGCGATCTATGACACAGAGCTCAACAAATATTTAAGAAATAAAAACACAAATAAATAACAGTTTCTAATGCATAAGCTTGAATAACTAAGCTGAGAGGTTTTCAGTCATTACTTATCAATGTAAAATATGATATAAAAATGTGTCAGAAGCAGCTGCCCTCATCCCTTTGAAACAAAATGCAAATAATCTATTATCATGTTTGCTAAAAGTGCAAAATAAAGTTTTACTGTTATCTTACTATGAATACGTACAGTATTCTTTAAATCTAAGTACAGAAGAGCCTGCTTTTATGGATAGATGCTATATATAAGGATTATAAAAAAGATCTTTTTACCAAAAATATAAAAGCCTATCAAATATTCAGGTAATTGAATTTAAAACACAGCCTTCAATAAAAAAAAAAAAAAGGCTTGATGAAACTTTACAAAATTTTAAATCTCAAGTCACTGAAATATATTTAAAAAAATCCATAAAAATGAAAGTGGGTTGATGTAGGTGGGGTGATTTTATGGCATGTCAACTCTTGCTGAGTTTTATAATGCCAAAGACATTTTTTTATATCTTTGTTTATATATATATATATATTTTTAAATGGCTTTAAGTAACTATTCCTATTTAATGATAATTTGCTAACAATCAAACAATATTCAGTTAACTATTCCTATCTCATATTAATAATTTACAAGCCATTGTAGGGCTTTTAATCATTCTTATCTAATACACAGTTTTATAGTTTCAAGTATTCTTACCTAATACTAATATTTTGTACATAATTATATGGTTTCAAACAACTCATACTAAATTGCAATATCAATGTTATAAGAAGCAATGAATTAATAAAGTTTGCAATCATTTGAAACATTATCTCCAGCAGGTCTATGGGATCAAACAAATACAACCACTTCAGGTCAGAGTGGATTTGGGAGTGATGGCAACAAAAGGTTACTCCACACTTCCTAGAGCTCTAATCTGAAGATGCAGATGAGTGTGATATCCAGAACAGACAAAAATACCCCATAATCACATAGATACTTCTATTTAGAAGGAAGTGAATAATTCAAGTTAGTATTTCATAATTATCTCTATTATACTGAGAATTTGGATGACTAAAAAATGACATTAAACATGAATGCAGAACTCAGAAAACTGAATATATATACGTGTGTGTGTGTGCACGCACATATATACACATCTATACATATAGATATATGAATATACATATACATACACACACACATATATATACACATACATACATACATATACATATATATATATATACACACAAACATATGTATACATATACATATATATGTATATAAACATATACATACAAAATGAATAAGTCCACGAGTGAATTTCACTTGCGGACCTATTCATTTTGTAATATTTACTTTCTCTTGTTGGACCAACAAAAAAAGATTTTATATATATATATATATATATATATATATATATATATATATATATATATGTGTGTGTGTGTGTGTGTGTGTGTGTGTGTGTTAAAATGATAGATTGTAGTTAATCTGTCAATATGATAGAAATATATAGAAAGTTGGATAAATCAAACACTTAAAACCAATTTAGAGGCATCATATTTCATTCTTTTATTTCACTTTTAAGAACAAAATATCATGCCTCTAAATTGATTTTAAGTGTTTGATTTATTCAACTTTCCACATATTTCTATCATATGTGTGTGTGTATGCGTGTATGTGAGTCTCTGATATTCTGAATGAAGAATTTGAACACATCAAAAACTCTTTCCAAACTACAATATCCCAAATCTTTCATTCACTGTGCCAAATCAAAAGCTACAATCAAACATACATCCTACAATATGAATAAAAATAATAAACCTACCTCAAATATCAACCCTATAAAATGACATAATACTACCCCAAAATCCCACTACCATCCTCATTGAAAAAAACTTAAATTACTTAGGCATAAAAACCTCTACTCCCACAACAAAAACAATAAAACAAATAGTGAAGAACAACTCCAAACACACAAATTCCTTATCCAAAATCCCTTGCCTAAATTGCAATAAATTTTACATAGAAGAAACGAGTAGAAATTTAAAAAAAGAATCTATGAACATAAAAAACATTAAAACTGGTAACACAATAAACTCTTTAGTTTCTCATAATATTTTAACCAACTACATTTTTGATTTTTAAAACTCTGCAAAGAATTAATTGAAGCATGTTCCATAGCATACCACAACACAATACCACAATGACAAGATTTTTTCAAAATATTACAGTCTCTAGGAAAAATTATACTAAAAGATTTCAAAATTCACACTAAAGATTAGCCCCCTTTATCTAAACATTTAAAGTAATAAAATGTTACAAATCTGCTAATCAAACCACAAAACACCATTTACTTTTTTAAAAAATCCCATTGCATGATATAATGAATTCAGAACATATCAGCCTGTATTATTCTGTTTTTCACATAACAACATCTACAAACCCCGATGAAGATTTCCAACTGAATCAAAAAAATCTATCTGTTATAATTATTTCTCATACAAAAAAAATAGTTTTGATAAAATATTTTTGTATTCAGATGAACATGTTGAAATGCATCGGAACAATAAATGAACCATCAAACATATATCTTTCTTCTGTTTTTACCTTTTTCTACATACACATATATACAAATATACATATATAGACATACATATAGACATACACATATATATATAGACATACATACAGACATACACACACTCACACATATATATAAACATACATACACACACACATATATATAAGCATACATACACACACACATATATATAAGCATACATACACACACACACATATATATAGATATACATACATATTCATATATATGCATATACATATAGATGTACATATACATAGATAGATATACATAAACATACATGCATACATATACCTATATATATATATATATATATATATATATTAATAGACATACATAAATTGAGAGAGATAAATATGAATAGATATATGTCGTTTTTAAAAGTATGTGCATAATAAGATATTTTGAAAACAATTAAAATATCTTCAAATGCAAAAAAGGGACCCTTTGTTTCGGTCACTTCTCTTCAGAGAATTATGTCAGTGACAACAAAGTTTACATTGGTGGAAGCTAACATAGGATATTGTCCATTGAAAAAGCCTGGAGGGAGGAAGAAAATTGATAAAAAAATTAACATATGCTAGAAGAGTTGGCATGTGAAATAAAGTTTTCTTCCTGTGGTCCAATGGCGTTGTTGAAAAGTAATGGTGTATAAAATTGTTTTTGGAAACACAACTCAGGTTTATGCCTTGTTATAAGCAAGGCTTCCAGCATTGATAACTGAAATTCATTATTTGAAGTCACAAAGATAGTAAACATCATGGGCTTATATGCATCTGCACAATCTGGATTGTCCAATAGATGACGAGTAATGGTGGAAGATGAGTTTTGATTGCTCAGCACTGCAATATTGCTGGAAATATTTGTGCAGATATTCGAGGGAATATGCTCGTTTATTAGTATATCTAATCTCTGAGTTATGAGACTGAGGTAGTAAACATTTGTAGATAAGAAAGTTTTTTTGGAAAGCAGTTACATCGTCTCTGACATCGGGGGAAATAGCACATCAGGTTTAAGAATGACTTGTAACTTAACAGAATTAAAGCAACGATTAATAGATCTTTTAATTCCCTTTAGCAGTTATATGGAGGTATTGCCAATCCACAGTAATCTTAGATATACAGGACACTTCTCAGGTCAAAATTTTGGCTTAGTGGAGAACTGCAAGCATTTATGTTTGATAGTGGAAGGTAATTATATCCTAGGGATATTAATGTTAGCTTCCTCAGATGTAAACTTTGTTGTAACTGACATAATTGTCTGAAGTGAAGTGACAGAAACAAAGGATTCCCTTTTTTAGGATTTCAAAATATTTTATTTTGTAAACACTTTTAAAAACAATATCTAAATTTTGTACCTACCACAAGATCTTCATATATATATATATATATATATGTATGTACATACATACATACATATACATATATATCGATATATATGTACATACACATATATATAGACATACATATATATCTATATATATATATATATACATACATATATGTCTATATGTATATATATATATACATATATTATAGAGAGAGAGACAGACAGACAGACATATAGGCTGTCTTCTTAGTTTCGAGTATGACCACCTATTGAGCATTGCGATTCCTTTCTCCCCTTTCCTATTTTTTGGATTGTATACACCCATAGATGACTTTTCAAGTCTGCCAAATTACAGCAAATTTTACAACAGACTGGGCATTGTCAGTCGTTTTGGCTCACATGAATGTCATGATGCGGAGCAGCATGTTGGACATGTTTGTGCAAATGGCTTTTAAGACCAGCAATTGAGAAACAGAGTTTTCCACATATTTCACAGTTGACATGGTGACTTGGTGGACCTGATCTTGGTCCTTGTTCACCCTTACAAACTGATCATTTGTAAACAGCATACTGAACACAGCTATTCTCAATGGATCCTATGCCTATATTAATCAGTTTGTACCATTGACTTCTATCCAGTGCCATTTTTTCCCATTGGTCCACCGATATGCTGAATTGTCTTAGACAAATTTTTACTGAGTCCTTAAATGTTTTTTTTTAGTTTTGATGCCTTCTATTCACTTTACACATTTCACCATAAAACAGTTGCTTTAGCAGACGACTATCATCCATTCAAACAACATGACCTGCCCAACAAAGACAACTCTTCACTACCATGGATTCAAGGCTCGGTAACCCAGCTCTTTCTAATACCTCTATATCTGGGATATGGGATTGCCATCCAATACAAAGTATTTGTTGCAGGTATCATTGATAGAAGCATTCAAGAGTCTTCAGTTGTTGCTTATACAACATCCACATTTCACTTGAATAAAAGAGGGACATCAAACCACGTGCTTTATAGACTATGACCTTTGTTTCAAGTTTGATGCCATGCTGGGACCAAATGTTTTCAAAATCCTAAAAGGATCCAGAAATTTTTTTAATGCGCAGAGATCTCATTGTCAAAACTACATCTTTCAGCAAGCATACTGCCAAGATATACAAAAGAGTGCACCACATCTAGCCTTTTCCCTTTAAAGTATATAGCTGGTTCTATGTTGGGCAATCCAGGCACTAGATTATGCATAACAACAATTTTTTTCAGATTGATTTCTAAACCAAAGGTTTTACCTGCATGTGCAAAACAGTTCATAAAATATTGCATTTCATATTCAGAATGCGTGACAATGTCACAGTCATCACATAAACTAGCTTCCTCACCAGAGAGGAGGAAACCTTTGTATATGCTAACAATCTACAGATATTGTATACTTTACCAGACATTCAATATCTGATGTAGATACCATCCAGATTTTCATAGAAAGCCACAAGAAAAATTACTGTGTAGTAGATAGTAAACAGTGTGGGTGCAGAAATGTCACCCTGTTTGACCCCATTATCAACAGATATTTTGTCCAAGAGAGCTCCACTAAAACCAACTCTAGCTTTCATCCCATCATGAAGATATCGAATCAAACTCACAAATTTCTCAGGACAACCGAACTTCAACAAAATCTTCTAGAGAGTTGATCTATTCATGGTATCAAATGCTTTTGACAAGTCAATGAAACAGTGATATAATGGAAGGTTCTGTTCTTTGTATTTCTCCAGCAGTTGCCAAGCACGGAAAATCATGTCTCCTGTTCCATGATTGAAGCAAAAGCCGCACTGTGATTCAGGAAGTATGTTATTGACAATCGCACAAATTAATCTATTCAAAATAATCCTCTAAAAGACTTTTTCCAGATTTGACAGCAAGGATATACCTCTAAAATTCCCACAGTCCGACTTTGACTCCTTATGCAACAACACAAGTATCACATCTCTCCAGTTTTGAGGTGACTCATTTTTTCACACATCATGGATGATCTGCTCCAAAAGATCAATCATCTTGTTTCCACCACATTTAAGAATCTCTGCTGTAATGCCATCCAATCTCAATGCTTTGTTGTTGTTCATTTGTTTCACTGAGATGTTTATTTCATCCCAAGGAGTTACTTCATCAAGTGAGACAATTGGCTCCCATTGTTCAATAAGATCTAGTACAGATTCATCAACAACTGGATGAAGTTCAGTGTAGTGTTCACATCAACATGCCTGAATATCTTCAGGTTGTGTCAAAGTGCTATTACCATCTTTTGATTTGGGAGGAGCAAAAATTGACTGTTATGGCCCATATATCTCTTTGATAGTTTGCTAAAACAATTTTGAGTTTTCTGAGTTTGCCACAAGTTGGGCCTCTTCTGCCTTTCTTAGCCACTACTGGTTTTGAATTTCGTGCATGTGCTGTCGTACTACACTTTGAAATTCCTTATACTTTTTAATAGCTCCCTCTTTTGCATGGCATGTTTTACAGCAGCAACTGGGGTAAAAAATCAAAGACACGAGTCTCATACTGATGAAGTTGTATATCTTTATTTGCGCACGTGTTCAGCGTAAAAACAAGTACACATTCTCCAACTATACATTCTCCTACTATACATTCGCCAACTTGAAAACTCTTTTTGCCTTGCTAGTGACCCACAAAGAAAAACGTCAGTCTTGCATGCCGGTCAATTTGAAAAAGCCGAATTTGCGCCAACCTGTGTTCAGGCTGGAAGTTCCTCCCACACCTTCCACCTGGAAACGACCGGTGCAGGAGGCAAAGTTCAATCTAAAAAACTATACCTGTTGAAACACAAACTTCTACATTTACAGCAGGAAAGATTTGAAGGCAAGGTCTTCTGGAAAAGATGATGTTTCATTTCATGAAATGCATTAATTTCCTCACGGTTTTTGGTAAACCAGTTCTGACTCTTTCTCTTGAAAACTCCTAAAGTGTTACAAGCAACAGAAAGTACCTTAACTTTAAAATCCTCCCACATGTTCGCTTCATCAAATTCAAGTGAGGTAATTGCATTGACAAAGATAGATTTCATTTCAGGAGAATGCATCTAGCTGTTTTGAGTGTAGTAAAGTGGTATGCCTGCCTTCTGGGTGAATTTTGAGTACTAATTTGGCCCTTACAAGATAGTGATCAGTCCAACAATCAGCAATACTCATGGTTCAGACCCTGTGGAGATCTTGGAGATCACAATGATAAACAATGAAATAATCTGTTATATGCCAGTGTTTAGAATGTGGGTGTTGCCATGTATCCTTGTATTTGTTTTTCTGTTGAAGCCATGGGTTTCCAATCACAAGATCATGCTTGTTGCAAAACGGTAGGAACTGAAGACTATTGCTGTTTGCGTTACCTATACCATATGAGTTTGATAATCCTTCTCTACTCTATTGTTCAAATCACCAAGCAGAATGATCTTATCAGCATCAGAAATACTGAGAAACACTTGCCTTAGATCAGAAAGAAAGTATGCCCAATTCAGAGGAGCTCATGGTTGGAGCATATACAGATATGATAGTGACAAAATACTGTTGTTGCAGAGGTAGACACGGAGAAATTATACATTCTGATTTACCAAAAGGAAGTTCCAGCAAGTTTTTTTTACCAAAAATGTTTTAATGACAAAACCTACACCCCTGGTTTCATCAGTAGGCCTCCCTTTCCAAAAGAAAGTATAAACAAATATTGTCTCAGTGAGTTGACCATCATCAGCAAAACATGTCTCAGAAAAACCAGCAATGTCACTGTAATATGAAGAAAGCTCTCAGGTTAACAAAGGAGTACTGTGATGTGGTCTTTTGGTCAACTCAGTGTCAAATAAAGTTCATACATTCCAGCATGCAATTTTCATGCTAACAGAAGTAAAAAACTGATTTGAGCATTTGCATTTTTTGGCTGTTGCTGCCATTTTATCCATTATTTTGAACCACTGAAGGAACATCTGTCAGCCATGGTTACTGGCCAGATTTTGAGGCGAAGCATTTTTTTGGATACCTTTTCTAATCCTTGTGTGAAACAAGCAGTGCTCCTCTAAGAAAGGCTAATTTGACACCCTTATCTCCACTGATTCATGCCTTTTATCTTGATTAGACATTTGAAATGATATTAAGATAAGTTAAGAGGCACCACTGTGCATAGTTTGGACTACATCCTCCCAGTCTGTCAGACCAGTATGCATCGCCAAAACATATGTCACCAATGGACTTGAAAAATTGATACATTTGTATCAGGAGGATGCATTGGATTATAATCATATCAAGATAGAATATGTAAAGCCTCAAAAGGTACTTGTGTGTAAGTTTATTTATAGTGAGTTGGGCTTGCACTGCACGCAATCCACTTTTCAAGTAAGGTGTAGAATCTACAATAGCACATAAAATCAGACACTTGGTTCACACCAAACTCTCAGGTTTTGCTTCAGAGTTTTCCCTCTCCTAGACAGGCTAATGAGTCCATATCTACTCCCAAATAGAGTAGAAACGTATACATCATAGTGCAGTTTTATATCAGACCTTTCCTTGTCCTAGATGGGTTGCTTTCATCACAGCTAAGAAGCCCCATCTGCTCCTAATATATATATCTGAGTTTTCCTTCTCTTAGTTGGACAACCTGACAAGGAATAAGGGGTCCAGACACTCCCAGAAATAATGATGTGCTAGATTGCAGTTGAACAAAAAAAAAAAAACTTCTCAGCCTTTTGATAGGTCTTGTTTTTCATCCTGCAGGGAGTCTAGCCATCCATCTCAGCAGAAAAAACTTGGTGGAGTTATTAGTTTAATCACCAATGACCCAACCATGAAACAGGTAGTGCTTAGTTACATAGTACCAGTAGTGCATTTAGTGACACGACATATATATATATATATATATATATATATTGGGTAAATAGATATCTATGTACATATATATATATATATATATATATATATATATATATATATATATGCATATATCTAATAACCTAATATCCAATGCAAAATTATTCTCCTCCAAAATAATATTTCATAAAGAATTAAATCATGAAAAAAACAGTCATCAATGATGGGTTCCCTAACCACATTGTTCGTTAACAAAGTAAATGTGCAATTAAAAATTTTAGCCAACAAAATAAATACTACAACACTCCACCCAATAAACGAGCATTTAACAAACTTTTTTTACCACAACCAAATGCACTACAATTATAAATTAGATGAAAATATTTTTAAAATGTTGATTCAAACAAACATACTCTCCACAGATCCTAATAAAAAAAAAAAAAACTTATCATATACTATAATAAATCTAAAACCTCTCACTTGGTTATTAACAATAATTCCTCCCTCTTGATTGGAGTTTTGCCAAGAACCAGCATTGTATATCAATTTAAATGTCATTTAGGAGATTGCATCTCTGAAAAAAACAATATGTACATTGGTTTAACTTCAACTACTTTGTAGAAGCAACTTACCATATATCTTTCTGACACCAGCTCAAAAGCCCAACAGTTAAAACCCATTCTTGCCCTACAACTAAATTTCAGAAAATTCTTACTGATAACACAACAATATTAGAGCAACAAAATATCAAACAAAGATTACAGATTCTTGAAACCCTGTGCATTAGAAATAAGAATCCTAACCTCAAAAAAAATAATTTTGAATCTAGTACTAATGTACTCAAACGTCTTTAGCAATTTATTGAACTAAATTTAAAAAATAAATGGTACAACATAACACCAGTATGAACACTAAACACTTAATTCTTACAAAGCTGTAATGTACTTGCACAGGTTGTATTGCTTTTGCAATATATACACACCCTGATGATAGCCCAAGACAGGTCCAAAAGTACTTGGACACCAATAAACTACAGAAAATTTACTAGCCAACTCTAGCCAGATATTATAACATCCATAAGGCAACTTGAAAGAATTAAAACAAAAATATTTAGATGTCTATACTATTTAATCAAATATGTCTCAATGAAGGAATGCTGCCCCAATACACATAGTTCAAATAGGTATATATATACATATATGCATATATATATATATATATATATATATATATATATATATATATACATACATACATACATACATATATATATATATATATATATATATATATATATATATATATATATATATATATATATATACATTAGATGGTAGTGTCTGTAACCTTGGGTTTCATGCTTTGCACATTCATCTGATGAATTATCCAAAATTTTTAAATATATGGAATTGAAATGTTTGTGTAATTTTTATTTTTATGGCTAGATAACAAATGAATATTAAGGATTACTGTTAGTTAACACAGGATGACATTTTTATTCTATTGACATTAGAAAGAAGAATGCAGTTTTAAACATTTTGCTTCGAATGTAATAATATATTTATTCTCCTTCTTTTTCTTGACTTAAAGTGAACAAGATAACTTAAGTTGTAAAAAAATGAACTTTTGCCTAGAAGATAACAGCAGATAGAAATTAAATCACTATTTATGGCATTAACAAAATTACTTTACACTGAAAGACAGGTGCAAAAAAACCTTTTTCTTAGTTTAGCATGGTAAGGTACAGACTGGAAATTGATTAATAACAGTGAAAAATACGGCCTATATATATATATATATATATATATATATATATTACAGAGATACTTTCAAGGAATATAAACTATAGTGTTGTAGTATTTTTAAAGATAGATTAATATTTTGTAAATATTTCTATGAATGACACATATAATATAAAGTATGAATAAGAGGTAGACATTTTTCTTCAAAAGCCTTACAATTTAAATATACAAACTTTGTTTATATGATTATTCATGTTTTTTGTCTACTTTTTTATCTTAGAGAGGAAATAATTCACTTTATAGTAGGGACAAGATGATCTCACTTAAATAGTTTTAAATAACTTTTCTCAAACCAATCTCTCAGGTTTTTAGTTACTACTAGATGACTCTTTGAAAGTGTATCCAATACATTTACAAATACATAGTAGTCATTGCTTAGTTAGACACAAGGCCAGAAGTATGGGTCACCTATGTTTATGTTTGTGTTTGATGGCATATCATCCTTCTTGGGTTATTTAAATGGGTAACCTAGTAAGGACAAAGTGCATTACTCAATAGTAAGGGATTACATCTGTAAGACAAGCTTACAAACAATTTTACAATAATAATTTGGCCCTACATAATATATAATAGGATACAAGGCAGTTTATTTTACATAAGTAATTTTGATTCTTCTGATATGAAAGTTTAATTGAATATAACTAAATGTTTTTTTTAGAAATCAAGCTAGATTTTTATAGTATCTCCAGTGTTTTTTAAAAACTTTTACTAACATTAGTAAGTACATAAGATGATTATTCTGTTAAAAGTATGTTTGAGAAGAATCAGATCATCATTTTATTCTATTATTCTTTTCATTTGCACATGGGAAGTGAATGTGGCATAATGATTATCATTGTATGGATTTACCCAACCACTCTACAGGCAGGATGTGATAGAAGGTCAACTTTTAAATTGAGTAAAGCTGGTTTAAATTCAAAGTTTTCCTTCTCCTAGACTGGTTGCTCAATCAATGATAAGAAACAGTCTATTCTACTATTTTAGCCATAACTAGAAGAAGAAGAGATGGATTCTTGCCTTTTCCAAGAGCATTAGTACAAAGTGAAATTCAAACAACTTCTTCCAGATTTTACTTCCCATGATGGTAACTGTTATGCTAAGTGTGCCTCCATAACAGTTTTCATTTAGGACATAAACTCTAAATGAAGCTGTGTTGCTTCTCATTGTGCTAATACCTTTAGAAAAGGTGTGAATCCATCTTTTCTTCCCCTCTCAGTTATGGGTGAATTGTAGAGCAGACTGGGTTCTCTAGCCTTTGTTAGGCAACCAAAATAAAAATGTAATAAAATAGAGGTCTATGAGGATTCGTTAAAATTAATATCACAATGAGGGTATGGGTATGCAAGGTGAAATCACTGGATGTTGTCATAGGTCAATTAAGGGTCAAAACTACCATTTCCAGTCAAATGGAAAGAGATAATGAGTTTACTATAGAATGAGTTAGTTCAAGAGGTGGATCTCCTTATAAATCTGTTAATTTTTATCATTAAGGGTTTTCGGACTATTGTCTTCATCTTTATTGTTATTTCCACAACGTTTCAGCTGATATGTCCTCCAGCCTTCTTCAGGTATTTTTCAAACTCGAGAACATACACAGAACTTCGAACTACATCCTTTATTGAATCCACGGGGGTTGCCTGTTCTGATTCCATTAGCTATAACTGGGTACAAGTGCTAAGTATTCCTGTATTGTTACTCACCTGCAGTCAGGATTGAATCTGCAACTTCCTGATGATTGTCTCCTTAGAAGCTTAGGGAACCAACACCTATCACTATTACATTATGTGTCCTGCTTCTAAGGAGACAATCATCAGGAAGTTGCAGATTCAATCCTGACTGCAGGTGAGTAACAATACAGGAATACTTAACACTTGTAGCCGGTTATGGCTAATGGAATCAGAACAGGTGACCCCCGTGGATTCAATAAAGGACGTAGTTCAAAGTTCCGTGTAGGTTCCTGAGTTCAACAAACACCTGAAGAAGGCCGGAGGACGTATCGGCCGAAACATTGTGGAAATAATAATAAAGATGAAAACAATAGTACGAAAACCCTTAATGATAAAAATCATCAAGCTTTGTTTCAGAAATTAAGACCACTAAATTGGTTAATTTCTCTCCAGAATGAAAACTGCTATATTGTTTATGCAGAAGCATGAAAAGTCTTTTTACATTTGGTCAGAATATGATTTGCTGTGTTAAACTCTTTTTTTTTTAAATATATGATAGAATTTAATCAGTAAGCTCATGAGTCTAGATTACTTTTTCCCCAGATACCCCAGCTAGTCTATATATAAGAATGTATACATAAAAAGAATGGTTTGGGAATTTGTTAAAAAATTACATTTTTTATAGAGCAATTCAACTTTTAAAAGATTTTTTAGAGTTGTTTTTAAGAAACATTTAATCTAAATGAAGTATATCATGTGGCTATGCATTAATATTCCTCATGACACTTGTTTATTCTCTAAATATTGCTTTATGGATTTTATCTCTTCATTTAAAGTTAATTCTCAAATGCTACTGTATTTATGATATGCATAAAATATCACCAGAGTATAAACAAAAGAAAATAACCATAATTCAAGGCACAGAATATTGTGTATATCAAACAACAAACATATCAACTAAAGCAATCAAATCAAAAAATATATAAAGCATTGTAAATGAAGACATATGAATATTAAAAAGTAACTTTGAAATTGGATACCATATTCAAAATAATACAAGAAATATTGAGTGAATATCATCAATTTAGCTGATAAGGAATACCTTTTCTCTTCCTCATGTTTATCAAAAGGTCATAGTGATTCCTATCTCTAGTTTCAGTACCAAATTTATAAATCCAAACAGAATTGAATAATTAGATGAAGAACTTTGGTAAGAATGGAAACCAGATGATTGATTTATGAAATTAACAAATACAAAAATCTTGACTATGGTTAATGGTTTATTAAAAGATTGGATGACCATAAAAATACACTAATTTGTTTTGGCTTTTATATAACTGTTTTCTGTCTTAATATTGATAAGAATTTTACTATGATTTACCAAATGTCTTTTTGTCCATCAAATAACTCAAGGATGGCTAGACCTATGGCCACCAAATTTTATTAACAGCATCCTGAGATATATTTTAGCATAATAGCTTTGAAAAAGTCAAAACTTGTTTAATTTTTAGTGAGGGGTTCAATTTATGATGTAATTATAATCTTAAACTGTATATATCAGATTAACTAAACCAAATATTTATCTTTTTGTTGAAAATTTCCATTTCAGAAACCAAAATTATACTATTTTCTGGTCACCAGAATCAAGACTTAAAAACAAATCATGTTATTGTTTTTACATTTTCATACAAGCAATGGTCACAAGAGAGCTATAAATATTAATCCCTCAACAACATTTATTAATTTTTAAGTCCTCACAAAAACATAGTTCATTTTATACTTGTGATTATTTCCGAAAAAAAAAGGATAGAAATTTATTATCAGTTTATATAACTTAAATTTCTGCTCATAGGGCAGCTTTTCAGCTAGTTTTATAACAATTACTTTTCAGAATTTTACAATAAACAGAAATTTGGTATGGATATAAATTACTTTGCATCTTTCAAAATGTTTATTTTTCTGTTCATTTTAAATAATTTAATTCACTTTAGAAAACATTTTTGTTTTGTTTATGTCTCTTGACACACAAAATATTGAGACCACAAACACTGGTTAACATTGAGAATATAACATAAGAGTTATTCTTAAGGGAATTCTTTATTACAACAGAAAATAGTTGTTCCTAACCACAAGGTAATTTATGGAATATTTTTATAATATAGATAACGACAGGTGTAAGCAGAATAGGTGTAAGCAATAGTGTGCTGCACAGAAATTAGCTAACTACAATGACACAAAAATAACAAGAAAATGTCAGCCTATCTTTTACCAATGTCAAAAATTGGTATTATTCAGGAATTCCTCATAATATTTAGCCAGTTAGTGATGAAACTGTTTAACCATACCTCTTTATTTCCTATAAGTGTTGTATCTATTTGCATAAGAATACTAATAATTTGCAAATGAATAAAAATATATTACATATATATTTCATGAATTAGGACATCACAATAATTAAAAAGATTAAAAAAGTAAGAATATTTTATTTATTAGTCTTTACTAAGTAAACAAAGGTCACCAGCTGCTTAAAGTACTTGGTGTTCCCAAACAATCACTTATATATCTCTCTCTCTCTCTCTCTCTCTCTCTCTCTCTCTCTCTCTAAGTACTGGCAAAGTTTTCATGGTGTTTAACTTTGGTAATCAGTACTTTCAGTATGACATTGCTTTTCAGCCTCTTTGGCTGGAAAGTGCAAATTTACCGAAGTCCAGATCTATCCCTAAATTCCATTTTTCTAGGCTGTACATAAACCCAAACTAAAAGAACTAGGGTCAAGGTCTTTATCCAATGCATGACATACCCCAATTTTTGCCAATACAATATTTTTGTATCCAACAATTTCCTGTGGGCAGAAAATAAAGCTTTTAGTATGACTTGAATAAAAGTCAGAGGGAAATGTTTACAAACTAAATAGCACTAAAAATAAATTTGCCTGTTTTCAGAAGTTTATAAAGTGTTAGCTTTTATAATGGAAGGACATTTAATTTTAATTAAAAGAATTAGTATCAATACAATAACTAACAGCAATAATGAAAAATCCTGTTTATCATTATAATTATTCATTTACAAAGGAAATTGACTTTTTTTCCAAATTACTGTAAAAAAGCATTTAATTATACTTATTAAAATTGGATAGAAATAGCAGCAGCAATAAATAAATAAAATAAAATAAACTCGCAAAAATATTAGTTTGTAGTGTTCAAATAGTAAGTATTTGAACTATACATTTATGAGTTTTTTATATTGATTAGACCTGATACTCATGCAGAGAAATATAAGAGTAAGAGCAGTCAACATTTTCATTGAATAAAATTGATCATGCTAAAAGTACATCAATAATTTCTTATTGCAGTTACTTTTTTTAACTGAATGAAAGAGGTTGGTTGGTTGGTTGTTACATCATGTCAACCTTTGTGGGGTTATTTTATATTAAAATCAGTTGGTGAATTATACAAAAATGTATGTTTAATCTTCTTAAACAGGTAAACACTTCATATCTAATTGTAATATCAATGTTTTAAGAATTAATATAGTTCAAAATCATCTATTTGACTCATAGATATAACCTTAATAGGTACTACCAATCCAGAGTAATGGCAATTAAGAGTTAACTCCACACTCTTCAGAACTGAAGCCTCACCATCAGAAGCCCTCTTTAGTATTATACCCAGGACACCTTATTTTTTTGGAGGGGAAAATGCAGTCAGATATATCCTAGGCCCCACCAACAGGGTGAAATAAAAGTCTATCGATTTTCTAAATAATTTTATGTACAATAAATACAGCTTAAAAGTTTGAAATAATATTCTAATTTGGATTTTCATTTAAGTATAATTTGTAATCAAACATTATAGATATATAAATTCATACAACTATTACTGAAAAAACAGCAGTATTGTTTACAACAAGCCTTTATCAGATGATGACCCAAGGATCAGGCATAGTTTTAGGGCTAAAGCATTATTATCACTAACCCAGAGTGCTCCAGCAGTATCTTAAAATACAACTAGATTTTGTTGGCTTTCCATCACACTGTGGGAATTCCAGATGAAAATGCAGACTTTTCATGTAATTCTTTGCTGTATTCACAACTTTCTAGTCATATGTACATGAACACAGCAATGAAGCATTAATTCAATGATGTAAGATTTTAATTAACTGAGAAGATGACACTGAGCACATATATATGTATTTATCCAACACCTCTACCACAGGCAGGATTAGACACAAGGTCAATTTTTAAATTGAATAAAAGTGGTTTGAATTAAGTTTTCCTTCTCCTAGACTGGTTGCCTTATCAAGGTTAAAGAGCCCAGTCTACCTTACTATAGACCTATAACTGGAGACAGAAGAAATGGATTCATGCCTTTCTCAAGAGCATAAGGGCATAAGTGCAAAGTGAAAGGAAAAAAACCTTGTCCAGGATTTGAACTTGGGTCACTAATTCCATTTCCAATGATGATAACTGTTACACTAAACATGTCTGCAATATAAAAAAGTATTGAATTCTGCTGAGAGATTAAAGTAGAGAAATACTAAAAGTAATAATATTATTCTATTATTCATGTTTTTATAAACGTTGTTATAAGTATGTTCAATAGTAAATGACATTTAAATAAATTTGATATCAAATAAAATCAAACCACAATAGTCAATAGTGATTTACTTTCTAATTTAATGAAAGCTTTTTGATGACATTTTTGCCCACATAAAATCAGAATTCATTTTATCATAACAAGATACTTTAAAACTGCATTAAACTCAGGATGAAATGTTTTGAAAAAAAAAATGAATACCAGTCATCCAGTTAGCGTTAGGTAAATGAAAATCCAGAATTTAGACTCTTAAATAATTGATTGTTTAAACACAGTTGAATAAAGATAGATCTACTGATAAATTGGGATAAGCAAAACCTTTAGAAAAAGTTCACTGTAGTTTTAAAAATGTTTGTGCATTTCACATGTTGTAGTCTAATGTCATGGCAAATGGTTTACTTAATGACTGGTTCTAAGACATTTCTGAACATCTGCTTAACTTCCAAGATAATTCTAACAATCACACTTTGTTTTCTTGCTTTGCTGTATATTTAGAAACCCTTGAGCTCTTCTAAGCAGATAAGCTACAAGTCCAAAGCCTCTAATCAGAAACATAAACCTATGTAAAACAACTTGCTGCAGTGTAATAAACACAAGGGCAGCAGCTGAGTGAAAGTTAATATGTTGACCTTTCTTTTCTCCATCTTCAATACACAAGAGACTAACAATTCACAATGGACAGAATACAAGTAAATATCATTCACAAGGCAATCATTTACGTGTCAACTCCATAAACATTCACTCTTACTTATTCAAAATCATTGAATTCTTAAAAAGAAGGCACCATGAAAAAAAAATAATTTCAATACCATATTCCTTCATCTTTTTGTAAAAAGTTAGAAAAAGAACTTTATCAAACAGATCCAGATAAAAATATCACTTTTTATATTTTAGAATTATTTTTCATCTTGTTTTCAACTTTGTTTCATGAGGAAAAAGTTGTAAACAATATCTTTTAATCTAAAAAAATAGATTCAGTATCAAGTAATAAAAAATATAGGGAACAATAAAAAAAGTAATACCTCCTATATATTTCCATGGTAACTACAACAGGGAGCAAAATAAAACCTTTAGACAGAGCAGGTTTTCTACAATGAAATACTATTCTTCCACAGTTACAATCATTTACTCTACATTTTCAACAACGATGAACAAGAGTCTACATGCTGCACTCTTAGTTTACTTCCAAAAGTAATGTCTACTATCTTATTCATGTTCTCTCACAATGTCAGATGTTGATAGTATGGCAGTAGAGGTCAGACCTTCCTACCAAAAACCCATTTTTTTGTCTTATTTTAGATAGCAGCTGAGCAACAATCTCACAAAATGGGGTCTGACATGAAAGTAAAGACATATCATTGAATTACTCCATGCAGAAAAAATTTCACCAATTGATATTCACTGAATCTTGTATCAAATCACTTACAGAGACAAAGGAGATGAGCACAGTTAGGCAGTGGGTAATGTTTTAGAAAAGGTGATTGAATACAGCTGTCAATCTACGAAATGAAGAGCACCTATATTCTTTCATATGTGCAATTTGGACTGATGAGAGATGAACTATGCAGACATTTTTGTGAAAATGAAGTGTTATTGTTGTTAAGGGTTAGTGGGTTCCCTTTATAAGAGCAGCATATGATAATACAGTGCATATAATGAAGGATATAACATTTTCTGATGCTGATACTGAAAACAATGCATTATTTGCTTCTTTTTTTAATTGGAAGATTCACTTACAGAATTTCCCAGCATATAAGATGCATGGTTTAGAAAAGCATTTGGTGGACTACCATTTACTGCAACCCTTCCAAACTCCATAGTTGTTGATTTTTAACTTCCTCAAACCATAATACCAGTGAATGGGACATGATATAGTATTGGTATAGAATTATTTTAATACAAAATAAGTATATTATATGCCAGGAAATATGGGTATTAAATTAAAATTTATGTTAAACTATAAATTGAAATAAAACTTAACATTAGATGTGAATTTGATAAAAAAAATATTAAGAAAAAAATGAAATTAGTTGTAAAATGTTATTCATTCAATTATCTTCTATTTATCATTGATATCATCATCATCAAGTCGCATAGCTGGGACAGATTTCCTTGACTCTCTCACGACAATTGTCCCTATCATCTGTCACTCCCAGCAGGTCTTTGAGTTTACATCCTGTGTCCATACAAAGTTGTTGTAGGTACGTTCTTCTTGGTTGTCCAACACTGGCATGTCCATGTGAAGGGGTCGGTAGAATGTCACTGATGATTTCATTCTTGCTTCTCAAGCAGTGTCCTGCACCCCTTGTTCATCTTACTTGGATGGTTTTAGAGATAGGAGGTAGGTGACCATACAACTGTTATTTTGTGGGATGTTGCTTCCAGGATTTGTTCAGTACAGTTCGTAACATTCTTGTGCAGCTCCCATCTAGCTTTTTCTCTATACACTTTGTCAATAGAATTGATACAGCTGCTGCTTGGAAGGAATCACATTTTATTTTATCAGATAGGTTAGACTTCTGTATAATTGATAACCTATCAACAGCAATCTATGCCTTTGCTAGATGCATATTGATGTCACTTTCAGTAGATGAGACACAGCTACTGAGGTACATGAATTTGTCCACTAATTTCAGAGAACCACCAGAGTGGAGATGTTTCTTTTTTGATTAAAATACATGTATTCTGTTTTGTCTGTATTTACATGGAAGCTAATGCCACCTGCCACCTGCTCCAAACTGTGCAGCAGGGATTCAGCTTGAGTAGATGTATTTACAAGAAGCGCTATGTCATCTTCACCTCTGTAATAGTTTGTATGGGGTATCATCTGCTTCTTGCATTTTTTAGTGTAATGCCAGTTTCTTTGATTAGATCTATCTGTGTTCAAAGTAAATAGTCTAGGCAGATTATAAACAGGTATGGAACTAATGGATTCCCTAGCAGAACACCAGCAGTAATGTCAAAGTCTGTGTCTCCATCTGATGAGTGAACCTTTACTTTCATGTTACTATAGAGCATCATTGTGGCTGTGATAGTTTCTTTGGGGAGACCATACACTAGAAGTATTTGTTCCATCTTCCTTTTATGTATGGAATCAAATGCTTTGGAGAAATCTACAAACAAGAGTGTCATCGTGAGGTTTTTTGCACAAACTCCTATGATTCAACATATTGTCAGAATCTGTGATGTCGTGGATTGGTTTCTCTAAAAACCATGTTGATTCTTTCTAAGAATTTTCTCCATTTCTGGTTCAATGCAATTGAGAACCAGAGCATTATAAACCCTAGCTGCTATGGAAGTAAGGGTAGTTCTTGATGATTCTAAGGTCACCTTTCTTGAGGAAGGGGAGGATGCAGCCTTTTATCCATCTCTCTATTGTGTTCTGGTTTTATATCATAAAGATTATATACAGTAAAGATTACCATGATTCTGATCCAAACTGATTATCATCAATATATAAAGTTCATATTAAATGACAGAGAAGGTAAAATGTATTGGTATAAGAAAATATTACGGTGGTAGCTCAAAATCAAAATTTATAAAATTTTAATTGAGTTTTGTAAGGAAAGTGTTACAAAAGGATTATATTTACAAACTAATTTAATAATTTATTCCAATCTCTTATGATTTTTGAAAAGTAAGAAATTAAGCTTTATATATATACAAAAGTACCACTCACTGCAATCTTTCCAAGCTCCAGAGCTGTTGATTTCAAACTTCAGAAGATAACCCTCAATTCATAATACCAGTGAAGGGGTTATGATATAAATGATACAAGCATAGAATTATTTTAATGCTAAATGTGCATTTTATGTTTGGAAATGCAGTATTTAAAGCTAAAGAAAAAGGAATACACCTAATCTTTTAATGAAACATTAATTCACACTTTCTATACATTGACAACAATATTCCAAGATTGAAAATACAATTAAATTTTTATCAACAAAATCAGCAGATATAATTTTCACTTGAAATCAAATCAGCATATTGTCATCTTATAGAATTTAGATTATTCTAATGAAATTAAACCGAACAGCAGACACTCACTGAATAAAGTAATTTTCAATTTTGTTCAGCAGTGTGAAGCTAATTTCAATACAGCTGAACAAACACTTGATATAAATGTAGACACATTAACACAAAGCCATCAGCAACAGTTGTGCAAACTGGGAGAAGTGCCATTTCTTTAGAACAAAATCGCACCACTCAAATTATTTTCAAATCTTATTTAAAAAAAAAAAATAGCATGCAGCTGTTCACGCTTCACATGAAAAGCTATTGTATCAGTGATGTTCTCAACAGATGGTCTTGTCCCAAATGAATTAACAACTAAAAAGGAAGCAATTTGAAAATAGGATCATCTACCATCACAATGTAGACAAATGTAATCGGCCAGAAAAATTTTTATAGTTTAAAAGATTTCTAATTTCTTCAAGAAGAAGAGAAGGATAGCCAGTACAACCAGACAGAAAACAAGAAGTGAAATTTCAGTCCATGTTTAATCTATTAAATTACATGAAAACAACTAAGATTGCAACAGTCATTGCTTCTGAAACCACAATGTCCCCTTTGTATCTTTTATAAAAGCCATAAAAAGTAAATAAAATTAAGAGCTATTTATTTTGTAAATTATTCAGACTAGTTTCTTCAACTTTGGTTTTATGATCACTATTTTGGCTTGTGCACTCTCTAACTTTTCTTGACTGCATGTCATAATCAATAATCTCTAAAAAGCTCTAAACAGAATCTTTTACCTTGTTCAGAAGTTTTTTTTATTTATTCATTTATTTGTTTATTCATTCGATACCATTCCATTAGTAAAAAATAAGATAAGATTCTGCCCAAAGTTCATGGCCAAAATATAATCAAAATAACAAAAATGAGGATACCAAATATCATTTTTCATTTCTTCATTGAATTATTCAAGAATGACAGGAGCTGCAGCCACTAAATTTTATATTATTACTGAGATTCCAGATCACATTTTTACTAAATTAATTTTTGAAAATTCAAAAATTTTCTAAGCTTTTAGTAATGGGTTTGATTCATAATATAAGTATAATTCTTAACTGGACACTTACTTTGTATCCATCAGGTTAGCTAAACTGAATCTTTATCTTTTTGTTTGATTATACTAAGTAGATATCAAGGTGAATATATCCTAGTCATAAATGAAAATTTGTTTAACTATGATTTTCTTCAGTTGGTGAATAGAAAATTAAGATTTGTATTTACAGGATTTTCTAGTATGGGCAATGACTACCAGAAGGCTCATGAATGTTAACCTCTGTGTAAGTTATAAGTACTTACAAAAACAGGTGTTATGCAGATGTTTATTGATACAATAAAAAATGAAACATAAATTTATGGTCAGTTTGCATAAATTTGAATTTTACCTGTACTGTGAGTTTTCATTTGTCTGAATAATTCATGGAATAATGACAGAATTTCCTATGAGGAAATATTTGTCTTCAAAATACAGAAGAAATGATAATCTTAAAACCATAAGACCATAAAAAATTGTAAATTTAGATAAAACATTTTAAAATTAAAAACAAAAAATGACTTTTTCTTTATTATAATTATTTTTTGTTCTTGTTTTGTTTTGTTTTTTAATTATTTCTGTATGTGATAGATTTTTTAAAATGTGCATAGATTTTTAATGGAGCATTTTTGTAAATATCATTACTGCAATAAATGCAAAAGATATCTAAGTTTGCTTCAAGTTTTATGTTACATTTAATATTATTCTATGATTTAACTTAATCAGTTAATTTGTACAATAGTCCATTTTCTAGATAAAAAGACAACTATTTTTAATTCAATAATATTTGCTAAGTTCTTACATTTCATTTCTGTATTTCTTTCTTTCTGTGGAAATCTGATAATATAGCAATAAAATAAGAATTGTTCTGTGTTAGCTATCTGATATTTTCTATCCAAGTTATGAACTATTTTAATCATTCTTGTTACATCAATGCTACTTAAGCTTTAAACACTATATACATTTTTTTTCTATCCTGAAAGAAATTTACCTTCAAAAGTTTTATTAATTATTTATTTTGTACTGTTCTTTATTCAGGTTTTAAATATTTTTTAATTCTATTTTAGCAGATAAATTATATCTTTTTATCAAAATTAATAGAATGTAATATTACCAGACCAGTTCACATTATTCATTCCTTTGTTTCAAGAATTGTTTTTTTTTCTTCAGTTATAAGCATGTACTCTTGATGATATCAAATGTTACAAGGAATTAATGAGTGCTTCTATTTTTAAAGAAAATCTATTACAGATATAATACCACTTCTATCCCATATAGGTAGTTTTTTTATAAGTAGATATATCTACTTTAAATTTTATTCATTCAGTAAATTTAGTTAATCATATATTGCTATCAATCAATAACTAAAATTCTCATTATTTATGTATGAGTTTTAATTTTTGATTTTAAAATCATCATGATATGTATATAACCCAACAAAACAGTACATCATAGCAAGATTTTTATAAGAGCAATTGATTTAAAGTGCCCTTGAGAAAGGCCTGAATCTATGTTCTTTTCTAACTATGGGTAAATAGTTGGGCAAACTGAGTTCTTTAGCCTTGGTTAGGTAACCAGCCTAGAAGGAAAACTGAATTCAAACTAACTTTACTCTGCTTTTAAAAATTGATCTTGAGTCACATCCTACCCAAGGCAGATGAAGTGGGTAAATACATATACTTAAAATAGTCTAGCTTAGAAAATAAAACAATTTCCAGACCAATTTGCAGCTGAATGTTAATATGTTAATTTTGTCAGATTTACATTTACTTTCAACACCAATTTTTATTTAAATATATTACAAAAATTCTCATTATATATATATATATATATATATATATATATATATATATATATATATATATATATATATATATGAGGCGGGGATGTAAATAGATATGTAGCCATAGTAAAAATGGCACATTATACTGAGATTTTTATTAGAACTATACATTTAAAGCGTTTTTTTATTGTAACTAAACAGTAATTGTGGGGGGTATGTTTGCTCTATCATTTTTTTTACTCAATCAAATTCTTGATATCATAATGATAACTATGAAATGCTAATTAGAATCCTTCATTCTTTCCTAAATATAAGGTTTACTTTAAGACTAATAACTTTGGGAAAGGTATAATACCCCTTATGCCCCTAGCTATGGGTTAAATAGTACAGCTAATGTTCTACAAGGATGGCTTTAGCATTAAATAACCTATGAAGATTGATATGCCATTAAAAAAAAAGAAAGAAAAGAAACCTAAATAAAAGCATCAATATCATTACGTACCAGTGTTAGAATGGGAACCCAAGAAGTTCAAACATCAAGTCTTTTTTAATACTGATTTCATTAAATCTATATGTTTAGTTATATCAATTCTCTAAGATTTTAGTTGACTGATTATCTTACTTGATCATAATTCAAGTATATAACCAAAAAATATTGTTTTCACAAAAGTGTAAATTAATCAAAGAATGTTAAATATTTTCCAGATCAATGACATTCTAAAAAACATCAATATTTTTCTCTTTTAATATTTATCTTTACTTATCTGTGTACACCATCTGAATTAGAATTACTGAATTCTTCTTGTTAAGACCATCTGTTCTTCTCTTAAATCATTTTGGGAGATATCTGACTAAAAGATGCCTATCACAAATATATGTAACTGTATATATCCCAAATTCTTTCCTAAAGCAGAGTATCTAAATAATCATAGGTTTTACTTTTGTTGTTTATACATAAGAAAATCTTACTTTTTGGCTTATATGGATAAGTTTTTAAAACTACTAAAAAAACAAATAAGAATAAAGCATCACTGAAATCTAATGTTTTATTCTTTTATTTTATGTTACTATCCTGACTATAAAAAAGTTCATGTTTTGTTTTCTATAATTTGTAATTAGTAATTTACTGTGTATTTTTTTTCTGTACTACAATGACTGTATAAGGTACTCTAGCTATTTACCCTGTTTTGTATATATTCCTGCATAGAGTTACAATCTCTCAGCTTGCTCCCACCACAAGTTCTTTTGACATTTCTCTTGGTATGCAATCTATTCCTTCAGCCTTGTTCTGATTAAATATTTTCATAGCATCAGTAACATCTCACTCCACTATTTCTGTCACATTTACATTGTGTTCCTCTTCTGGCTACTAAGCATTGTTTTTCAGTTTTTCACCAAAAATAATTATGATAAAAACAGACAAAAAGCAACTACATTTACAGCAGATACAAAGCAATAAAATAACCTTCAGTTAACTGAATATTAATATATCACTAAAATTCTCAATATATATATATATCTATATATCTATATATCTATATATATATATATATATATATATATATATATGCCCATACACACACACGCATTACTAATCTTATCATTATATATATTACTAAAATTTTCATTATGTTTATATATATATATATATGTATGTATGTGCACGTGTAACTGCAACCCAGCAAAAATGGCACATTAGCAAGGACTTTTATGAGAACAATACAATTAGAATGCTCTTGGAGAATAAAGCAATTTCCAATCCAGTTCGCTAATGAATAATTTTATGAGGTCTGCTTTTGCATAGAACATTAATTTTGTTTATCTCCCTTATATACTGAAATTTTCATGTTTGTATACAACTGTAACCCAACAACAAAAAAATCATATTATAAGGTTCTTATTAGAGAAATATATTTAAAATGTTTTGAAAAAAGAATACAGCAATTTCCAGTTCAATTTGCAATTGAATGATAATTTTGTAGGGTCTACACTCATTTGGAAAGTCATTCTCTAATCATCTACATAATTCTAGATAATAATAATATAGAGATAACTATGGAATGCTAATTATAAGCCTTTCCTCCTTCCCTAATGGAAGTATCAATATCATGATGGACTACTGTTAGAATTACAGTCATGACAAAAAGAGAAAAAAGGAAATTAAAATTATTCTAAGAGTTTTACCTTTGTGTTCAAAGTAAAAAGTTAAATATTACAATGTAAGTTGTTTCACAGTACCATATATAATAAATGACTGTGAAATTTTATCCATCAATTTAACAGATTTTAATTATGAATATGATCTAATATCTCAAATGTAGTCATTCTTATTAAATTACTAATTATTCGGAGTGAAAATATTCACAGATAAGTTTGGATTTCTTTGAAATTATTAAAAAAAAAACTAAATAAGATAATTACATGTATTTACATATTTCCTGCAAGAGTTCTTTACTTACACCTTTTTTGTTGTTATGATATCACAATGCTTCCTCACTTTGAACATGCTTTACCATAACAACAAATTTTCTTATAAGTCCATATATATATATATATATATATATATATATATATATATATATATATATATATATACACTTTTATATGTATGAATACTTTTAGTAAAATTTCCTTAGTTTTTTCAAAAATTTCAATTACATCATGAGTTTCCGGTTTCAATACTTTTCACTTTAAAAATTCCAAGTAAAAATACTTAACTTATGTTATTATATAAGGGTCATCCAATAAATAAGATGAATTTTGCCAAAGGAGTTGGTAATAGGAAGCACTGTTTACAATTGAACTTTTTTCAAGGAGATCAATAGTAATGGGATCTCTCATATCTCATAAGATTATTAGCAAGAACATCTTTACTGACCACTATACTTATCTGTATACATCATACATTATTCTGTAAATTTCACATGGTTTGCACATCTCTGCCACAAAAGATTTGATAACAAACCTCTGTTCAAGCTGGGGGTGCTCTGTTAATATTGAATAGCCTCAAAACAAATATTTTTCGGATTAGAATAATTTTTGCTATGAACCAATTCCAAATAATGCTGAGTTTACATGTGCAGAAAAAATTCTGAAAGAAAAATTTAATTAGCTTTTTTTTAAAAAAAAAATTCCCCTCATTTATTGATTGAACTTCATGTTATCTCAAGTTTATAATATGAAAATCTGTTCTTTTATTTGCAACTAAAAACTGTAACTAGAGCATTAGCATTATGAAAACCTATTGGTCTGATTAATATTAAAAGAAAAGATTATTTATATATAGATTTGGCACTTCTGTCTCAGAGCAGAGGGCAACTCTCTGGCCTTAAGACTGCTCTCCCTATATAGTATTTGTTACTCTTCCTTCTCAAAGAAAATACAAAACTACAAAATCAAAAATTAAAGTCCCTCTGTCACATAATAGTTGTTACATTCAGTGTATGAAATTTATAAACAAATATAATAAACATTATGAGACAGAGGTAGATTAAAGTTATATATATATATATATATATATATATATATATATATATATATATATATATATATATATATATATATATATATATATATATATATATATATATATATATATATATATATATATATATATATATATATATATATATATATATATATATATATATATATATATATATATATATATATATATATATATATATATATATATATATAT
>OY757918.1:61137988-61150488 GCA_963585895.1 Sepioteuthis lessoniana
ATAATAATTTTTTTTACATTTGATAAATATTCATGCCAATCTTAAACTAAGTATACATTATTTTTTCATGATAGTCATGATGATTATATAAAAAAAAGTTTTAAATTTTCCCCTTGAATTATTTTGATGGGTATTTCGTTAAGTTTCCTTATCTTATTTTTTTTATCTTTTATGAACCAAAGCATTATTCTACATCACTCACATGGAAGATTTAAAAGATATGCAACAAATATTTCTGTTCCCCGTACATAGAATTTTCTTTATACATAGAATTTCCTATAAAAATATTTACCATGTAGATAGTGTTTGAAATAATCAAAAATTGAAGTAAATATCAGTCACTTCAAATTCAGGCAGTTTTAGTTTTTATAATGTGAAAATACAAAGTAAACATGAAGACTTGTGCAAACATGTACATTTCACATATTAAAGAATAATCTTTTTGTAAATGTTAACATTGATAACATTTGTTTAGTGAGAGAAAATGTTGATATTCATATTAGCTGTGTACTCTTCTATAAAATTACTGTTTAATGAAGCAAATGATCTAAAATATTTTAATTGAAAAATATTGTTAGCAAATAAAATAGAAAATTTATTTCAAAAAGAATATTAGAATAATAACACTTACTAGTCTTCTTGAATATTTCTTATTGCCTCTAACAAAACATTTCTTCATAAAAGGAAGAGAGCCAAGAATCTAACCAATTTCATGCTTTTTGTTATGACTAACCAGCTATTTTTGTCTTTATTATCAAAGTATTCTTTAGATAATTTTTATTAATAGAAGAATAGTTAATGGCAAAAGGTTATCAAAGATTTTAATATTCAAAATTTTACATATGTATTAGATATCTAATTTTATAAAGCTTGTTAAAAAACAATACATTTTTTCAGTTTTACAAAATTAAAGATATTTTTGTGTAACAAAATCACTTTTCTGTAAAATGAAGGTCAATTGTAATGTTTTTAAAGACTACACAATCCATGAACCTGTTGGGTTCCCTTTGTAACAGTAGTCCATGATGATATTGATGCTTCTATTTAGGAAGAAGTGAAAGATTCTAATAAGCATTTCAAAGTTATCTCCATTATATTAAGAATTTCGATGATTAAAAAATTATATTTAATGCAAACTCAAGCCCCACCAAATTATAATATAGTTGCAAATTTCTCTAAGAGCATTTTAAGCATTACTTAAATAAAAATCTTGCTATGATGTGCTGGTTTTGCTTGGTTATGGATACATATATACAAAAATGACAATTTTAATTATTAAACATAATTATGAAAAAACTTAAAATGCAAAATATATCATGTCAGAATTATGGTAACCATTAAAGAAAAAGTTGTAGACATCTTTTATTTATTATATAGTTCATCTTAAAAATATATCTACAAAAGAATAAAAAATACATAAGTGTAAGTCAGTAATAAAGTAAAGGGAATAAAACTTCCCAAAATCTCTATAGAGATACATTTCAGTAACTCACCTAGTAGACAGAAAACTTTTACTATGATACAAAGATTTTTAAAAAGACAATCTTTAAGAGACATAAATCATTATATAAATAAAATATTAAACTTCATTTTGAAATAATGATTATACTAATAGAATTCCAACTTGAATACCAAATGTCATGATGTTGGTAACGTTTCTCTATAATATCTATGTTTCTTGAAGGCTATTGAAAGACAAACAATTGTAAAAATAAATAATTATGTCACAAAATTGCAACTGACTAAATACAAAGGGAGCTCAGCCAAATACAAACAATTTATAATTATCAGAGTGTGAAACAGAAACTCTTTTAAATATAAATATTTATTATGTTGCCTTGTTTTTATTTTCTACAAAAGATAAGCAGTCATAGCTGTTGGCAAGCCAAACCAGAGTGGGAATCCCTTATTATAACAGAATTGTGATGATAATAATAATAATAATAATAATAATAATAATAATAATAATAATAATAATAATAAGTAATCCTCAGTAGACCAGCTGGATTGAAAGATGTGTTGATAAATGATTAGTTTCAGTTTCAAATATTATTTTAAACTTTCTAAGCAACAGAGTCAGTCACTATTTATCACCTTTCTTTGCTTACATTGAAGTAATAATAGAAGTTAGCATTACTCATATATATTTATGTACTGATCAACCCTTAATTTATGGTCATGAAATAATTTATAGAATTAATTTTTGAAGCTAAGGACTGTCTATTATGCTACAAAATTATTACTCAACATAGGTTAGGCCAATGCCAATTTTTGCCTAAAATTATGTTAGTGTAGTGAAAAACTTCTTACGATCAATTTTTCAACTAGAAATCATTACACTATATATGTTTTTAAAACATCAAAGCTTACCTTGTTTCTAGGCTTAATCTTGGTAACTTCAAAGCGTCCCCTGCATAGCCTAAACCTAAACAAAGGTTATTAATTTGAATAATAAATCTTTTACTTAACATTGTTTACTATTTATAACCCCAGTGTATATAATATGCACAGATAATCAATGCTATTTTGTATCAGTGGTAGAGTTTTAGTATGTTTGGAATATCCAAGTAAGCACAGTAGGCTACATCAAGGTCTAGACTATATTGCATTGATTTCGATTGTATTACAGTGGTTCCGAAAAAATAAATAAATGTTTGAATGTTTTCGCTTTATTTCATTGAATACTGAAGAAATATTTTTGTAGGCTAACAGAGCCAAAAGATAGGGGTCATCTATTGCATGCAATATATGATATAAACACCTTTTAAGTTAGGGGTCGTTCATTACATAAGTATATATGTAGATCTTCAAAATTCAACCAATACATGATTAAATACTGTATATTTCTTTTTAAAAATAAATCAACATTAATTCATATTAATTGGTTGAAAAGAAAACCACTATTAATTGATGCCATGATTCAGTTCTTCTCTATTAATATCAATCTCTCAGGAGAAAAAAATTTATTGAATGTCTGAAGTTTTTATTTAGATTTTCAACTTTATTCTTTAGAAAAGTATTGATCCTTCCCACAGAAATATCAATTCAAACAACATTAAGGATCCAATAAAAGAAACTTCACAAAGGATAGGTTTTCTCATGAAACTGATATGGAACTGATATTGAATGGGGGAAGGGATGCTATCAACTTGTGACATATTGGTAGAATATCAGTTGATGTTCAATATCCAATGTATTTTGGAAATGCATCAACTTTGGAAGTTTGTTGAATTTGGATGATGTTAAAAAAACTAGGTCATCCAATAATTGACAGGAACAATGTTAGCAAACATTTCCATAATAATGAAATTTGCTTTCTACACAGAATGAACCAAATATTTTTCAAATGAATGTTGTATAACATGTTGAAGGAAGAGACACAACGTTTGATTACAAAAATATACATCTCTTTATTTCTCTGGAAAGGGAATCAAAACTTCTATAATGTGAGATGAGACAGATGGAGACACAGAGACAACTGAAGGACTTGGACACTGCTATATTGACCCATAACTTCTTCTTCAATTAAACATACCACACTGTGTTATCTTCAGGGCCTTACATTTTTGCCTCTTCAGCCAGCCGACCAGGAGCTTCTGTGGGCTGTTGCCCCACTGGGTGCCTGGCAGCCAGTCTCTGTGACTAACTTTATGTAGACCCAAGACTCCAGATTGAAGACTGACCCTTGCAAAACGGGCTGTGTATATATTATTTCACAATGCCCACATATTCCAGTTGTCATCCATATATGACATACTTCCGCTTATTTACACAGATATGTCTTGCAATTACATTGTTTACACAGTCTAAAGGTCAATAAACAACATAAACAGCAACAATTTCTTTTATCTAAAAAATTTGTTTCTAATAGTTCAGATAATGGGTATTCTGAAATGCTATCACAAAATGTAATCTTCTGCATTGTTCTCATCAATTCAGTCGCTTTTGTTTAATCACACTTATGACATTGTTATTCAAAGTAGATTTGCATTAGAGATCAATAACAATCCTTGAGCAATTATGTTCATCAGATGATGCAATATCAGCAACTAAAAGTATGAAATCTATATTACTAAAATTCTCATTATATCTGTGTATATGTAAATAAGTAAAGTTGGTGGCTGTAGTTGAGGGTGACCCAAAGGCTCCCTTTTCAATAGCTACAACACCAAGGTGTAGGGGAGGACACTACTCCTTTCCTTGGATTGCTCCACTTTACCCTTGATATGTATCTTATAATGCTGAGTATTAAGCAAGGTGGTTTCAAGTACCATTTTTTTGAGTCTTTGGTATGACTCAACCTGGGATTAAACCTTGGTCTCCAGGGATATATGTATGTTATATTTTGACCCTTTGACCCGGCCAAAAATGCTATTCCAAGGTGATGCACCGGAAGGAAGTGACACATTCCAATGGCCAGTAATCGAAAGAGATCGCGTGGGCGGATTAAGGCTGATAATATGGGACAAGGTGAAGGTCCCACTGTGCCACTACAGAGTGATGCACCGGAAGAGAGTGACCTCTGAACTGCATGACAGTTATTTCCACTCGATGACGATCACACAGGCCATTCCAAAGATAGCGGAAGTGACACATCCCGATCGCCAGATATCGGAAGAAATTGCGGAGGCATGGAGGCGTGTCCATATCTCTGCGTGGGAGTTTGAAGGTAATATAAGGCCGACGAATTGAACAGAGGCCAGTTGAGTTCGAGTGCCAGTTGGAGACGAGGTGGTAGGGAAAGCCACATCCGGCTGAAGGGGCTCTCGGGAGCCCTGATTGAATTGGGGTCCAGAGGAGAACGAGAAAGACACAACGTTGCCGACCATAAATTTGGGGTCAAAATATTTCAGTTATGTTCGGTCTCCAGCTCCCTCTCACACGCAAACCTTGAACAACCCTTTTGAACCTTACAAATAAAGTGAGAGGTACAAATATTTTGTTAAAGAAGTCTTCCCGCGTCTGTCATTATCATTGCGTCTGTCATTATCATTGCGTCGGTATGTATCCAGTATATATATGTATCCTGCATGAACATGTATATGAGAATGCAACATGTATATACCCACAAAAAATGGCATTTAGTTAAATTCTTATTTGAGCAATACACCTGAAATGCTCTAACTTAGAGAATAAAGCAAGTTCCAATCCAATTTGCAATTGAATGATAATTTTGTGGTGTTTGTTTAATGCTGAACTTCATTCTTTAATCATCCAAATTCTATTCTAAAGGAGATAAATAGGAATTGCTAATTAGAATATTTCATCTCTTTCTAAATAGAAGCATTGATATCATCATGGCTTGCAGTTACAATGGGAATGCAATGGGATTCACAAGTCATCTAGTTTTTTATAAACTTAAAACTTCTTTTCAAATAAAAATATTTTAATCAGTTTTAAGATTTGCTTTCTAGTTGTAAAAGATTTTCATTCTTTAATATTTTCCTGAATTTATACCACAAACATAACTGAATAAAAATATTAATGAACTTCTTAAAAACTAAATTTGATAAGTCAGTCAAAGAAAATTTGAAATAAATAATAATTCCAGTTGATAGAAACAAGTGCAATAACATGAAGTTTATTATATGCACAAAATAGAAGAGCTATTTTTAATTCCAAGATGAGTTTCTATCATAATAATATTTTATTTTTGTTATTTTTATCATTCAATATATATTTGAAGAAAATATATTCTATTTTCTACTAAAACGAAAATACATTTCAAAGACACCTGGTATGATTCTTCCTTTACATTCTCTGCCTTACTGACATTTTGATTAAATGCATTTTCAAATTTGATAAGAGATTCTTTTGGGGGAATAACAGGCCTTAAAGCATGATTTGATATATTTTGAAAGTTGAAATTCCAATTCACAGATTAAAAAAAACAAAAAAAAAACAAACAAAACATTTTATACTAAATAGAAATCAGTGTCATTCAAAATACTTGCAATGAATCATCAAAATAAAAAAAGGAAATATAGAAAAAAGATCTTCATGTTAAGCATCATCAGTTGGATGAGAAGAAAAAATGTCAGCAAGGTTTTATGGATATGAATAATGATGACAGTCTTTTTCTGAACAACATGAAAAACTCTATGAGATTATCTTGAGGCCGAATAAATGTATAATCAGTGAAGAGCTTATGACTATCAAAAATGCTTCAAGTTAGAAAAATGATCAAAAAAATGTTGTGAATTAGATTTTAGAACAGAAGTATTAATATTGATTAGGTAACATTCCTCCATTCCCATTTTTAACATAATCTTTTATTCACACTCTTTAAAAACATTTATTGCGTTTTTTTTTCTCTTAAGTAATATGCTTAATTAATGCAATATTCTGTTGGATTATATTAATTTGTTATTTACATTTTTAATAATTTCATCAATCCAGTATTAGAAAATAAAGCAAATACTCTGATGGAAGATAAAATTACAAAACTTGGGATATGCATTTTAATTTACTTGAGATTAAACGTACAGATAATTTGGCTGAATTACAGTAAATGATCACTTATACAGGTCAATACGTGCACAGGTTCCAAAATAAAGGGTGTATCAACAGTACACAGATTTTGTATGAGTATACTGTAGAGCCTCCTGTACTCTCTCATATCATATTTACCAACCCCTCTGCTCGGGCAGGATATGACACAAGGTCAATTTTTAAGCGGAGTTTAACAGGTTTGAATTCAGAGTTTTCCTTCTCTTAGACTAGTTGCCTCATCAAGGCTGAAGAACCCAGTCTGTCCAACTATTTACCCATAATTGGAGGGATAATAATTGGATTCATACCTTTCCCAAGGGTATTAGTGCTATGTGAAATGCAATCAGTCTCATCCAGGATTTGAACCCGTGTCGCCGTGTCCATTTCCTGCGACAATAACTATTGCACCAAGGTGTACTCTCTCATATAAACACCAATAATGTACTAATATGAGTGTCACTACATCACAAGAATATCTACTATATCCAAGCCTGCATATACTCTACCCAGATCAAATTCAGAGTGTGGGAATTTTATTTTCCATTACTGTATATATATATATATATATTTGCATAATTAATGAGTTTGTGCATATTATTTGTTAAAATACCATCATATACTTTATAAACAAAATACTCCATTTCTCAAAAAAAATGAATTAATAAAATAGATACTCCTAAAAAGAATATGAGGAGTGATAAAAATGATAAAAAAAAGTATCAAGAATAAAACTTTAATTCTTTTTCAATTTCTAAATTTAAATATAAATCTGATTTTGCTGAGCGACTTATATAATAAAGTGACAATATCTAAATGTTGAAATAAGTCAGTGCTAATCTTTTTTTTAATTATAAAGCTGGTCTTGATACTTTTTGAACAGCAGTTTTTGGTGAAAAAAACAATTATGCAATTGCATGACCCACCATACTCACCAAAGCCTCAATCCTATGCAACTTTATCTTGTTTCCTAAACTGAAAATTCATCTTAAGGACATGGAAGCCATTAAAAGAAATAAAACTGCAAATCTTCACAATATATCAAAAGAGCAGTTTCAAAAGTGCTTTAATCAATGGAAAACTTGATGGAATAAGTGTATTGAATTATGAAAACAATTAATGTTTCATTGATTGTTCATTTCCGTTTTCATAAATAGAACGTCACCTTGTACATTAAATATTGACTAATTCATAAACTTTTAAAAGATTACTCACCTCTAAAAATATTTATCAAAGTTTAATCCAATAAAATAGAATTTAATCAGCATCACTAATAACTAAAGTATTTATTACTTCATGAACATAGCAACAAAATTTTCATATAAGCAATAGCAGTTGTATTAAAAAGCCAATACTCTTATAATAAAGTAACTGAAGCAGTTAAATAGTCTCAAGCAGGAATAAAACTCTTTTCAAGATCTTAAAATAACTAAAAATCATTTACTGCAAGATGACTCATGAACCTGATGAGTTCCTATTGTAACAGCAATACATGATGATATTGATGCTTCTGTTTAGAAAGGAGTGAAAGATTCTAAGTAACAACTCCTATTTATCTACTTTAAATCAAGAATTTGAATTATTAAAAAATAAAGTTCAGTATAAATGCAGACCCCACAGAATTATCATTCACTTGCAAATTGGATAGGAAATTGTTTTATTTTCTAAGTTAGAGCCTTTTAAGTATATTGTTCTAATAAAAAATCCCATGATATACTGTTGTTTCTTTTTTTTGGGGGGGGGATGCATATATAAAAGCATAGACTTTTAATAATATATAATAAATGAGTAAAAATATTTAGATTTATTTAGTTTTATATATCATTTTGGTATGTTATAAAAACATATTTCCTTTAGATTAAATTATTCTAAATAAAATGGCCTAATTCTTTTTTAAAGAATAACCTATCTGTTATACAAGATAAAATAACTTATATAAGAATGTATGTTAAGATTGTCATCCAAGAGACAAAATGAACAATCTTAATGATACAATGTAAATGTGAAATGATTATTATACAATTTCAACCTCAACTTTAACCCTGTAATACTTGAAGCTCTAAAATCTTCTTTGAGAATTCTTTATCAGAACAAGTCTAACAGTAACTTTTAAACCATATCTTAAGTACAGATTTAAGAGGATTTGTAGGTTCACAGAGTGAATGAATCACAAGGGTTGTAAGCTGGAAGATTTTACATTTATAATCCTTCTGACATTATTTTGTAAATCTCATAAGTTACTACAATTATTAAAGACTGAAAACAGTAAATGGATTCCAGTCATTTATTTTCAGAATCTGAAGTTAACTTATTCCCCATCAACAATTCTACTTATAAGTAAATATGAACATATTGATGATAATGACAACAGTTCTTGATTTAATAAGCTAACAAACTCAAACCTTTCCATTTTTAAAGATTTCTTTCAAACTATCTCCATATTACTAAAATTTTCATAAGTGGAACCCAGCAAGAATGGAACGCTATAAAAACATTTTTATTGATACAATACACTTAAAATGCTCTAATCTAGAAAATAAAGCAATTTTCAATCTAATGTGCAACTGAATAATAATTTTGTGGGATCTGCATTTACACTGAATAGAGATAACAATGGGTAGTCTAGTATGTGTTGAAATTATATTTCTATAAATGCTTACTGGTTTACAAATAATACTGGTTTTTATCATAATTCCTATTATTTTTATTGCACAATTTTCTATAATATTATAGTTGTACAAAACAAATATAATATATACACTAAATGTAATTCACTGCACCTAATTAAAAGATCAACTTAAAAGATTATTTTAGTAATTTCATAAGAAATGTAAATATAAATATAATCTATTAGTGAGTGGTCTAATACTTATTGACAATTCCTGTAAATACATGTTATTGCTTTCAGTTTTACTACTTTTACATATATTTTATTAAAGAAAATTATTTTGGTATAAATGTGTAAATACAATTTGTATAGACAAAAATATAAATAAAACTTCAAATATATATTTATACAAATATAATTACTCCTATGTTGGCTTTTTGTTTGTTGTTTTCTTTAAAAAGCTGCAAATCAGGAATTTAAATAAAAAGTAGAAAAAGTTCTAGCTATTTATCATATTTTCCCAAACATAGGCACAAATATAGAATTTAGAAATAAAAACAATTTTCTTTACTTACTAAATAGTAAATGGGTCTCATATCAATTGTCACTGCATAATGGAAAGAGATGAAGTAAAAAAAAAATAGAGTTGCCAGGACAATTTCTTGTTTGGTGACAAATGACTGGTTAATCCATCTTGTCACAAGTAGCAACAGAATGCTATCATCTTTCAAGCTTAATACTGAGTTCCTGCATATATGAGAAGGACAGCAAGAAATACACAGTACAAAAGATTGCCATTCATATTTCTTTATGTTTATTTTGTTTGTAATTATATACAGAATTCTTGAGAATTTTTTTTCTCAGCCTTTCAGCCTACCTCTGAATCTGAAATAAATATTTTCCCTGGACAATTTAATTAAAAATAAAATATTTCATATCATGAGTCATGACTTCTGTATTAATTCTCAAAAATGTTTGAGTGTCATCAGCATCATTATAACAAATTTAAGATATTTTGTAAATTGTTTTAGATATTTTGATTTTGCTGAAGCAAAGATCTATTAAATACCACTTTGTTTTAGATTCCAAATAAAGACAATGAAAATGACTATTGGATAAACTGTCTCTTACTTTCAAAATTACTCTACTTCTGTTCTTTTTATACATTAACACAATGGAATTATGGACGTACACATGGTGTAATAATTATTTCTATAAGAAATTGGGTCGACAAGGTGAATTCAAATCCTGGATGAAGCTGTTTGTGTTTTACTTCATGCTAATGCCCTTGGGAAAGGCATGAATCCATCTATTCTCCTCTTGGCTATGAATAAATAGTAGGGCAGACTAAGCTCTTTAGCTTTAGTAAGGCAACAAATCTGAAAGAAAGGAAAAACTCTGGATTCAAAACATGAGGAGTGTTGTTCAAAGAACATGTTGCACACTGGTGCACCATTCTTCAGTTATCAGCTCATCCAAAAAAGGGTGGCTAGTTCTACACAAAGCATTTACCACTATAAATCAAACTACCTGTATAGGCAGTCTAATGCTTTAAATTTTTAAATAAACTGTTGGGCATTCATATGTTGTGAATGACATAGAGATACTAAAATACACTGACAAAAAATAAAATTAAAACACTGTGTTTAAAATTACTCAAGATTAAATCTACAAGTAATATAGCTGGATTAAAGTAAATATTCATATGTACAGATCAATACAAATAAGAAGTGTGCCAACTGTAGTCAGACCCCATGAACATACTGAACTAAAATCAAGAGTATTGCAATTTTATTTTCAATCAATATAGATAATAATTCTTATAATCTTTCTGCTAAAAACAACATCTAATTGAAGAAAGAGAATACTGTTCATTTATTCAGATCTATAATGAAACTTCAAATGATATTTTGAAAAGTATTTTCATTTATACTCATTATAAATGAAAATCGTTGTCCTGTTTCTCAAGTCTCAAAATTAAATCCAATTTACTTTTGGATAAACAATCTGTTAAAATACCATAGTTCTATGAAATCACATAAGAAGTTTGAAAATTTAAACCTAAACATAACATAAACAACATAGAACAATCTTCACTCTTAAATGATATTACAAATGACACTCTTAAACCTTTTCTGATTTTGAGAAATCTGAAATGAAAATAGTTTTAATCTAAATGAATGTGTCATCATTTAATTGAAAATATCTGAAGCACTGACATTTTGTATTGATTTCATTGCTATAAATTACAAATAGTAGAATAACAACCAGTATGACAAATAAAATTCTATAGAATTAGAGAACAACATTTTATCTTTAGAGTATTTAGAAGTGAGTCATCGGATTATTAGTAACATGATATATAATTTAAGAATCACAGCAAGCAAAGCATAGCATTTTACTGTTTCTTATCTATGAAATGAAATGTTTCCTTTATTAAAACTTGTTATAACTTATTTGCAAGCTATTCCAAATGCTAAATATAGAAAAATTATCTGTAAATGACAATATTTTAAAATCTGTTGCTTTAATCGACTTCTTAACTTTAATCTTCTTTTATGGTAATAGATTGTTTATATTCAATAATAATATATAAGTAATATTTCAAGTTTATCACTTGTTTAAATGAAAGATTATTTAGTATTTCTAAAATAATGTAAATATCAAAGCAAGTAACCTTGGATAAACATTGTAAAAGTGTGAATAATTTTTAACTTAAAAAGCATTACATTATATTGTCAAAGTAGAAGAATTTTAAAGTAAATGATTCTGGAAACAACATTCTCTCAAGTACTGACAGGTGAGCAGACACCTTCAGAATCATAAAAAAATATCCTCTAACCAAAATTGATAAACTTTTGAGCAGAATTTTTGCCAGCAGGCCTAGCAGGACATTAAACAGAGAAACAATCAAGTGTTCAAGTAAAGGATATTCAATGTTCAGGCTGGCTTTAGGAGTGGGATTTCAACAATGGACCATTTCCATGTCATCAAGCAGCTCATTGAAAACTCAAGTGAATATTGCAACCCAGTCTGCCTTTGCTTTGCTATATGACAAAAAAACGTATTCCTCTCCATACAATTTGTTGTTGTGATAAAAGAAGCAGTTCAACAAAAGGAGATCAAGGTTGGTATAGAAGCCCTTGACACTATATATCAGTATTTATAGTGGGGTCAGCACACTGGACCACATTGTAACAGACTTGCAGCAGAATGGAGCATTTTTTAAGGAAGCCTGAAATAATCATTTAGAAAAGAATAACTGTTTATGTCATGCACAGAATATTCACAATTGGAGCTGGGCTAGTGAAAATAGGGAAAATAGGAATAGAAACAATTAAATACGATAAAGAAAAGCATAGTGTGGATGTCAGAAGAAGATATTAAGAACACCTGGTGTGGC
>OY757918.1:61152988-61157988 GCA_963585895.1 Sepioteuthis lessoniana
GGACAACAAATTTTTAAAATCTCAGTTTCATGAGTTTGTTTTACTTTTTTTACTTTTTTAATCAGCTGATTTCCAATATGGAAACAAATTTCTTCTGTATGCTCTAGTTTTCATGCAATTAGAGGTGTTACATTTTATCCTTTTGTAGCTAAATAAATTAATTATGTGTTTATGGTATCAATAGGGATATCTAATTTTGCTTGTTTTTTCAGTCAGATTTGATCATGGCTACAAGGAGACATCCATGTGAGAACACCCTGACACTTTCTGCTATATTTGTGGATATTTCATGCTTATTTGTCAAAGGAACAATATAACATTGATTGCCTACATCAGACTTACACTAGGTGACCAAGACAAGAAATGGGTCCCGTATACTGTGTGTCATAACTGTGAAGAAATGCTGTGTGACTGGATGAAAGGGAAACATAATGGCTTACCTTTCAGAATTCCCATGACCTGGTAGTGACTGAAGGACCACATAACTGACTGCTATTTTTGT
Organism: Sepioteuthis lessoniana; assembly: GCA_963585895.1. Classification (NCBI taxonomy): domain Eukaryota; kingdom Metazoa; phylum Mollusca; class Cephalopoda; order Myopsida; family Loliginidae; genus Sepioteuthis; species Sepioteuthis lessoniana. The sequence goes on from OY757918.1 coordinate 61,153,491, forward strand.
CTGGTCAACACAAAAGGCATTAGCAAGAAAAACAGACATAAAATCACTTATGCAACTATCCCATCAGCAATTTGACCTACTCTGCACTCTGATGAGCTACCAGTTCCAGTTTCTACTGAGTTGTCTCCGTCTGAAGAAGAGAGTATTGATGAAATGCAAGAGACTGACAATGTGACTCAAGAAATACTGACAGATTCCAACAATCCTTCTTATGCATTAACTCGTCAACAGTTTAGCTGAATGATTTGGGTCTCTAAAAATTTAGCAAAAAATTAAGCTTCTAGGTCTCAAGAAAATGCTCTACTGAACAAAACCACAAAAGTTTCATTCTTTTGAAATAAGGAATAGGTTTTTGTGGAATTTTTTAAAGTTTATTTATTGTCATAATATCTTAGGTCTTCTCCAGAAATTAGGAATTCCATTGTATAATCCAAATGTTTTCTAAGTGAAGCTGGAAGTGTATTCTTCTATATAATAGCAATGTCTTTGTTCTGTTCCAGTAGGTCATTCTGTTTGTTTATGAGAAGAGCATAATGACATTAAAACTGTAATAGACCTAATAAAATATCACAAGAGCAACTCGACAATTTCCATGGACCTCAAAATAGTGAACTTCTTTCTTGGTTAACAAAGAGGATTTACAAAATATCCCTGCTTTATCTGCATGTAGGACGGCCAAGCAAGAGACAAGCATTGGAACCAGAAAGAGTGGCCTTTACATGAGACTCTGGAAGTTGATATGCCAAATATTGTTAATGATCCAATCATCAGTCAAGAAAATATCATATTTCCTCCTCTGCACATCAAGCTGGGTCTGATGAAAAAGTTTGTCAGAGCATTAAATACTACTGGAGAATGCTTCCAACACAGTCTTAGTTCTCTCTGTTTTGTTATTCAAGAAGATCAAGGCAGGTGTGTTTGATGAACCACAGATTCATGCACTTGTATGTGATCAAGACTTTGTCAGAAAGATGAATGATAAGGAAAGGGGAGCATGGTTTTCACTTGTGGCAGTAATGGAAAACTTTCTTAGTAATAAAAAGGCCAACAACTATGAAATCCTTGTAAGAAATTTGTTGTCAGCTTTTCATGACCTAGGATACAACACAAGTGTCAAACTCCATTTTCTATAGTCCTCTTGATAGATTTCCTGAAAACTTAGGAGCAGTAAGTGACAAGCAAGATGAGCAGCTCCATCAGGACCTTAAGACCATAGAGGAGTGCTACTAAGGGAGATGGGACAAACATATGATGACAGACTACGGCTAGAACATTAAATGAAATTGCCCTGAGCCAATCCACAAACAAAAAAGTTTCAAGCACTAATTTCTGCCTGACTAAAATGTAACTGAGCTTTGTATCTTCATAATAAAAAATTTCTAACCTAACAATGAGTTTTATATAAATTCTATCCCTTGTATTGATGAACATGTTTCAAATTGCGTTGCAAATAAAGTTAGGCTATGTAACATTTTCTTTTTTTATTTACCAGCTAATTTAATGAGACTTCAGTCACATACTTCTTCTGATAGACGATGATGACAGTGAGATAAAGATAAAATTTTGATATTTTGAAATACTTCAATAGCAAAAAAAAATAAAAACATTAAGGAAAAAAACAACTTCATATTTGAAATCATTTTGTTGACTAGTGATCAACATCTATATATATATATATATATATAAAATCACTCATTCACTCTCTCTCTCTCTCTCTCTCTCTCTCTCTCTCTCTCTCTCTCTCTGTATATATATATATCAAAATATCCATATACTACCGATCATTAATATTTTGCCATCCTCAAAAATTTTTGTCATCCTAAAAATGTTATTTTGAATCAAATAAATTAAGCACCCCAATGTTTTTATTTATTATACTAAATACAAGTCCTTCTCAGTAATTTTGACTATGTCATAACCAGATATTTTTTGAAAAATTCATTTGAAGGCGTTTTTCTACTTTAGTACTGAGCACAAATAAAATGGTTTACAAAAGTTACTTTATACCACTACTTGAACTCATATTAAACAATATCATGTTGAATTACTGCTTGCTAGACACTACCTGTTTTATCTTTGCAGAGGACAATTTCATCAGTCACCAGCTTGCGTGACAGAAGGCTGACTGCTCCAAACAACTCTACACAACTGAACCCATAGTGTGAAAAAAATGTCACTGTGAGCAGAAGACTCTGTGAAGCTAACATATATGGCAGAATTGTTGTCAAGAAACCATTGTTAAGAAAGCAAAACTATGTCAAAAGACTCCAGTGGGCTAAGGCACATAAAGACTGGACAATAGAGCAGTGGAATAAAGTTCTTTGGACTGATGAATCAAAATTTGAAATCTTTGGGTCAAATAGGAGGGTCATTGTGCAGGGAAGACGTGGTGAAAGAGCTGCAACCCCCTGTATCACACCAACCATAAAGCATGGAGGAGGCTGTTATGGCATGTGGGGGGTGGGGTGCAAAGTCAGAGATTTGCACCAGGTAAAGGGCAAATTGAATTAAACCAGCTATCACAGCATACAGCAGCATCACATGATTCTATCTGAAACACGGCTTGTGAGTCAAGGATTTGTACTCAAGCAAGATAATGACCCAAAGCATACTGGTAAACTCTGCCAGAGGTACATTAAAAGCAAAGAGGAACAGTATGTCCTTCAATTGATATCCTGGCTGGTGCAATCAATGGACTTAAATCCTGTGGAACTGGTGTGAGATGAATTTGACAGAAAATTTAGGGTTAAAAACTCACAAGTGCAGCTCCCCACTGACAATTCTTGCAGGAAAGCTGGGCGGAACTATCTTCAGTCTACTTTGAGTTTTTGGTGGAAAGAAAGCTGAGAATCTGTGAAGCAATAGTAGCAGCTAAAGGGGGTCATTTTGATGAATCAAAAGATTAAGAAGTTTTTGGTGTTTTTTAGTTTAATTTGTATTTAATGTAGCTCAGGAAGATTTGTATTTAGTATGATAAATAAAACCATTGTGGAGTTTAACTTCTTTTATCAAAGATGACACTTTTTGGATAAGAAATAAAATTGTTGAGGGTGGCCAAATACTTTTGATTGGTAGTGCATGCATATATATATAGAGAGAGAGAGAGTGAGAGAGAGACGCATTATATTGAATATATAACCTATACATATACATATAATCATCCCTCTAGCCACTTTTATATATAGATATAGATATAGGTGTATCTATATTGTTTTGAGGCGAGAGGATGTCAGAACATGCAAATATACATCTTTGATGTAAAATATTCCTTAATCTCTTGAACACATTAAAGATAAAAGAATGAGGCAGAAATCCTTAAAGTGACAAAATGACAATAACATAGGGAATGATCATAACACAAGAGGATAAGATAACACAAAATAAATCAATCAATTCTTTGGGTAGTGGAATGATGTATATATTTATATGTATTGGTTTTGAAGGTGTGAGCGAATAAAATACAAAGAAGAGTAGTGGAAACAAAGGAGTGTGGTTTTCAACTGTCTTTACTTATCTCAATCAAGTTGTTCACTAATTCAGTTCTTTATCGCATTTGTAGACCTTAGCAGTTAGAATTATGCCTCTATTGTTCTTAGTAATTCTGAGGTTGCCTTTCTTCGAGAAGAAAAGGATGCAACTTTTTGTCCATTTCTCTATTGTGTTTTGTTTATAGACTGTATTGCATAGTCAGAGAATTATGTCATCAAATTTTCTTATCTTCCAAACTTCAGGGAGTATTTTTTCAAGACCAGCAGCTTTTCTGTTTTTTCCTTTTTTCAATACTACATCAAGTTCTTCCATCATAAACTATCCTAATTTGATATCTAGTGGGCCATTAATGACTTTGTGGATAGGTTTGTCAGTGATTACTGAAGGTTTTCTAAGCAGATTCTTGAAATGTTCTTTCAACTTCAGAAGTATTTCTTCTTAGCAGGCAACTTTTACTTTTGCCTTTGATGGGCTCTTCCTTCTACTCATTTCATTTACTGTCTGCTATGCTATTCATGATTGTCTACTGTCAACTGAATTTCTAATTTTATAAATTTGATCTTGAATGTATTCTAATTGCTCATTTTGGATGTGTTGGTTAGTTCCTTCTGGGCTTTCCTAAGTTTCTGTGTGTTGGCATTTGTTGAGTATCTTTTACTAAGTAAGGATGCTTTTTACAGTTATCTCATTAATTTCCAAACTACAACTCCCACAAAACTCTACATTTGATTGTATATAAGTAAGTAAAGTTGGCGACCATAGTCGAGGGTAACCCGAAGGCTCCCTTTTCGATAGCTACTACACCAATGTGTAGGAGAGGGCGCTACTCTTTCCCTGGATTGCTCTACTTTACCCTTGATCCGTACCTTATAATGCTGAGTGTTAAGTAAGGAGGCATCAAGTACCATTTTTTGAGTCTTTGATATGACTCGACCTGGGATTGAACCCAGGTCTCCCGGGCCATTGGCGAACACTCTATATAAAACATATGTACATATATCATACAAAT
>OY757918.1:61162988-61165488 GCA_963585895.1 Sepioteuthis lessoniana
ATACACACACGCACACACACAAAGCTATAACAGCAGGGGAACTGAATCTTACAAGGGGGCAAGGAACATTATTCATAAAGTACATGTAGACAAATCATTTGTCTAAAATTAGAAGTGTATAAAACTCACCTGTAGCAAACTAACAAAATAATGTGATAGTTTTTAGGTAAGGAAAAAAAGGATCTAAATTATACAATCCAACTTTAAAAAATATGATAACAAAACACAAATACACAGAGGTAGATCAACAAGTCTATAACCTCATGCTGAAAAATTTAACAGAAAAGTTTTTAGATTAATCTCATTTTTTGTCAATACACTTAATCTAACATAAACCACCTAGATCAAAATTATATGGTGAAAATTTCAAATCAAAATATAGCAATATAGCTAATAATTGTGTTAAGTATTGGACTTATTGTTCTAATTTTGAACATGGGTATATATATATGTGTGTGTGTGTGTGTGTGTGTGTGTGTGTGTGTGTGTGTGTGTGTGTGTGTGTGTGTGTGTGTGTGTGTGTGTGTATACATACATACAAACTCTCAATTCATATTAATACACACAGAAAAACTTTTTTTTATCTCTGGTACTCAATGATTTAACTTATTTATAGAAATGTCAGTAAAAACATAAACCCATCATTTGTTTCTCTATTTATTATTGGTTATCAACAACAAAAATGTACATTAATATTGCTTTATATCTCATAATAAGATATTATCAGTAATTAAATGTATATTTTACAAAATTATATAAATATATAGTTTCCTAAATGAAAAGGAACAGTTAATCTACCTTTAGATACTACTGTATCCAAGACAAGAGGTACAAAAATACAACCAATAATTAAATTCTGGTTACCACCTATGGTGTTTTGTCCATGAAAAAAGGCATGAATCTAACATTTACCTGTGCCTTCCTAAAAGCTTAACTCTAATCTTATCACTAACAGGTCATAATAATGGATAGAGAAGAAAAATGTCTTATTAAAATGCAATATACAGCAAATTCTAACCCTTTAAAACTGAAGGCTGACATTGTACAAAAAGTGCTTATCTGTAGATACACTATTCCACAACTGCTAGAATATTTCAATACAATAAACTTAGGAAAAGAAAAAGGCTTTGTTTTTCTGATCATATAATTCATGAAAACATTTAAAATAAATGATTAAAATATATCAATTTTTATCTTCTATAAAAATAATCACATGCAGAAACTAGAACATGCTACTTTCTAATTACCAAATCTAATAATATTTATATATGTTGAAATATCCAAGGAATAGGTATAACCCTGAATAAAATTTTAATTAGGTTAGATGTCTTTAAGGTATAATTCTTTTTAAAAAAGAAATCAATTATAAAGAAGTGATATTAAAATAGATAAAAGGAGAAGAATTTGTTTTTGTTAAATATATTTCATAATTACAATTTGTTAGAAAATCTTTAGCCATTATAATTACAGATGAACACCAAAAACTTGACAGTGTTGCAGAAAATATGTATGGCATATCAAATTATGAATGTGTTTTTTTAGTGATGAGTCATTAAATGAATATTAGCTATTAACCATTTAGAAACACCTAGTTCAAGTGTAGAATGACCTTGCAAATTGCCTTATAACTGTTTGCTACACTATTATATCAGCTCAGTCTTGAAGGAGGGTATATGTTAAAATTAGATTCAATGAAAATAAAGGAAGATGATCAAATGTATCTAGAGCACAGTAATCTGCTGTCTGCTCTTTCTTTGAAATGAACAGTCATTTAAAAAAAAATCTTAATTAAAAAAAAATAAACAGCTTCTTTTTCTAAAATAAACCTTTTGAAAATTGTTTCAGAAAAATTAGTTACATTTACATAGAAAATAAGCACAAAGAAATTTTTTTTAAATATGTCATATTATAACCTGCAATTTATATTTATAATAAATGAATGGTTTCATTTAAAAAACAATTTTCTTAATCAGAAAGTTACAAGCTCAAAGTGACTATAGCAATCAAGATGAGGACTAGTCTGATTGCTCAGATGGTCGGGGCTGAAGAATATACTGACAGCATCTCTGGAGAGGGGTAAGACTCCCCTAATGAGTGTCCTAGATATGACATTAAACAATTTGATAGTGAGGTTACAGTGATGCTGGAGCTTTGGGGAATGCAGAGTACCCCTTCATTACCATCGCTCCCAGGTCCACTCTGGCCCAGAGTGGTAGCACCTGATAGGGTCCTATTTATGGGTCAAATACAACTGTTTGACATTTAACCTATATACAAACAAATGACTTATGCTATACTGAATTGCTTGAAATAGAACTGTTTGATCATTTAACTATACGTAAATAAATGACTGATGTTTAATTGAATTGGAGCCATTTAATTTTGTTGACTTATGCTAAAAAGAATTGTTAGAAATAGAACTGTTTCGATCATTTAACTGTGTGTATCTACAAAATGTGTTTACAAATCATATATTTAATATATATGTAAAAACAGGATT